>CAMPDV010000103.1:0-600000 GCA_946699065.1 Loxodes magnus
ACTTTTCATGGAAATATGATCGAAAATATCTTTTTGACTAGTATTTGATAACTAATTATTATTGATTTTATGACTTTTTTTCTTACTTTTCTTCTTCACTTTTCATGGAAATATAATCAAAAATATCTTTTCTAGTATAACTAATTATTATTGATTTTATGACTTTTTTTCTTACTTTTCTTCTTCACTTTTCATGGAAATATAATCAAAAATATCTTTTTGACTAGTATTTGATAACTAATTATTATTGATTTTATGACTTTTTTTCTTACTTTTCTTCTTCACTTTTCATGGAAATATAATCAAAAATATCTTTTTGACTAGTATTTGATAACTAATTATTATTGATTTTATGACTTTTTTTCTTACTTTTCTTCTTCACTTTTCATGGAAATATGATCAAAAATATCTTTTTGACTAGTATTACTAATTATTATTGATTTTATGACTTTTTTTCTTACTTTTCTTCTTCACTTTTCATGGAAATATGAGCGAAAATATCTTTTTGACTAGTATTTGATAACTAATTATTATTGATTTTATGACTTTTTTTCTTACTTTTCTTCTTCACTTTTCATGGAAATATGATCGAAAATATCTTTTTGACTAGTATTTGATAACTAATTATTATTGATTTTATGACTTTTTTTCTTACTTTTCTTCTTCACTTTTCATGGAAATATAATCAAAAATATCTTTTTGACTAGTATTTGATAACTAATTATTATTGATTTTATGACTTTTTTTCTTACTTTTCTTCTTCACTTTTCATGGAAATATAATCAAAAATATCTTTTTTACTAGTATTTGATAACTAATTATTATTGATTTTATGTCTTTTTTTCTTACTTTTCTTCTTCACTTTTCATGGAAATATGAGCGAAAATATCTTTTTGACTAGTATTTGATAACTAATTATTATTGATTTTATGACTTTTTTTCTTACTTTTCTTCTTCACTTTTCATGGAAATATAATCAAAAATATCTTTTCTAGTATAACTAATTATTATTGATTTTATGACTTTTTTTCTTACTTTTCTTCTTCACTTTTCATGGAAATATGAGCAAAAATATCTTTTTGACTAGTATTTGATAACTAATTATTATTGATTTTATGACTTTTTTTCTTACTTTTCTTCTTCACTTTTCATGGAAATATGAGCAAAAATATCTTTTTGACTAGTATTTGATAACTAATTATTATTGATTTTATGACTTTTTTTCTTACTTTTCTTCTTCACTTTTCATGGAAATATGAGCAAAAATATCTTTTTGACTAGTATTACTAATTATTATTGATTTTATGACTTTTTTTCTTACTTTTCTTCTTCACTTTTCATGGAAATATAATCAAAAATATCTTTTTGACTAGTATTTGATAACTAATTATTATTGATTTTATGACTTTTTTTCTTACTTTTCTTCTTCACTTTTCATGGAAATATAATCAAAAATATCTTTTTGACTAGTATTTGATAACTAATTATTATTGATTTTATGACTTTTTTTCTTACTTTTCTTCTTCACTTTTCATGGAAATATGATCAAAAATATCTTTTTGACTAGTATTTGATAACTAATTATTATTGATTTTATGACTTTTTTTCTTACTTTTCTTCTTCACTTTTCATGGAAATATGATCAAAAATATCTTTTTGACTAGTATTTGATAACTAATTATTATTGATTTTATGACTTTTTTTCTTACTTTTCTTCTTCACTTTTCATGGAAATATAATCAAAAATATCTTTTTTACTAGTATTTGATAACTAATTATTATTGATTTTATGACTTTTTTTCTTACTTTTCTTCTTCACTTTTCATGGAAATATAATCAAAAATATCTTTTTGACTAGTATTTGATAACTAATTATTATTGATTTTATGACTTTTTTTCTTACTTTTCTTCTTCACTTTTCATGGAAATATGAGCAAAAATATCTTTTTGACTAGTATTACTAATTATTATTGATTTTATGACTTTTTTTCTTACTTTTCTTCTTCACTTTTCATGGAAATATAATCAAAAATATCTTTTTGACTAGTATTTGATAACTAATTATTATTGATTTTATGACTTTTTTTCTTACTTTTCTTCTTCACTTTTCATGGAAATATAATCAAAAATATCTTTTTGACTAGTATTTGATAACTAATTATTATTGATTTTATGACTTTTTTTCTTACTTTTCTTCTTCACTTTTCATGGAAATATGATCAAAAATATCTTTTTGACTAGTATTTGATAACTAATTATTATTGATTTTATGACTTTTTTTCTTACTTTTCTTCTTCACTTTTCATGGAAATATGATCAAAAATATCTTTTTTACTAGTATTTGATAACTAATTATTATTGATTTTATGACTTTTTTTCTTACTTTTCTTCTTCACTTTTCATGGAAATATAATCAAAAATATCTTTTTTACTAGTATTTGATAACTAATTATTATTGATTTTATGTCTTTTTTTCTTACTTTTCTTCTTCACTTTTCATGGAAATATGAGCGAAAATATCTTTTTGACTAGTATTTGATAACTTATTATTATTGATTTTATGACTTTTTTTCTTACTTTTATTCTTCACTTTTCATGGAAATATAATCAAAAATATCTTTTCTAGTATAACTAATTATTATTGATTTTATGACTTTTTTTCTTACTTTTCTTCTTCACTTTTCATGGAAATATGAGCGAAAATATCTTTTTGACTAGTATTTGATAACTAATTATTATTGATTTTATGACTTTTTTTCTTACTTTTCTTCTTCACTTTTCATGGAAATATAATCAAAAATATCTTTTCTAGTATTTGATAACTAATTATTATTGATTTTATGACTTTTTTTCTTACTTTTCTTCTTCACTTTTCATGGAAATATGAGCGAAAATATCTTTTTGACTAGTATTTGATAACTAATTATTATTGATTTTATGACTTTTTTTCTTACTTTTCTTCTTCACTTTTCATGGAAATATGAGCGAAAATATCTTTTTGACTAGTATTTGATAACTAATTATTATTGATTTTATGACTTTTTTTCTTACTTTTCTTCTTCACTTTTCATGGAAATATAATCAAAAATATCTTTTTTACTAGTATTTGATAACTAATTATTATTGATTTTATGACTTTTTTTCTTACTTTTCTTCTTCACTTTTCATGGAAATATGAGCAAAAATATCTTTTTGACTAGTATTACTAATTATTATTGATTTTATGACTTTTTTTCTTACTTTTCTTCTTCACTTTTCATGGAAATATAATCAAAAATATCTTTTTGACTAGTATTTGATAACTAATTATTATTGATTTTATGACTTTTTTTCTTACTTTTCTTCTTCACTTTTCATGGAAATATGATCAAAAATATCTTTTTGACTAGTATTTGATAACTAATTATTATTGATTTTATGACTTTTTTTCTTACTTTTCTTCTTCACTTTTCATGGAAATATAATCAAAAATATCTTTTTTACTAGTATTTGATAACTAATTATTATTGATTTTATGACTTTTTTTCTTACTTTTCTTCTTCACTTTTCATGGAAATATAATCAAAAATATCTTTTTTACTAGTATTTGATAACTAATTATTATTGATTTTATGTCTTTTTTTCTTACTTTTCTTCTTCACTTTTCATGGAAATATGAGCGAAAATATCTTTTTGACTAGTATTTGATAACTAATTATTATTGATTTTATGACTTTTTTTCTTACTTTTATTCTTCACTTTTCATGGAAATATGAGCGAAAATATCTTTTTGACTAGTATTTGATAACTAATTATTATTGATTTTATGACTTTTTTTCTTACTTTTTTTCTTCACTTTTCTTAGAAATCTTATCAATTTTAAACTTCTTATATCAGTTAAACTGGTCTCTTTTTCTTACTTTTCTTCTTCACTTTTCTTAGAAATCTTATCAATTTTAAACTTCAAATATCAGTTAAACTTATCTCTTTTTCTTACGTTTATTCTTCACTTTTCTTAGAAATCTTATCAATTTTAAACTTCAAATATCAGTTTAACTGATCTCTTTTTCTTACTTTTCTTTTTCACTTTTCTTAGAGATCTTATCAATTTTAAACTTCAAATATCAATTAAACTGATCTTTTTTTCTTACTTTTCTTCTTCACTTTTCTTAGAAATATTATCAATTTTAAACTTCAAATATCAGTAAAACTGAAATTTATACTGCTTTTCTTACTTTACTTCTTCATTTTTCAAGATTTTTTATTTCTGATTATACTCATTAAAACTGTAATTCATACTACTTTTTATCTAAACTCTTTACTTTTCAAATATTTTTTTTTTTTTTTTTTTTTATTTATACTATTAAAACTTATTTTATGCTTCTTTTCTAATTTTACTTCTTCACTTTTTAAAAAACTTCTATTTTTTTTAATCTATTCATACTTATAAATATTGAAATTCTTTCGAATTTTTTTATTTTATAGCTACTCTTATGATATTTATCATATCATCTTGATTTTGCAACACTTCTTTTTTTTCTTTATTTTCTTAATTTCACTTGTAATATAGATCTATTTTTATCTTTTTATTTATATAAACTTTATATTTTTGATAAAAATTTACTTTTAATTCTTGTCTTGCTTATGATCATTTTGCTAGAAATTATGTTTTTTACTTTTCTTATAATTTATTTTTATGCTTATCGAGTTTATGACTGCAACTTCTTGCAGTTTACATCCTAACACTGCCTTCATGTGATATCTGGGATATCCTGTTTCTTTCTAAAAGCAGCTTCCTGTGAGCTTCATCACTATGGGCAGCCAGGCTTCAAGCTCCTATAAGGATTGGATAATCAAGAGAAAGTCGTTTCCTTGCAAATGTTTACTTACACTAGGGACTTTCTCACTTCAGTAAATCAACTTGTTCCTATCCATAAAACCAGAAAGTTCAGAAGGTCAATCTCAGCTCCTACCATCTTTATAATTATCATTTCTTACTTTTTTTTGATATTTTTATTTTATTTATTTTATCATTATTTTTGAAGAATTTTTTTTTAGTACATTTTTTTTTTTTTTTTTTTGTATTTCAATATATTTTTTTTACTTTTATAAATTCTAAAAATCATAAAATTTTTCATTACCCAAAAATCAAAAAATTATCACAACCCAATTCAAAAATAAATTAGCACAACCCAAAATCAAAACATTTCGAAACCAAAATCATTAATTATATCCTTCATCTTTTTTAATCCCATTTTTTCTCAAAACCCTTTTTATTTTGAAACATTTTTTTAAAAACGTTGTTCTTTCTGACCTTTATCTATCCCGATTTCCCCCAGTTTGTTCCGTCCGAAAAAAGTCTTGCAGTGTTAAAAGCTGAGCAAAAAAACAAAATTAAATTTTTCACGATTTAATGCTTAAATACTCTTAATTCCATTTCATTTAACTCTTAAAATTAAAAAAATACCAAAACCCAAATCTTAAAATTTTGATCATTCACCAAAATTGAAAATTTTCAAATAAAAAAAACAAAAACTTGCAAAACCAAAATTTTAATCTTCAAAACTAAAATACAAAATCAAAAGTTTACAAATCCAATATCAAAACTTTCAAATCACAATTCAACAATTTTCAAAACCAAATCCAAAATTTTTCAAAACCCAAATCAAAACTTTTCAAAATCAAAACTTTTCAAAACCAAAATCAAAAAAAATAGTCTCAAATTTTTTTTATTCAGAATTTTTTCAAAAACCTTTTTTACTTTAAAACTTTTTCTTAAAAAAATTATTCCTTTCTTACCCTTTACAAATCCCGAAATCCCCCAACTTGTTCCGTCCCAACTCAGCCCTATAGTGTAAAACGCTGAGCAAAAAAAGGCTTTGACGTTTTTCGCCATTTCAGGGCTTCTATCTAATGGAAATTTAATCTGCTGCACTTCAAATGCAGTATTCTACATTTTTCCTATCGGAAAATTACTTTTTGCAACTTAAAAATTATAACAAACGTAATTAAATTTTATAACATATTAAAAAAAAACTTTGCGCTATCACGCAACTCAAAAATTTTCTAAGACTATGATATAAAATTAAAAATTTTTTAGCTCTAGCACATAACTCAAAAAATTTTAACCCCAGAAAAATGAAAAACTTTTAAATCTAATACATACCTCAAAATTTTTTAACCCCAGAAAAATGAAAAACTTTTAAATCTAATACATACCTCAAAAATTTTTCTTTACGCCGGTAAAATTTAAATATTTTTACTCTATTACTTCAAACATTTTTCCTAAAAACTTTAAACACTTTTTTTAAATTTCTAACACATACTTCAAAAATTTTTAACACCTGAAAAAATTTATAACTTTTTAACTCTAATACATACCTCAAAAAAAATTATAACACTAGAAAAAATTTTTTACTTCTAACACTTAATTTTAAACTTAAATTAAAAATTATATTAATAATAATAACTAAGTTTAAAAAGACTTAGAAAAAATTACGAACTTTCAAACTTTTTTGCACTTAAAATAATAATAAAAAGAAAAACATATGTTATTAAAATTAAGACCTAACAATTTTAAATTCTTAAACAGAAAATTAAATAGTTTAACTCCATAAAGGAATTCCTCAACTCTTGATATATCTCTACTTGTCCTCCACACTCATTGTTGTATTAGTCATTACACAGTTCTAAAATCTTAAACCATAGTCAGCATATACTTTGCTCCAGTCAGTTTACTAAATGTGGTGTGCTAAATTTGAACTTACCTATTATTAGATATTTGTTTATTCTCCATTCAATATCCTTCCTATATTCCATCTTCGGATGTTGTAGTCTTTTGATTAGGGATCATATCAATAACTTCCATTACTTGATACAAACCAATTGTTGTCCCTTGATAATGATAAACTACCCACTGTGTCCGTATGACCCTATAGTACACAGATACACTATCCATTATTGATATTTCATATTCTTATAGTCTTGTCTCGTGATCCAGATAAAATATACTTGTTGTTACTTGAGAATATTACCGATAAGACAGAAGATGAGTGTCCCGATAAGATTTTGGTACATTCTAAAGTTCTTGAGTTCCATAAACGAATAGTTTTGTCACCCGATCCAGATATGATTTAAGTGGAATCACTAGATATAGCCACAGATCATACATAATCTGAGTGACCACTCATGGTCTTACAGGTACCTGTCTTGACGTTCCATAGTCTCACCGTATAATCTGCACTTCCCGATACGATGAACTCTGAATCACTGGATATAGCCACAGATAATACTTAATTTGTGTGACCACTCATGGTCTTACAGGTACCTGTCTTGACGTCCCATAGTCTCACCGTATTATCTCGACTTCCCGATACGATGAACTCTGAATCACTGGATATAGCCACAGATAATACCTAATTAGTGTGACCACTCATGGTCTTACAGGTACCTGTCTTGACGTCCCATAGTCTCACCGTATAATCATTACTTCCCGATACGATGGACTCTGAATCACTGGATATAGCCACAGATGATACATAACTAGTGTGACCACTCATGGTCTTACAGGTACCTGTCTTGACGTCCCATAGTCTCACCGTATTATCTACACTTCCCGATACGATGAACTCATTGTTTGGTGAGATGGCAACGGAAGTGACTGAGTTTGTGTGTCCAGTAAATATGTGAGGGTATTCAGATGAGATTGAGGTTAAGTTAGAGTTAGAGAGGTCACAGTTGATGAATTTTGTGTTACGCAGGTTAGCATAAGTTAAGTTGGAATTAGAAAAATTGCATGAGGTGAAGGTACTATCCGAGAGATCAGTGTTAGTTAAGTCAAGGTTTGATAATCTTTAATTGGCGTACTATAGTTAGTTGTTAAGTTATAGATTAGAGGGATTTGGAACTATAGGCATGATTAAGTTTGATTATTATTAGCAAACTTAAGTTACTCGGTTATCAAAATTGAAGACTTTTTGAAGATTTCTTAACTTTGATTCCATTTCAGAAACTAAAGTTCTGACGTCGATGATTTATTTTTACTTTTGCTAGATATCAAACTTGATTGCATATTCTTTAGCTTGCACGATATCTTGTCTTTATTTTTAGGAAATTACTTGCTCTTATTATTCTTTAAAGATATTTTGAATTTCTTATTTAATTTAATGCTCGGCATTTTAAGATCTTATCTAACTTTTTTATTGCACTGCCTGGTTTTATTACTAAATACGTCCTCTGATAAACTTAAAATGCTTGAAAAACTTTTCCACAAGTTGCTCTGCCTAACTTATTGTTAATTACTAACCATTAGTATTCTCAGTTAAATAATTGAAGACGTTGAACATACATTGTTAGATATTATTTCTTAAAGTTTAAACATCTAATTACTAAGACTATTCTCTTTTTAATTAATCTATCTCTCTCAAGATTTCCTAAAATTATTCTTAGGCTTTATCAATTCGGTTTTAATCTTCTTATTACTAAACTGTTCTTTATGCTTAATCTTATTGCAACTGATTTACTGCTAGAAGCTCAGTTAATCGTTATATTAAATTTTAAACTCTTCTGTTACTAATAGAAACTTAACCTATTAAAGTTTTGAATATTTCATGTACAGATAACGCCTATATATGCTTTGTAAGCTAGGAACTTTCCTAAATTATTTCTCTTATTGTGGTAAAGTAATTTTGTTTATGGACTTACTATCCTTGCAGCCACTTGAATTACTCATTGATTAGTACTTGATCAATTATTGTTTCTTATTGCTGTGGTACTTCTTAATGAACTTGGACTTGAACTTGATATCCTTGCAACTCTTCAGGATTTATGTTAAAGACTTAGTGGTGCTATAAGCATTCAATTTTTTTATAAAATTAATAAACTATTTTAAGACAATTCAAACATGATATACAACCACATGGTAATTGCTTAGACACTCGCTTGTCTTAATCAAATTGCTCTTTACAGTTTGGACACTGATTGCTATACATTTATAAAGATTAAAAAACAATTTAGTATATAGAAATTAATTATATTGAAATAAAGATTGATAAATTATTTTTATTATTTGCAAAAAAGATTAAACATAAAAAAATTAAAAAAAATAGGATATAAAATACTTAAAATTTATTTGAAATATTTTAGTATTTTGAATTTAAAAAAAATAAAAAAAAAAATTATAAAAATAAAAATAAAATGTAAATGTAAATGATAAAATATTATAACTAGAAATGAAATAAGAATACTGAGAAAATGTTAAATTTAAGAAAAAAAAATCTTAAATACTAAAAAACAATTAAATTGCAAACCATAATGATAAAAAATTAATGACTTTAATACAAAGAGATAAAAAAATTTAAATAAATAAAATTATTAGCACTTCTTTTATGGGCAGCACTTTTATAATTAATATTTCATATTAAGAAAAATGTTTACATGTTTCTTGTTATAATTTTATTATATATTCTTTAAAACCGCCATAGTTGTTCGAAGGTGAACAACAAGGTCATCTTCATCAGAGGTTGGGGAAGTTAAGTACCCATAATCGACTTTATGTCTTCCTCTGCTTTGGTTTGGCCTTGAGAAGTAAGATTCTTAGACCTTCGACACTGGCTTGGCTTGGCTTGTCTTCGTTTATTTTTAATTCTGGAACGAAAAAGAAATAATATCGCGAGCTTCATCAGAGGTGGGGAATTTAAGTACCCATAATTGACACATGTCATCCTCTGCTTTGGTGATGCAATGAGACACAATCCTGCCATGTCCTTGGACCTCCAGCAAGTTTTAAAGATTACGAATATTCTAAAATTATATCGGTATTGAACATTTTTATCAGTACTGAATAATTATACCAATATTGAACAAGGTTTATCAGTATCTTATAATTTTATCAGTAAGAAACATTCTTGTCAGTATGAAACATTTTTTTTAAAGAGCTGCGCACCAACGAGAGTGCTACGCGCTCTATAATCAAATTTATTTATTTATATCAATTTTTAATAAAATACGTCACCTTCAATAAATGGGAAATCTTCTTATTAAATAAGAATCTCGACTTTTAAATTAGATGTACTTGTCCTTTTATACAAGGTTCAAATAAGCATGATTGTTAACTCATCAGTAGGCACGTAAGTAAAACGTTTATACATTTTGTGAGAATTCTTAAGAAAGTTAGCAATATCTTTTCATAACTTGTTCACTCTTTTTGTGATGTCATTTATTGTGAGAGATTACTTGCTATGTAGTATACACTTTACCTAAAGTTCAATGGTTCTCCTGACAATTGCCGACATTCACTTTTAAAAAAAAGAAGATTATTATGGAAATTTAAAAAATTTTAACTATCAACAAAACATATTATAAATCGATTAATCTATGAAAATAATATTTGTATATATATTCGATGAAAATTTTTTTTTTTTAAGTTATATAAATTAAACAAAAAATGATGGCTAAAATCAAAACCATCTTTTATAAAACTCATATTTATAAGAATAAGTATGAAAATACTATACTTATAACCACGTCATCTTTTAAAAAAAAATTATTATTAAACTTAACAATAACTTCCCAATGCACTAGAAAAAAAAACATGAAATGCTTCTTAAATATTCGAAACTTTAATATTATAGACTAAGCTTAAAATATAAAAAATAACCAAATGTAACGAGAAGTCGAAGAAATTACAACTGAAAAAAAAGTATAAATAAAAACAGATAGTTTAATTCATGTTTAACCTAAATTAAGAATTTATAAAGACTAATAACTTACTAAATAAAATAAAATCGAATTATTAACTATTAAAATTTAAATAGGGTGGAAAGCCCTTTCCTTCGGATTTTGCCTGGAAGCCCAGCAAGGCAAATAAAAAATAAACGCAGACGGAGGATAAATCGGAGAAAGAGAAATCAATGACAAGAGAAAGCCGATGTAACAAGCTGAAGAACTCTGAATACCAAGAAGAAATTTTCTTCATTATAGGTCGGGGGAAATGTACCCGTAATCGCATATTGCATCCTATGCTTTGGAAGGAAAAAATACAGGTACTGCAGGAAGGGAAAACAGGGACAGAAAGACATAAAATTATTTTTTGACATTAAATAAAATTAATTTAAAGAGCTGCGCACCAACGAGAGTGCTACGCGCTCTATAATACAATTTATTTATTTATGATAAAATTTTTAATCTCCTTAACTCTAAAACTTTATCAGACAAGGTTCGTGAAAAAGGGACTAATATTAAATAAGTAATTTTCAAGGAAGGTATATAACAATTAATAAAGAATTAATTCAAGGTACTGTAGATAGTACCTAAAATGTTATTAAAATAGACAATAAACTACTAGAATCTTATTCGATCTAAGTAATTTACGTTTATCTAATATTTCCACTAACACCCTGATTATAAAAAAGAACAGGTACATATCTAAAGAGATTCATAAGGGACTAAATATATTGCATATATTAGGGAGGACTCCCTGGTGAAACGCAAGAATCTAAGAAAATAAAAATAGGATATGTAAATATAAGCTCAATAGCTAGTAAACAGGTGGCATTATAATAATTCATCCTTGATAATGAATTTGACGTTTTTTCAATAAATGAAACATGAACGTAATAAAAATATTGCCCAATTGTTATAGAACAATATCATATCTATTACTAAAACGCAAATACTCGTGTAGGTGGAGTATGTCTATTAGTAAAAAAGTAGCTTAATTCTTGAATAAATGAATTAGATTTCTCAAATCTTCCTGGACATTTTATAAGCGTGAGAGTTGGAAACTTAGTAATTGCATCATGTTTTTTGCCTACAAATGAAAAATCAAATATTTATAAGGACACTGCATATGAATATCTTAATAATATCATAAAAAATAAAGACCAGAACCCTACTATCCTTTGTGGCGACTTTAATGTCTTACTTTCTTGCTACGGTAATAATTCATCACAAATCAATAATAATACTTAAAGATTACTAGACTTTATAGAAGCAAATGATCTAATAATTTAAAATGATTAAGAGTCCAACACATTTATTCATAGAGTGAATAATTAATGCTATTGTAATGGCTACTTCTTGGCAACTTAACATTTAAATTCCGATGATTTCGTTGACTATAAAGTTATCCAAGATTCGGGTTTGCATACTGATAATTTTCCACTAAATATTACATTAAATTATAATTTAAAAAGAAGTGAATAAGATTAAAAACAACGATTACTCTTTAAAATTTCTAAATTATAGGATCTGAACACGAGAAACTATTTTTGGGATAATTTTATCAATTCTAGTAACTTGGTTAAAAAATTGTTGAAAATTAGTATCAATTCATCTGTGATCTGAGATTGCGCTTGGATCTTAAAATCAAAGAAAAAACTATTATCAATTACCAAGTTACTTAGCTACGTTATTTGTTCAAGCTAAAAAGGATAATATTGCGTATTAGAACCCATTAACTTTGTATGGACATCATAATTAAGAAGTTGCCAAAATTTACTAGCTTAAAATTTAATCTTATATGCATTATCTTCACAAATTTTGGAATAAAAAAAATAAAAAGCTAAGGAAAAACATAAAAATCTTAACAAAAATGCTTAAATAATGTTTAAACAAGCTTAGAATCTAATAAACCCAAAAATTCTTAATTAGATGAATTTTAACTTTAAATAAAAACAGCAATTTATTGAAAATTGGGAAACTAGCATTTTTGATAAACATTTGAAAATAAGTAAGATAGATTTTTACTTCTTAAATAGAAAAATAGATGGAATATTTAGAAATAAATATTTTATCTTAAATTAGGAATTAAGTCATTTATAAAATATGCCTCTTTTTACATGATTTGAAATTAAAAAAATTATATCTTAGCTTGCAAATAATAAAGCTACAGGTAATGATGGTCTAAAAGCTGAACTTATTAAATATGGAGGTTAAGATTTGCATCAAATTATTACAAGCTTCATTAATAACATGCTTAGAACATTTAAAATACCTAATGCAATGAAAAAAATAAATATTCTTCCGATTTTCAAAAAAGGAAGTAAAAGTAATTGATGTAATTGACGACCTATAGCTTTATTGAATTGTCTACTTAAAATTTATGATAAAACACTAATATAATCACTTTATAATTCTATTTATGAACGAAACATTTTACATCCAGCCTAATTTGGATTTATTCGTAAACGCTTCACTACTTAGCAAATTTGAACTATTTAATAAACTATAAACTTGCATCGTAGATGATCTCATAAAAAGTAATTAATTGCTACTTTAATAGATGTAGAAAAAATGTTCGATAGCATATCTAGGAAATTACTTTTTGATCATCTTAGAAGACTTAGGTTACCTTTGGACCTAATATGGCACTAGAATTTTTTTATGATAATGTTGATGCTAAGTTTATAATTGATTTATATCTTACAAAAACAATTAAATATAACAATGGGTTACTATAAGGAAGTAGTCATGCACCTGTACTTGCAATTTTATTCTATGATATTGTTATAAGATATTTAGAAGATAATCAGAAGAAATTAGGATTTAAAATATTATCTAAAACTTTCGTAGTACGAGCCTTTGCTGACGAATTAATCCAAATATCCTCTTCCTAGAAAAATGCCTAAAAATTATTACAAACTACATCTATAGTTTTTAATTTAGTAAAACTTACAATTAATGTAGATAAATGTGAAGTAATAGAATTCTTGAAAAAAATAAATTAAAAGAAAGCTAACCTTCTATTACTATAAAACTCAATGGGATTCCAATTGCTTAAAAAGATGAAGTTAACTATTTAGGATATTAGTTAGGAATAAAATAAAATTACAAATTACATTGTACAGAAGTAGCTATCAAACACAGAGTAGCTATTTAAAAAGCTACTATAATACTTTCTAAATATGTTTTAGTATCCCCTCTCAGCTTCAAAATTCATTATAGAACTTTTATTTTGCATAAAGTTTAATATGGAAGTGATATTACTCCGTGAGCTACTATTTCTGGAATTAAAGAAATAAAAAGTAAGATAGCAAAATCGTAAAGGCTTATTTCAAGATAGGTGTTTAGATCTTAAGAATTAACATTCAACGATTCATGCTTTATTGATCTAAACTGGCTTCCTTTTACACATAAGGTAACTCAAAAGTTAATGCACTTTTATTAAAAATTGATATAATACAGCAAAGAAAATCCTAACTCAGACACTGCTTTTTTATTAGAAAAATGCACTAAATTTAATTTACCATACTAGAAACATATAAAAAAAATGTATCGATTTGTATAATTTTGAGACATGTCACATGTTTAGAATAATATGGATTTTTATAAACTCACGGTATAAAAAATAAAACATAAATTCTTAATGGAATGTCTCTCTATAAATACACTTATGCCAACAGCAAAAAGAATTATAGACTAAATATAAAATAATTAAAGTGTATTTCCTGAAAATACTTACTCTAAATATAATAAACACTATATTAGAGAGACTATTTCCATCTATAAACTAAGAAATTTTTCTTATAATTTTCAATAAGAACTCAGTAATCTCTACATTAACGTTAGATATAGCATTATTTGCTTATGTGGCTAAGATTTTGATGAAACTGATCATATTTTTGAATGCTAATACTATGCAGATATTATTGAGGAATTCGAAAATCATAAAACTTTAAAGAAAAAGACAAAAAGAAACTAATTCTTTATGACTAAAACTATATAAGCAAACATCTTTCAAAAAATCAAATTCCTAAAATAGACAAATTAATAAAAAATTTTAATTCCAGATTACTCAAAAAGCGTCTTGAAATGTTTAAACTACAAGATGAGTTGTTAGAAGAGTTTCTAGAAGGAAAAAAAGAAAAATTTAATCAAGAAAATAAATAAAATTATATGATAGTGAAAGAACAAGAAGAAACTGATTGAAATTTACAAACTTTTATCTTTCAACATATTTGTAATATTTATAGTCTAAACTATATCTATTGCAACTATGTCTCAATATTATTAAATATTGAAACTATTATATTTTAATTAATTAATTAATTGGAAATCATGCAGCTTAGATCATTTAGAGCTGTAATAGATGGATCTTTTTGCTCATAAAACGAAATCCTGGAGAATGAACTGCATTTCCTTAAACTACAATACTATATGTGATAACGTATGTTAATGTTCAGAAGAAAATTGCTCCTAAACTAAGAATCAACATTGGATGGATGAATATGTCAATTAGCAAAGAGGAATAACTCTATATTTGAAACATACTCAATGACGAAATAATAATGCAAGAAAAATGAAAAAGAATAGATGGAAAATTAATGATAAAAAGCGATAAAGTTCCACAATGATGTAAATTCCATTACACGAATGTAGAATATAATCACCTGCAAAAAATTAGAAGTGAATTAATAAAACAATTCATACAAGGAATACCAAACTTTCTAAGAATCAACAAACACAGAAAACAGAAAACAGGAAATATGATACTTATTTAGACTACGGGCCAAATGCAATGGAGCAGAATAAACAATGAAAAGAAAGAAAAAAATCTATAGAGAGTGAAGCATTTTAATTCTGCAATTATAGAAAGGTAGATGAGATCCATATAATAGAAGATTGCAGATAATACAAAGAAGAAAGAGAATAGTTAATAGAAAATATCACGAACGTAATTATCAGTAATAATTAATAAAAATAAGCCTTCTTAAACTCAGGCTTGAAGAAATAGTGTGAGGATATTACAAATTCGAAAATCTGATACGAACTCTACAAGTAATCAAAAGAAAAGAAATAGATTGTCACATTAAAAATTTTCTGAAGGATATATTATAGAAAAGAAAATGAGGTTATATTTAAAAAATTCTTCCTTATTAGAAAAAAATGAGTAAAAACTACAGAGCAGGATCCAACGAACATATTTGAATTTATAATCATTTATCAAGAGGACAAAAAATATGATTTAGCAGCTTTATAACAATTCTAAAAAAATGTAGAAAGGAACTTGCGATGCCCTCAGAAAAGACTAACAGATAGCTTAACTATCTAAAGACAAATGAAAGAGTTGGAAAAGTAATAGAAATAGAATTCTACTGTTTTAGAAAGACCTAATGATGGAGATTGACTCTAACTATTCAGATCAGGATATAATGAATCTATTGGAAGAAAATTTAGAAGATTCTGGTCTGATAAGATAATTTCCAAGAATACTCTTACTTTTGATTTTCTCTTAATTTGTGGTCAAAATATCAATGATGAAACCACGTAAATTAATTGATTGGTTAATTCATTCATTCATTCATAAACTCTTTCTTCAGCATTTATAGCTTTTTTTTTTATTTTTTTTATTTTTTTTTATTTTTTGATTTTTAGATCTTAATCGGTTGTTCATTTCTAAACTTTTTTTTTAATTACTTTTAAATTTCGATTTTTTTTTCGCTTCATTTATAACTTCTCATGTTGTCGATTTATATGCCTTTTATCATCTAAAACAAATTTAATTTTTTTATTGTTTATTTCTTTTTCTTTTAAGATTTCTGATAATTTCCTTTTTCAATCATCATTTTTTCTGTTTTTCTCTGTTATAGCCATTTGAGTTTATAATTTTTGCTTATTTTCTATTTTTTGTGGTCTTATATTAATTTCTATCTGATTTGTTTACATGTTTTAAGTGTTGTTAGTCTGATCTTATGAAGTGCTTCAAAAGTATTTAATTTTCTTTAATGTGAGTAAAGTTTTATTGTTATTTTTTTAGTTAAATAAATAATTTGGATTATAGAGCGCGTAGCACTCTCGTTGGTGCGCAGCTCTATAAATTAATTTTATTTAATGTCGAAAAAAAAAGTTTATGTCTCTCTGTCCCTGTTTTCCCTTCCTGCAGTACCTGTATTTTTTCCTTTCAAAGCATGGGATGCAATATGCGATTACGGGTACATTTCCCCGACCTATAATGAAGAAAGTTTCCTCCTGGCATTCAGAGTTCTTCAGCTTGTTACATCGGATTTCTCTTGTCATTGTTTTCTCTTTCTTCGATTTATCCTCCGTCTGCGCTTATTTTTTATTTGCCTTGCTGGGCTTCCAGGCAAAATCCGAAGGAAAGGCTTTCCACCTTATTTAAATTATATATATTATAATAATTTAAAATATGGACGATGAGTCTTAAGCTAGTCTCTAGCTAGAGACTCAATATCAGAAAAAGCGAGTCTTATTCTGTAGTTTGCGCCTCATAAGCTCTCCTATTCACTATGTCGTCAACTTGGATAGTAGCTTGGTGGAAAACAAGGCATAGCTGAGGCAAAAATAAAATAAGATTTTTAACTATAGAAGATATTCAAGATTAATTTTTGTACTAGAATGAGAATTCCTTAAGAATTTAAACTCCGGCCTTAGACAGAGTCACAAGAATAGAGAGAAGAAGGTTTCACATTTGTGAATTAAAACAAGCAGAAAAGAATATCAAGACTATATTATTAAAACATTAATCCGTGGATAGCCTATAATGGCAGACCCACGTTAATTAATTAATTAATTTATCATATTATCTGTTCACTTTCTCTTTCATTTTTACATTTAATATTGCGTTTAGCTGGAGGAAATTAAATTCCATCTTTTTCATGTTTTCTTTTGAAAGTATTTGATTATTTAATAACAGTGCGATTCTAGTTTTCAATATAATTAATGTTTGTTTAGCTCATTTAATCTTTTTATCAAGGCTTGGTTTTTAGATCAAATAATTCTTTCATTAATTACTTATTAATTTCTTATTATTTTCTTAAGTTTTACTCAAACTTTTAATTGCTACAAATGAAGTTTATATTTAGCTAATGAAAGAATTACTGGAGTTTTATATAATTTTCATCAAGCAAAATTGTCTAGCAAAATTGATTATATTATTCAATTTTTATTGTACTAGATGAAGCATTTGAACATTAAACTTTAACTTATATTTTTTTATCCTAACTTATATTGTCTGTTTAAGTTTGACTAATTTTATGTGAATTTACTTCCGTTTAAGTTTGCATTTCAACTTGAATTATTTTTTGTATTTGTGACTGATAAGTATAAATTATTGTATTATTTTCTAATTCTCTTTGTTTTTTTATTAATATATCTTAAATGATATTTTATTTTCATGGTAAATCTGTTTTATACATCATATATTACTTATTTCCATTTTAATATTGCTTTTCTAATTCTTTACTCAAATATTAAATTTAATTCTTTAGCATTAAGCACTAATCAGCAGATTATTGATTTAAATATTAATAATTTTATAATTAAGCTTCAGTGTTTATTTTTTATTAATAAGCTTCTTAAAGTTCTTGTTAGATATGCTTTAATGCTTATTCTTACTATTTATATAATTCAATTTAAACTTGCAGGAAGTTTATTTATTTATGGGTTAGTATATCACTAGATTATAAATTTTTTTGTGTTTATTTATGACTTTTAACTAGTTCTGTTTAAGTAAATTATTAATTACTAAGAGTTTATTCAATATATTTCTTTATTTCATCTGTTTAAATTAACTTTTCTTTTGAGCTATCATAATTTGTTTATATTGATTATTCATTTCTTCCAGAAATGCTTATACCAGTCTAGACAATTTAATTAATAAGGCAAATTCAGGAATTTGGTTAAACTTCTTTATCTAAAAATTATATTTAATTTGTTGCAAAATTTAACTGCTTAGACCTTATTTTTAATTATTATTACTCTTATAGATCTAACATTAGCATCTAATTTTCATTTTTGATTTCCTTGATTTTCTTAGTAATTTTATTTATATAAGTCTTATACTATTCAAAGGTTGCTTCATAAGAACTTTTCATGACTTAAATATTTTGATTATTTTATGTAAGAATAGTGTTTAGTTTTTCTAAAAAATTGTTATTATATATAAAAAATATAAAATGGATGTCGGCCGCGTCAGACAAATTAGTAAGTAATCTGGTGCAGAGTATATTGCATTGCGAGTAATCTCACACTAGATGCCACCACGAAGAATGGTGGATAAGCTCCGTTGAGACATACCTAACTTACCCCGAGGGTTCTCTCTAGTAGTATGAAAGTTTGACTGACGGGCCTTCTTATTACCGACTTAATAACTATCTCTTATTTGGACCTTATTCAAGAAGACTGGAGCGTTTAACTCAAGATTTTAGAATAAATTTTAATAAGAAGATTCCCCATTTGGAGAAGCTGACATGACTCATCGGACATCTAGAATTTTAACAAGAAACATGAGAACATTTTTCTTAATATTAAATATTAATATTGAAAGAGCTGCGCGCCAATGAGGTGCTACGCGCTCTATAATAATTTTATTTATTTATTTATCTGTTAATTTTTATATTTTAATCTTGAGTTTTTTTACTTCATTTAGAATTATTTCATTTTATTTTTCAACTTAAAGAGTATCTTAAATATTCATAATATTATTTACTGCTCTTAACTGGTTAGAGAATGAATTATCAAAAGTATCTTTCTATGTAGAGGATACTTTTGATATGAGTGTTGAGACTGAGGTACCAATCTAGTTTTTTTTATCTATAAATATATTTTTGAATCTTTAGAATTCTTGTTAGCTAATTTCCAGTTCTTAAGGAATTTCGAAGTAATTTTAACGGAATTCGAAGGATCTTGTTAACTGGAGATTAACTACAATTATTTAATAAAGCTCTTAACAAGTTTATAATATGCTTTACGGATTTGAGTTGAAATGAATCAGGATAAATTTTAGAAAGTAGTCGAGCATCTACCTAAACTCATTTAATTAGATAGCAGTTCTTTATTTTTAGGTAAAGAAGATTCGTCACGATTTTAATCCCGCGATATTTAGAAATCATACAATTTTTTATATTTAGAATTTATTTAAAGAGTTATTTCCTATAGCTTCCTCTATGTATGGAATACAATCGCTTCCATAACCAAATATTTGATTTATAAAGAATTTTATTATTATAGATGCATTATATAGAGTGATTCTTTTATAAATTTTAATTTGCTTAAAATTCATGCTTGGGTTTTCTGGCATTCTTAGATTCTTGACTCCAGATGTTTTTAATATGAAATATTTTCTTATATCCAATGACTCAATTACTTAAATTCCTTCACTTTCTCTATTACTATACCTTTATCGTGATTATCTCTTATTTTTGTCATGCATTACCATTTCATACTATTCATTTTGTTGTGTCCGCAATTTATAAATTATAGCGTTATGATCATTATTATAGTATAACAGTTAAATCATCTAGTTAATCTGGATGAACTAATGGTACAATATCATCAGCATATTCTAGGAACGGACTAACCCTGAAAATAGAAATCAAGAAAGGCGGGTGCCCATACTCTGCCCTCTGGTGTAGAAAGGCGTATTATCTGCATGGAAGTAATTTTGTGAAGAGTTATGGAACAGGTATTAGTGCAGATCTTGGTGGTATTAGCAAGTATTCCAATACCAACTTGGAAGACTGAAGAGAAGATTTTCATGAGAACCGCATTGGATCATGAGTCATCCGATCCTAACCTTTCGAGGGAAAGGGAATATGATTAATATTCCATAGGTACTTACTACATAGTGGTGAAAAAGTATACCGCAATATGTCAGGGTTGGTCCTGGGGAGAGTTGTCTTTTCTGTCTAGCATACATGTGCGCCTGGATCCATTATAGTGAGAGAGGGTGATGTATGGAAGAGCAGCACACTTTATGTTTTTTCTAGAGCACCAACTACGATCCATGAAACTTGTGGTATGTAATATGTAGGAGTATTCGTACCTATACAGAAGTAGGTCTCCAAGGTTAGTAGCCTCTAGTCAATAGAATAATATAGGTAAAGGAAATCGGCAAATTAGATCTGTAACTTCGGAAGATAGATCGATTCTGAGATCCAGGTAGAAGTCTCAGCTGGAGGGATTGCGTGACTTAATTTTCATGGAAGTGGGAAATTTGTCGTCATGACTGAAAGTGATCGGCCCTGCAGCGAATGTCCACCTCAGAACTGGAGCGGCAGGAGGAATCCTACTGTTTAATAAAAAAAAGCATTTTGAAGGTTATATGTTAACGCAATGTGATTTCTGTTCAGTGCGCGAATGTCAAGGTGATGAGACTAAACAAAGCGTGGTTAAACGGCGGGAGAAACTTAGACTCTCTTAAAGTCAAGTGATTCAGAGTTCATCGTATCGGGAAGTGTAGATAAGACGGTGAGACTATGGGACGTCAAAACATTTAAATCTCCTGAAAGAAGTATTTTAAAACTTCAATGAGTAATTTTTTGAAATTTTGACAAAGACATTAAAACTAATATGCAAATAAGATTTGGAATTTTACAGTGGAAAAGAAAGGCTTTCTACTAAAAGAGTGATGTTTTTAAAATCTTGAGACAGGATTCTTACTAATAAATTCAAATGGAAAGATGAATGGACTTACAAGTTTACTATAATCGGCAGATGTGTCATCGTCTGCCAAACAACTTTTTTAAATATTAATTATTCTATTTTTAAAAGAGATTTGAGTATTGATTTAAAAAAAAACTTTTACCATAAAAAAGATACTACTAAGAATATCTAATATCTTTATCTTAATAAGTGAAGAAATGTAAGCTTTGGAGGTGGATTTCTCTAGAGGAAGAGGAGCTCAAGAAAGTTTAGGTACCAGGTAAAGAAACCAATTTATAAAACCTACATAGGCATGACACTTTTCCTAACCCTCCATCAATTATTTTCAGATATTAGACCTTATGTAAAATTTTTTACTGAGGTCTTGTACAATCGAAGATGACAAATGTAGCAAAGAGAAGAAGTTGAGATTATTCTAGTAGATGAAGAGCCTCACTTCTGCGAATATTTTACAAACATAGCAAGACAAAAATCAGAGTTGAAATAATTGAAAAGGACATCTGAGTTTTCTCTTCATATTTTCTATTGTTGCTTACATTTATGTCATAGGTGGAATTTTTTTTACAGACGAAGCATAGTTTTCTGGTAACTTTTTTCGTCTTTTTATGTTTGCTTTTCTCTATTTCTATTTGAATAAAGCCACTCTATTAGGATTCTTGTAGGAATCATTCCTATTTTCTTTTAATCTTTGTATTAAATCGGTATTGTGTCACTCAATTTTTTTCATCTTATTCTTTAAAAGATCTGGAGTTAGATTTGATACTCGACAAAAACTTTTCCATCAAGCGATGGGAAGAATTGAAGAAAGAAACAAGAAATACTGGACGGTGAATTTAAAAATTTTAGAAAAAGGAAATGTTTACAAATATTAACCTTTTTCAAACTTCTAACAAAAAGAACCATTTTATTTGAATTAATTAGTTGATTAATTAATTATTTTATTTAATAGTATAAAGAATAGTTTAAACATATTTTCTATAATCTAGTGAATTATTAAACAATAAAAATTAAATAAAATTTAAATCTAACTATTTTAATTTACATAGAATTAAATAAAATATTTATAAATAAATAAATAAATTTGATTATAGAGCGCGTAGTACTCTCGTTGGTGCGCAGCTCTTTAAAAAAAATGTTTCATATTGACAAGAATGTTTCTTACTGATAAAATTATCAGATACTGATATAATTTTAGAATACTTGTAATCTTTAATACTTGCTGGAGGTCCAAGGACATGGCAGGATTGTGTCTCATTGCATCACCAAAGCAGAGGACGACATGTGTCAATTATGGGTACTTAAATTCCCCACCTCTGATGAAGCTCGCAATATTATTTCTTTTTCGTTCCAGAATTAAAAATAAACGAAGCCAAGACAAGCCAAGCCAGTGTCGAAGGTCTAAGAATCTTACTTCTCAAGGCCAAACCTAAGCAGAGGAAGACATAAAGTCGATTATGGGTACTTAACTTCCCCAACCTCTGATGAAGATGACCTTGTTGTTCACCTTCGAACAACTATGGCGGTTTTAAAAAATATATAATATTTAAAGTAATTCTAGATGTTTAATCGTCTTTTATTAAGAAATTATTGAGAATTTTAATTTTTTTATTTGTTAAAGCTAATTTTAACTGTTTTTTTAGTATAACTTTATTTTTATTATTTATGGAAATTAAAATTATTTACAAGTTAGAAGATGATTAAATAGATATTATCACCTGAACTACATTAAATCTTTATTTCATTTTAATTTTACCATTTCCTTTATTTATTTTTTATTCAACTGGGTTTTAAATCTTAATAATTAAGAAAAAAATAGAATATACTGCTAAGTAAAATGTATACTTTCTCAATAGTTGCAAATAAAATTAAATCTAATAACTAAATATTTGCATAATTCTAAATTAGAACTATATATTTGTATTAAAGAGTCACCTAATTTATTACAACTTTAAAGTGTAAGCTTTAGTTGATTTAATTAAAAGTATCTCTAATCAGTGATGAGTTAAGAAATTAACTCTATTTAAAAATGCTTATAATCTTATTTTTGTAAATTTATATCAAAAAGGCTTTTAAATAAAAACATTTCTATAATTGGAAACTATCTTGCCATATATTCCTATTATAAGTACTTCTAGATTAAATATTTATAAATTAATATTTGCTAAAAGCACTTAACTAATTATAATGCATGCTTATATCAAGAAATTAAAAGTTTGTCTTAGTTTTTTAATTTTAAGTTGCATAAAATTAAGATTGAAGGAAAATATAATAAAAATTAATTAAAGACAAATAAAGTTCTAAAACTAGAATAAGCTAATAAGAAGACTAATTAATTGATATAGTTTATACTTTAGAAAATAGAATGTAAAAGCTTAAAGAAGTATACTTGATTATTATAGCTATACTAATATTCTAATTAAAACAAAATAATTTTTTTAATATAACTTAATTAAAGATATAATTGAAATTAAAGAGGGTGGAAATGGGACCTGAGATGCACAAGGGACCTTCAGCAGGTTTAAAGGGACTTGCGATGAAGATGCAATCTCCCGTGCTGAGAAATAAGACCAAAGAAAGGCTTAAATACCTTCCCTCAACAACTTGTGCACTCTGTGGTGCATTCATCCTTGGACTTTCCCAACTAAGGGACTCAATTACAACTCCTACTAACTCAGACCGAGGTGCCGCCTTGGAGTGATCTCTCCACCTCTTAGGAGCTACCTAGGCAGATCGGCGGTTTCTGCCAGTTGAAGACGGACTGGATGGCGATATTCGCCTATAAAGCCGAGAAATGGGTCCAGGCGAGACGATAGGAAAGCCCAAAAAGACATAAACAAGAAGAAAAGATTAGTGATGATGTGCACTTAACATACATCAGGTATGCATCTATTAAGATAACAGTCCCTTCCTTAACACTTAATTTAATTTAATATAACTTAATTAAAGATACTTACTTTATGATTATTGCTAGAAAAATTAAATTTCTTTAGATTTTTAAATAAAATATACTTAAATCCCTGAATTAAACTTTAGCAATAACTTTTATTTTATATAATTGAAATAATTAAGAATTATATAATTTTTATTCAGAAGAAGTTTAAGCATCATAATACAAGGTTGAAAGTTAAATATATGAAGTGGTTTAAATTTGCTAATTATTCTGTTAACTTAATCATAATTATATCTAAAGCAATAAGAGAATTTTAACTCTAAAGAAAAACATAGAGCTATATTAATCTACTTAGTAAGATAAGGTTAAAATAGTAAGAGATACTTTAAAAGATAACAACTAAAAGTTAATTTTCTTATTTTTTATCTAAGTAAAAATAAATAAATTAGTTAAATATACTAAAATAATTTTTACTAAATGCCTCTTATGAAATATATCTTAGCTTTAAATATATTTCAATTTTAATTATTCAATTAATAAAAATAGAATGCTTGGCAAACCATCATTGAAAATAGTTGAATAAAAGTATTTTAATTAATTAAAATTACAAATTCTAGATATTAAAGAATAATTTGAAACTTCATTAATTTTAGTAAATAAAAAACTAAATTTTAGAGGTAAAATTTAAAATTGCTTCTATAAAGATAAAAATAAAAAATCAAGTTAAATTTGCTTTAATTTTAAAATTTATGAATTTTAGAATGGATCTAGTGATTTAAAAAGCATAAATGTAAGAAAATGCAATCAGTTCACGTTTTTATATTTCTCTTACGTAAATTTTATAATTTACTTTAATTATTCAATAAATTCCTTAATCATTTATTTAATGAGAAAAGAATTTAGTATAATTTGAATACTTAGTTTAAAAATTAATCTAAGAATCCTTATTTTATGAAATTTTTTAAACTCTAACTTATTTTATAAAGTTTTTAACTTATTTCGAAATAAATTTAAAATAGATTTGTATTTATATATTTTAACAAATTTAACTATTAAAAATTAAAAAATTGTTAATAATGCATAACTATAATGTATTTTTATAGATAGAATAGCCATTTTAATTTAAAATAATATTCTCTTAAAGAGAAATAGTTAGAATGCTATATAGATAATAATTTTATTTTTAATTATCTAGCAATTTTAGAAATAATAGCATTATTTAATTATTAAACTTATTTTTCTTCATTTATTTAATACTACTAATATAACTAATATCTATTCTTCCTATAGAAGATCCGTAATCTAAGTATTTAAGTTAAGTTAATTTAATCATACAGTTTTATTTTATGTTCTTAATAAATAATAGAGGTTTTGCTTATATGATGATACTATTTTATGTAAGTTATTACTTATGCTTGGTACCTTATTTAATTATTATCATTTTAATGCTCTATTTTTTATTAGAAATGACAGCGGTGGGATTTGAACCCACGCCCCGAAAGACTAGCGCCTTAGACCACTTGGCCACACTGTTTGTTATTAATAGGATATTAGTTCCTTTAAATTTTCTAGCTTAGAAGCTAATTAATTATATATAAGGTTACTTATATTTTGTTATTATAATAAGCTTTCATTCTTTATCTTAAAAACTTAAACCTTTATGCTTATCAAGTCAGTAAATAAATAGTTTAATTAAATAAAATATTTAATTGATAGCACTTATATCTAAAATCTATTTTACTCTAAAAAGTTTGATCATCCTTATATTTTTATTCTTCTTTGAAATTAAATGAATAACTTAATTAGCTTTTTAAATGCTAACATAATAATATTGCTAATTTAATAATTATTAAGTTTCTTATTCTATTAGAGTATATATCACTAAGCTACTAAACATTTATGAAATAGATATTTTAATAGTTAAATTATTATATAGAAGCTACTTAAAATGCTTACTTTTAGCGATTCTTGAGAGCTAAATTTCAAATTTATTTAATCTTATTAAAGTATTCTATTAATTAATTAAAAATCACTTTAATTTAGAAAGAAAGCCTGTTTCTCTAATTTAAGCAGATACTTCACTAAAATGAAGTTCTAAATATAAGTGTGTTAATTAATATAATTAAACTTGTTTAATGTTTAAGTTATATATCTAGATATCTAAAGCTTAAGCTTATTAAATTAGTTACTAGCTTATTAATAATTATTTAGAGTTTAGTTTATTTTAATATCTCACTATTTCTTAAACTTATAAACAAATAGACTCTTAAATTATTAATTTCCTTTTAATTTCCTTTTAATTTAGTTTTTAAATTTAATAGATTAAGTTTTTTTATAGTAGAATAAATATAATAAAAGCTTAGAAATTATTAAAATATTAGATATAATATAATATTAAGCTATTAATTATTGAGCTAGGAGATTTATAGCTTTATTATTATATTTTATTTAAAATTAACTATTATGCAATTATTATATCTACTAATAACTTCTAACTAACAAAACTACATTTAACTATTATTTCAGCTAAAACTTTAATAGATTTATAAATAGCAACATTATTTAACTTTTTACTAGAACTATTATTTTAAAACCTTATAAATGTATTATATTATAGTTGTAATAAAATAAATAGTTAATATTATATTTAATAACTTTAAATCTAATTAAATGTTAGTTTAATAAAGGATTGCTAAATTAAATTATATAATCTTAGTTCTATTTTAAATAAATGATAATTATTATATATCTCTATTAGTTAACTTTATGAGACAAATATCTCTTTCATTTACAAATTATTAGACAATGCTTGCTAGTTATATTTAAATTTTATCTATAATTAAAGATATTTCTTAGTTTTATCTAATTTTAGTTTCAAAGTCTATCAAAGTTATCAATATACCTTATAATGATATTTCTATTGATTAAGGTTTAGAAATAAATTTATTTAATTAAGCATATTATTTATAACTTCTATTTTTGGTAAAAGAATTATAAATAGATAAAGTGCTTTATCTTATTAAAAAAAGTTTATATAAAAAGAGATAACCACCAATCATTATATCTATACCAGATGTTTAGTATAAATTGTTTTTATTTAAAAAATAAATATTATTTTTATATTTTAAGCTATAGAAAATAGATTAAGCAATTTTATAGCTTCTTTTTATTAAGAAAAAGTGATTTTTATTCTTAAAGTAAAAAAGCTATTATGAAAGATATAATTTCAATGTATCTGAAACATTTCATTAATTTTATTTAAAATGTTAACTTTAATATTTTTCAATGAAAACTGAGATACCTTACATTAATTTTAAAATATAGGAAATACTTTTATTTAATAATCTTTATACATTATTCATAAAATATCTATTATAAGATTCATTAATATTTATTTCAACTAATTTTATCATTTCTTATCTTTTATTTAAGTTAAATCTAAATTATAAAATTTAAATTAATTTAATATTATTTAATTAAATATTCTGGTTATTGGTATATCATTACTAGTATTTTAAATAATTAAAATACTAGTAAAAGTTAGGTCTATTTATATATGTGTTTCATGTAAATAAATATATAATACATTTCTTTAATCTATTAGTTAATATTACCTAGTAATTTATCATCTAAAATCTTTATTAACCTATTTATTTGTACCATCTATTAAATGCTTATTTCTTCTTCTAATATATTATGATTCTCATTAAAATTAAAGTTAAAATAGATATATTGCAAACAGTACTATTAAATGATTAATAAATCTTTTTGTTTTCATATTTAAATAAATTATTTAACTTTTAGATATAATTAAAGAAAACTAGGCGTTATATGCCTCTTTCTTAAAATTAAAGTGAATAAAGTGAATAAAGTGATGAGAATAAAAAATTATAAGATTAAATAGTAATTTAAAAATGTATATTTATTCTAAGAATTTGGGGATGAAATGACTCTATTCACTTATAAAATACCTCTAAAAAATAGTTAACTTTATATATATCTTTTATTTACCAAATATTTGTAAAGATTATTGTCTTATCTACTTAGTTTTGAATTTGAATAAAATTAAAAAAAGCACTAATAGCTAATTTATTTAAATCTAGATTAGATTCTGCTTTAGGTAATAAATATTTGCAAATAGATTATTAATATCTTCTAGTTAAAAATGCTTCAAAGTTATTTGCGAAGAAATGATGAATCAAAATATTAATTAAAGAGATGTTTAAGGTTTAAAATGATATATGCTTAAAGACCTAATGAAGTAGACACTAATATATAATGATTCATAACTCTAGCTTTAGTTGATTGATTATTTTATAAAATATAATAACTTCTTAATCTTCTTAGTTAATTTATAATAAATCTTAAAGCTTGTTAATTCCTATTGCTATAGCTTATTAATTTAAATCTTTTAAGTTATTATTTTGCTTTATAAATTCTAATATAATGCATAGTTTATATTAAATTAAATAATGTTTGCCTTTCAGCTTAATAAAATAATTTTTATGATATCACTCTCATTCTGAAACTCTTAGGTCTTCATTATTGATTTGATATTTTTTAGTTTAGTTTCTCTTCTTCTTGTATCTTGTTCATTCTAAAAATAATAATTTTAAGTCTTCTTTATTCAAATATTACTAATGGATTTATTTTTCCCTCAATCATTCTTAAAATAAAGTTATTTGCTAATGTTTTTGTTTTATGCTAGACCATGTTTTTTAATCTTAAGATAAATATCTTCTAGTATTTATTTATTCTTTATAATGCATAGTTAAATATGTTTTTTGTCTATTTAAGGATAAAATATAAGAGTCATTAAGAATTAAGTTTAGCTATTTTCTAATTTTTATCTAAATAGGATGATCCTAATTGTATTATAGCTTGATATTTTGAATTTCCCTCTTTTAAACTTAAAATTCTTAAATAAATGTAAAGAGTAGATTTTCTTAATGAGATACATGCTTAAAAGAATTGAATTAGATTCTAAATAAAAATGAAGCAATTAAGTAAATAAATTCTAAATAGGTAGTAGTTTCTAAAGGTTAGATAATATTAGATAACTCTATGAATTATAGGTAACTATAGTAGCATTGTATATAATAACTAATAATATCTAAATAGTTTAGATATCTGCTTTATATAATGATAGAATTAGCTTTAGAAGTAGATTAGAGTAATTAATAGTAAATTAGATAAATGTATATAATATTAAGAATTTAATATCAATGCAAGTATATTCAATAAACCATTTCATTATTCTCTTTATTAGAATCTTTAAAACTTAACTTATAACTATTTACTATCTTATAAGCACAAGCTCTTAGATTCTAATATCAATGTAAGTACTAAATTAGCTAGACAGTATTAAATTAGTAGTTATAATATTAAATTAATATTAAGCTTTATTTTTATTATCTATTTCCAAAGCTAGTTATATTTACTATTTATTACTTAAATCTAATTATATTCAACAATAAATTAAATACTACTATCTTAGGAATTAAAGATACTAACTAAAGAACCTTAGTTAATTATACCAATATACCATACTAGCAATATCAAAATCTAACTTATCTTTGCATTATTTCCTTAATTAAAATATAAAGATATTATACTAAGAATAATTAAGGCTAATGCTTTTATACTATTAGTTTAATCATAAGAGATCTAGCTTATTAGAATGAAGGCTACTAGCATATTTATTATTAAGTTAAGGTTATTTTTAGTCTAATATATAAATTAAATATATCAAATTAATAATTATTTTACAAATAAGCCATAGAGTACAAATACTTAAGATATATAAGCATTTAGCGAATCTTTAAATTTAAATTATATTCCTTAACCAATATTTAATTATTAACTTGGGCTTTTTATTTAAATTTGTACTTAAAAGATAGGATTTAATTAAACCAAATTAAGTTCATTGCCTAACTTCTACCTAAAAGAAAATTTAACATGTTAAAGGATCTTTAACTAAAGCCTATATAATTATCGTCATATTTCTGTCTAAATGAATGTAATGTCTGAAAAATCCTTCCGTACTTACTTTTATCAAGCCTGCTTCTGGGTAACCTATGAACTTATTATTTGAAGAATTTTTATCGAAAGAATTATACCAACTCTAAGAGTAAACTGAAACTTAATCTGCATAGAAAATTATTTCTTAAACTAAGTACGAATTCGCTTTTCCTGTAGAAAGTTACGCTCTTAAAAATGTAGCTTTTCGATAAATCCGTTATCAGTTCTTAATCCAGCTAGAACTGAAACTTTAGGACCTCATCCTAAACCATAACTATCAAAAATAGACCCTGAAAAAGCACCAGTCATAACTGATTTTTTGGTGATATCTGCATCATATGAGCCTCCATCAATCGAAAATGCTGCATATGGTCTATCATTGCTGTCTAAAGTCAATGTTAAACCTCTACAATCAACTGGGCTTGAATCTAAGAAAGTTTTGTACAGTTCATTTTCTTAACTATCTACTTTCCTAATTCAGCAATCTTAATTATTAGAACTAATTTATGAATACCCTACTTCATAAACATTTCCATTTGTATCTTTCATAGATTTGTACTAAGTCTTTCTTGAGTATAGCTTTACCTTTCCATAAAGAACTTGTCTATTCTGTGACTTTGAGAAAAGCCTATAATAGCCAATATCAGTAAGAAGGAAATTTTCATTTATACATGTTAAGTACCAAAGTGAATTTATATGGTTTGTAGTAATTTTAAATAACTACGTAAGCTATTAAAAGAGTTACTTTAATAATAAAAGAATAATTGAAATTATTTGAAAATTAACTCTATTATTATATTAAAATATTAAACTGCTTGATAGATAATTAAATTGTAAGATTAAGGATCTTTTTTTTACTTTAATATCGAAACGTTAATTAAATAGCGAAGCATATATCTATCAGTGCATAATAAATAAATAAATATTACTAAGTATTTTCGTAATATCGAAAATAAGCTTTAAATTAATAAATTAAGTTAATAAAATAAAAAATTTGCTTTATTTATTATTTGTTGCCAAATAGCTCTAATAAATATTAGAGTATAAATATGACCTAATTTTCTATTTTTATCTTGCTTATAAACATTTTCTTTATATTTTCACTATTAATAAAATAACTCTCACAGGAATATAAATCTTTAAAATAAGTTATTCAAAGTTTTATCTAAATAGCATTAATAAATTTAGATAAATAAATTTCCCTTGTATAACTAAACATTATTATTATGCTTTTAAAATTTAAAAATAAAATAAATCATTAAGCCAATCACAAGCCTTCCATAATAAATAATTATCACATTTAAAAGTAGCTAAAATAAATAAGGAATAAATATAACTTTATGAATTTAATTAATTTAAGCTACTATAAGTAAGCTTAATATTTATTTATCAATCTGATTATTTATAATTTCTATCATTATTTATTTAAGTCTATGTAGATTTAATTATTTTCTTATGAAAGCTAGTCTTAAAACAGATAGTAAATATAGTCTGCTTTATATTATCATTATAATCCTCATACACTTTGTTTCGTAGCTTAAATAAGGTATATAAACAAAATATAATGATTGATAATGCTAGTTGTAAATAAAACTTGCAAGTTAAATTAGATAATTAGGAAAACCAAATAAAATGAATCTCATTTTTATATTTTCTTCCAATATATCTTAAAATAAGTTTAATAATGAATTATTCTAAATTTCTATGCTAAATTTTAGGATTTTATTAATTAAAACAAAATAAATCTATATAAATAAGAAAAATATATTAATAGATTCAAATAGCATTCTGATATAGAATAAATGTAGAATTTTATAATTCCGATTTAATTGAAAATAATATAAATTATTATAAAATAACTATGCTTAGTTTTTTTTAAATAAATTAAGCAATTCAATTAAGAAAATTACTTAAAGATAAAATATAAAGCATACTTAGTAGAATTTTATAAACTACCATGAAGATATTTAGAATGTTTATAAAGCTAATAAATATTATAATATATATTTTTTCTTAATTAGTTATTATATGACTTTATTAATCTTATATGTTTTTCTTATTTTAATTAAAACTTTTATCTTCATTCAGTTAAATTAAATTTTAATTTTTTGTTTACTTTTTTTATATTTTTTAATCATAATGAATTATTTTTCTAGTTTTAATATATCTTTATTTTATTATAGTTTTATATATTTTTATTATTTTTTCTATTTCTTTAAGTAAATTTTTATTTATTATTATCATTTTTATACTTATTAGTATAATATTTTATCTTTTGTTTTATTTTTTATTTTAATATTAATTAATTTTTTTCATTATTTTTTTTACAATTATTTGATTTTAAGTTTACTTCTTGGGATGGTTTAATTTTAGTATTATAATAAATTTTTTTTTCAAATTGTATCTTAGTTTATTTTCTAATTTTTTAAATAAATTTTATCTTATAAATTTAAATATCATTTGAATTTTTAAACAAATAAATTTAACTATCTAATTTTAGATAATTTATTTTATTATTGTTTATTATTGAATAATTTCCAGGTATTAAATTAAATTAAAATTAACTAAATGTTAAGAGTTTTCGAGCTTGCTGGAGTTCCAATCAGTTTCACTCTGTCATTTTTTTACATGGATGTAGATCATGACCTTTTTTGATAAGTGGCAGGTTACCACTAATAAATTTAAGTAGGTCTTGCAAGGAGTTTTTATCTATATATTCCAGTTTTTGTTATTCATAATTTGTTAAGTCGACATCATGTTTTTTATTGTTCTTTTTCGTTTAATCTTTTTCATTGTTAGCAGTTTCTTAGACATGATAGCTTGATTGACAATATCTACAATGTTTTTTTTTTATTGTTAAATTGTACTTATATTCAAAAAAAAAATTATTTTTTCAAGTCTTTTAATTATGTTATTATCGTAATTTTCAGATTCTTTTTATGGGTTAGATTGTTTTTCGCATGACAGTGGTTATTTTTCAACTTCCATCTTTTAAGAATATTTAAAGTTTTGCTAAGATTATTTTCAGAGTTGCTCTTCCGTTACTAGGTTGTTTTCAATAAGTTAGTTTTTTAATATTACATATTCATTGCTTTAGTCTTCTATTAAATTTGTTAACTCCCTTATTTAAAGATTTTAATTGTAAATTTTTTCTTCGTATTTAATTATTTGCGCTTACATTGCCTCAATCTTGATTTGTAGATCTTCCTGGATCTGTATTTTACGTTTGTTGGATTCAATTGCACCTGTCATAATTTTGCCTTGCGAAGATGAGCTTGAATCTGATTCCTATCTTTCCTATTTGCGTAACTCCTGCGTCGCCTTTTTTTTAGCTTTTCTTATTTAATTTTTAGAAAGGCAGATGTTTTGCTCCATCTTTTTTTTCTTTTAACATTATAAAAAATTAATTTGTATTTAATTAATATAAGAATTGTTTTTGTATTTATAAAAAGAAATTTATAAATATAATTTAAAGTATATTTTTATTATTATAGTTTCATTTATTTTTATTTTTATCATTTGAAATTTATTTTTTAATATTTTTTGTATTAATAAAAAAGCCTTTTCATTGTATTTATATCAAAATATTTTAAAATTTTTTATTTCTTTTAATTTGATAAAAAAAATAGATCTAGATATTTAATTTAATTATTTATGTAAAATTTTAGTTTTTAAATTCATTTTTTTTTATATATTTGTTATCTAATAGTTATCAAGTTTTTTAATTTTCCTTATCATCTTTTTTAATCAAAATTAAATATTGATTTTGATAATTTTTATTTTTAATTAATATTTTACTTTTATCAATTTTATTTTCATTGTAATATATGGTATTTACTAAGAGTCTTTTTTTAAGTTAATTATAAGTAATGGATTTAACTATCTGTTAAAAATGTAAAAACTTTTTCGACTAAAATCAAAGATAGCCCAAAGAATTAATGTGTGGTTGTGTTCGTTGCATTAATTGTCTTTAAGAGCTGGCGTAAGAAACTGATACAATTAAATGCAAAATTCACAACAAAAAAGTAAGTATAGAGGAGTAGAATCTAAAGAATTTCGATATAAAAGAATATTTCAAGTAGTAGCTAAATAAATTTGAGCATTAAGCTAATCTGATACAACTGATTTAAGACTTTTCGGGGCAAGCGAACGTGTAAAAGGCAAGTACCATCAATATCAAAAAAACTTGTGTAGATTTCCAAAAGATCTTTAGTAAACTAGTAAAATAAGTTACTTGGATGTTATGTTTGAGTGAAACTAATGAGCGTTAAAAGATCGTAAATTAAATAGAGTAAGTCTTAAGAAAGATAAATGATTTAAGTGAGAAGTATCAGCAAATAAAGACTTTAAAGATGGTAACCAGTTAGGAATACAATCGTAATATAAATGCATTGAATGAAGTAGAAAAAGAATTTGAAAGCATGTAAAATGAAATGCAAAGAGTAAGGTCTTTGAGTTACTAAGATGTCAACGAAAACTACAAAACAATCTAGGAAATTTCATTTAAGGTCTTTTAGGAGATTATGAGTATGAATTCAGAATAAAGAGCAAATATTTAAGATTTTTCAGTTGTAATATAAAAGTATATCGATCTATAAAATCAACTCAAGTAAAATCAGATATAATAAGTGAGACAACCTTAAGAAGAAGCCAAAAGAAAATCTAAGGATAGTAAGTTACATAATCAATTAGGCCAAAAGTTCCAGAAAAAATATAAGCAGTTTAAATCCCAAAATAACCACTTTAAGAACTCAAAATCGAAAGTATTCAGCACCTCTAAAATATTCTCAATGAATTCCAAAACAAGTAAATCGACATGAGTTCCATTTTGAACAATCCTTTGAATAAAATCAGTATCTGCCAAAAATCAATAATTCTTTATGATTTAATTTAACTAAATTCAGAAAAGAACCATTAATATATGTTGTAGATCTTAAGTATTTCCAAAAACCAACCAAAAATGTAAATAGCAGCAGCCAATTCCTTGACTTTGTTAAACTACATGGACTACAATTTCACAAATTAAAATCTACAGGACATCGACTTATCTAAATCTGATCTCTCTGACACTACCTTTACCTCTTGCAACTTCTCATAATCCATCTTAACTTCCGCTAACATACGCAACACCAAATTTATCAACTGCAACTTCTCCAACTCTAATTTATCATCCATAATCACTGAACACCCGCACATATACACTGGACACTCTTCCTATGTCACTTCTGTTGCCATCTCACCAAACAATGACTTCATCATATCGGGAAGTTATGATAATACGGTGAGACTATGGGACGTAGAGACAGGTACCTGTAAGAACATGAGTGGTCACACTAGTGTTGTATCCTCTGTGGCGATATCCAGTGATTCTTAATTCATCGTATCGGGAAGTTGTGATAATACGGTGAAACTATGGGACGTCAAGACAGGTACCTGTAAGACCATGAGTGGTCACTCTAGTTCTGTATATGCTGTGGCTATATCCAGTGATGCATAGTATATCATTTCTGGATCTGATGACAAAACTCTTAGGTTATGGAAAATAAAAACTCTGTCTTGTATAAGGATCTTTTAGGGACATAGTTCTTATGTCTTATCGGTAATATTCTCAAATAATAACAAGTATATCTTATCTGGATCACATAACAAAACCATAAGAATCTGAAATATAAATAATGGACAATGTGTATGTGTTTTAAATAATTCTGACTACGCCGGAAGTTTATCACTATCTAAGGACAACAATTGATTGATTTCTAGTACAGGTGATAAAATTTTTGAAAGTTCAACAGAAGATTACTTTATTCGAAGATGGAATATGGGAAGGATATTGAATGGAGAATAGGCAAATAACTAATAATAGGTAAGTTCAAATTTAGCATTCAATAATAATTATATAGATTGGCTGGAATAGAATATATGCTGACTATGGATTAAGATTTTAGAATTGCGTAACGAGTAATACTATTATGAGTGTGGAAGGCAAGTAGAGATACATCAAGTGATCTTTATGGATTTAAACTATTTAATTTTTATTCTTAAAAAGCTAAAATTTTCTAATTCTTTATTCTAATTGAGTATGATCTTCTTCTTCTTATTATTATTATAATTAAGAAAAAAATTCCAATGTTCAGAATTTTTTCTAAGTCTTTTTCCTAACTTAGTTATTTTCAAATTCAAGTTTAAATTTATTTTAAATAAAGTTTTAGAGAAATTTTAAATTTTTCTAGTGTTAGAAAAATTTTCGAAGTATGTACTAGAGCAAAAAAGTTTTAAATTTTTAGTTGAGTATTATATTTTTTTTAGTCATGCGCTGTTGCAATTTTTTTGTTATAAAATTTAGTTACTTTTGTTTTAATTTTAATGATATTATTTTTCAAGTTAGCATTAAGTATTTTTTTACGATAGGAAAATTTTGTGCACTCTATTTGAATGAATAGCATGCTAAAATTTTCACGAGGTAGAAGCCTGAAATTGCAAAAATAAAAAAGCCTATTTTTGCTCAGCGCTTTACACTATAGGGAGGAGTTGGGACGGAACAAACTGGAGGATTTCGGGATTAGTAAAAGGTCAAAAAGGAATAAAATTTTTGAGAAAAAGTTTTAAAGTATAAAAGGGTTTTAAAAAATATGGGAATAAAAAAATTAAGGATAAAATTTTCGATTTTGGTTTCGAAATGTTTTTATTTTTGGTTGTGGTAATTTTTTTTGAATTGGGTTGTGATAATTTTTTTGATTTTGGGTAATTAAAATGTTTTTATTTTTTTTTATTTTTAGAGTTAATAAAAGGAGAAAAAAGATCATATTCAGCTTTACGTTGTGAAAAATATAAATTTGTTTTTTGCTAAGTTTTTTACACTGCAAGACCTTTTTCGGACGGAATAAACTTTAAAATATTTTTAAACTAATGCTTTAGAAAGACCTTTTATTCGTTTAATGTATATAAAGATACCGGGAAAAAAAAGTTTTCAAAATGAAAAAAGTGAAAATGCAATTTTTGGCTATAGAGTTTAGTTCTACAGGAGAATTTGGGACGGAACAAAGAAGAAAAGTCTTTGGGTTTAACAAAATATGAAAACATAGTAAAAAAGTAATGGACAATTTAAAATAACATAAAAATAAAAATACTTTATAAACAAAATTATGTTACTTATAGCTTTAAAAACAAAGAAAAAAAGAAAACAAAATTTTTAAAATGTAAAAAAAAAACAACAATAGAAAAATTAATTAGATTAAAAATTTTTTTTAAAAGTTCTCATATAAAGAAAATATTTAAAAAAAATATTGTAAATTTTATATATTTAAAAGATCAAAAACAGATAAGTTTAAAAAAAACTTGTTGAGAAAAAAAAGACAATAAGTAATTTAATTTATAGAAATTTAAAAACCCTTGAGATAACAAACATAAAAAAATATAAAATAATTTGATATACAAAAAAAAATTACTACGAAGAGCAATTTCAAAAACAATGATAAGTTTAATAAAATAAAAGTATGCTAAGAAAAGTAAGAAATATAATTTATTGCAAATGGAAAAAAAAGCAAATTAAGAATTAAAAGAAACGTTTTTATAAGAAGCTTGAAATTTATAAAAAAAAAGCAAGTTAAAAAAAAAAGACTTATTTCTGAGTGCAATGAAAAAAAAATTGAAAATTATAAAAATATTAGAAGTTAAAATGATAAGATTTCTAAGAAAAGTGAAGAAGAAAAGTAAGAAAAGAGTCTTGCGTTCATTAGATTTGTAAAGAAATTTAGGAAAATAAATGTATACAAATTTTATTTTTTTTAATTAAAAAACTAAAATTAATAGATGGGAATAATTATATTCAAAAGTATATTATATCTAATAATTAAATTTTGTTTTCAAATAATGGTCAAAAGTTCTTTGATTGTTTTTAAAAATTTGTAGAAAGCTTATTATTTTAATAAATTCAAATGTTTTAATTTAAATTTTTAAACTAAAAGAGTTTTTTGACATTTATAACTGTAAGAATAGCTTTTTTCAATTATAGACGTTAGTAAATATTTTTAAAGCTTTTTAGCATTTTAATGCTTTGTAAATTAATTTTCATCTCATCAATTTTTAATTACTCATGCTATAGTCTCATCTTTTATTTATTTCTTCCTTTTTTTTACTTTTTCCATTTCTAATGATTCTAGTCTTCTTGATATAAGTTTCTTGTTAAATATTTTTATTTATAAATCTAAATATCCCAAATAAGACTTCCGAAAGGAGTTTATAAGTCCTTAATCATATAATATAAGCGTCTTAAGTTAGAAAAAAAATGGATTAATCTCTTTGACTCTCAAAAAATTAACTTAGAAACCTAAAGAGAAAAGCGGCAAAAGAAATTTAGAAAAAATAATAACAATAGGAGGAGTCAAGCTCTTCTTCAGAAGATAAAGTTATGGTAGGATAAATAGAGATAAGTTAACCTAAAAACGAAACTAATCAAAAAACTTTAAATTTAATTAGACCAAATGTAAAAAGGTAATCTCAAATTATGAAGAAACAACTTACAACTTAGGCGAAAAAATACGGGAACTAATGAGTAACATAGAAGATTAGAACAACGAATTACTAATACTTAGAAGATAACTTATTTGTAGCAAATTAATAACGGAAGAATAACTTTGAACTTAATCATAATAAAATTTTAAATACGACACAAAAATGGAAATAGAAAAAATACCAATAAAATTAAAAGCAGAATTGAATCCAGAAAAAGAAATGATTGCTACAAGTTTCATTAAAAGATTAGAAAATATAGAAAATAAATTATCATAAAAAAGAACGAAATAAAGACAATAATACAAACTTTGTTGATGTTGCAAATCAAATCAACATATTTTAAAAAACTGTTGATAATGAAAGAAAATAAACGAATAAGAGTAGAAAAGAACATGGAGACAACTCAATAAACAATAAATAACTCCAACAGGGATCTACAAATGAAAGCTTTTTGCAAGACCACTTGAACGGTTACAGTGGTAACCTTCCACTTAATAAAAAGGTCGTGGATCACACCCACGTTAAAAAAACTGTCCGCAGGAACTGGTTGCAATTCCAGAGAATGCAAAACTCTACTAACTTTAAGTATATTATTATTATTATAAGCGTCTTAAGTTATAATTCCCAATCTTTTAAAATAGTCGATTCTTATATTAGATCAACATATATATTTAAAAATGTGCTCGAATGTATAATACTCTCCACACATACAGTAGAGATTATCAATAGTATAATGACAATCTTAGAGATCTTTTCGAAAATTATAGGATTGAGTTCTAAGTTTATATATACTAAAGTTTATTCTCTAAATTATTTGTTCAACTTAGTGTAAATAATTAGTGGAAATTGGTAAACATTATTCAACAGCTTAGCATATATTTTAGCTTTTTTCATTCTCTTAAACTTTTTAGTAGCTGTATTATAGAAATAATGTTGTATTTTGTCTCTTATATATTTAGTAACATTTTTTGAACTTATACTAATCTAGTAATTCTTCAGGTCGATATTATAAAAGTCTGATTTATGTAGATTTTTATTTAAGAATTTTTCGTAGAAATCTAATAAAAAAATAATTTAATTTGTAGGAAAAAACAAAAAATAATTAATTGGAATCTAAAAGAACAACAAGGAAGCACAAGAAGTAACGGGCAAGAGTTGGCAGATGAAACGAACGATACATAACTTTAAGGACATAATTAAATAATGTATCTGATTCATACCATAACTTAATTTAAATATCATTTTTTAATGTATTCTCAAGCAAAAGATTGATATTATTTCTTTCTTATGCATTTGCTAAGTTTAATATAGTTATTTTCTGGAAATTTCTAAAATCTTTCATGTTGTTATCTGAATATATGGGCAGAGGTATGTTTCAATAACGTAAATTTATTTTTAAATAAAATTTTTATCTAATTTTTTGATTTTATAGTTCTCAAAAGGAAATTGGCTAGAAATCATGATTTCGTCATAATTTCTATCCCATAAATCTAAAAGTTAATTATATTAACTGAAATAAAAGTTATCACTTTGTGGAACTGAATTTAATTTTAAAGCTATTTATGAACGAAAAGTTTAGCTTATTACTAATCTGAATATATTTCTCATATTAAGACTAAAATTATCTTAAAGTAATTATAAAATTTGGTCAAAGTAGTACTTTTTAGAATAGCTTTATTAATAATTAATTTTTTTTTTAATTTGATTTATTCTTTTTATTAACTTGTTAATCAAATATTGTAAATGCTAAAATATAAAAATGTATACTATTTTTTTAATAATAAGCATACTTTTCATCTTAAAATTAAAAATTAAATTTAAAACTAGAAATTTAAATTATTAGATAAGATATTTTATAACTTATTGCTAATCATTTAAAACATTCTTTTACCTTCATTATTCAAAAATACTTTTTATTTATTAGTTTTATTTCTTAAATTAGTTAATAGTAATAAATTTATTTAGATTTATATAATTAATTGAGCAATCTTTTAGTTACATTTTAAAGTTTCTATGCAATATTCCCTAAAATAAAATCCATATATTTATTTTCATTTTCTATTATAAAACTTATCTTGCTTGAAGATTTTCTTAATGTTTTCAAATAACTTTCTGTTATTTAGTTTTCACTTAGAGATATCTATTTTAACCTTTTATAAATAGGGTATTAATTATTGTTTTCTTCTAATATAGGAAATTCTTCTAGTTTAATATGCTTATTTTTTTTAATATCTAAGTATTTCAAATTTTTGCAGTTAACTATAATTTACCTTATATCCTATTCTGTTAAATCACAATTTTTAAGAGCTAGTTTTTTTAAGTTTTGTGTTTAAGTAATTTCTTATATTCAATTTTTGTTTTCAAAGCTACAAATATCAAAATTCACTTAAACTAGCTACGTACAATTTTATTACATTATCTGTAAAGTTTCTTTACTTATTTTACTAATCAAAAGGTAACTAATTAGTTTTAATTTCTCGCATTACTAAAAAATGTTTTGTAAGGTTTAATTTGTTATTTAGCTAGTATTATTGAGATAAATTTATTATAGATTTTATCCATAAATTGCTATTTTCTAAAGTCCTTATTCATTAATTCTTGGAAGCCAACCTAAATTTAAGGATAAGAAATTCGGAGAGTTTTTTAATAGAAGAGTTAAATGAGAACCTGTAAAGTTATCACAATAATATATTTCAAAGTATTCTAAACTTTTATATGTCTCTGAGAAAAAATCCTTTAGACCTAATGAACTAAATTTTTAAGCACTATGAATTGATAAATGTTTCAATTAATAAAGCTTAATTTTATCTAAAACAGTATTAGTTAAACTATTCGCTTTCTATAATTCTAATTTACCGAGATTAGGACATAAATCTATAAATTAATCAAAATTCTATTACTATAAATAAGAATTTCTTCAAGTAGCGTTCCTTTTACTTTTAAATAACTCCTTAAATAATCAATGCTTATTTAACTATGTCCCATTTTTAGAACTTTTAAATTCAAATTTTTAAGCAAATCAAATACAAATTTCCCACAAGATCTTCAAAGCTAAATGCAGCCTCTAAACTCAAGATCTTCTAAGTTTATTAAATTTTTTAAAAAAGATAATTTTGCTTCCTCTATTATTTTGTCATCAATAGATAGATTTTTTAGACTTTTTACTAAAAATTCGTCAGTAAAATCTATTTTATGTGTAGTAGCATGCTTTATTTATAACTACATTTATATTTAATAATTCTTATTCTTTGTAGATAGTTTTTACTACTTATTCTAATAAATTTGATTCAAAGTTTCTATAGTTTGCTAGTATAGTCTTTTAGATATTTATTAAAAGTCAAGAATAATTTTCTTAACATCTTGAGCTATTTATTTAAAGGTCCAAATCATACTATTTTTAACTAACTGCTAATTTTCATTATACTTCTTTATTTTTAGTTATTCAAGATAATACTTAAAGTTGTAAAGAAGTTTATTTACTTATTACAATCTACAGATATCTCTTATTTCTAGGAACCTAAATATTAGTTACATCATATAAGCATGCTGTAATATATTTAGTTATTTCATTTTTATATTTAAATATTCTTAGTTTCTTAGTAAATTTCACTATCCTCTTCATTTTTAGCTTTCTCTACTTCCTATTGATTATAACGATTTGATTTCAGGTTCACTAGCTATTTATTAAGTGCTTTTATTTTCTTATGTTTAAAGCTCTGTTTTATTTTTAGAGTTTTGAAGAGGATCTTTTATGTACTATTGATAATAAATTGGTTTTGTTTATTAAGTTTTGCTTTCATTTTAATTTTATTTGTTGAAATTTTGCTTTTCATCCTCAGAATTTTACTCTTCTGAGTTTTCCTAAGAACTTAAATTTTGTTAATCCATTTAAGTTATAATTATAATATGTAACGTTTTTAGTGTATTAATTAGTAAATTATTAAGTAAAAATAAGTTTATTTTATAAATATAAATCTAAGCTATTTAACAAAATTAGTATTATAATAATTTATTAATGAAAGGTTATTTTATTAACCTAGTTAATCATTTTATTAAGAAACATTTCATTTTTATAAGATTCTTGTATTATAATAAATTCTATTCAAATTAATAAACATACTCATTGATTCTTCATTTTTGATATCGTCAAAAGAAGCATCATTATAAAAGATGCTGATAATGAAACCAAATTTATGAAAATAATAAAGAAACATAAGGAAAAACCTATTTTAAAAATGACCTGTTTATCAGATTCAATAGATAGGAAAAAATTATATAATAGAAATGTTAGCAATTTTAAAAATAATTTTTAGAAAAAAAATTCCGCAGCAAAGCCAAAATTATAAATAACAATGGCTGATTAATTAAGTCCTAAGCAAATCTATAGTTCAAGAGAAGACATTTACGAGAATGCTGAATGTAAAGGTCAATTTTGAAACTATTAACTCCTTTTAACTTTATTTTAACAGATTATTAAAGCTCTTATATATTTTATTAAGTTTAGATAAAAATATTTTTTTTATAAAAAATTCTTAATTAAATTTTTTTATTAGATCTAGAATTCCCTTGAAAGGCTTGTCTTTTATGGACCGAGATTGGAATATTCCTTAGGAGATCTTAGTATCTGGCATCTTTCAACATAAAAATTACTCGATTTTTCCAGTCCTATCTTTCTTGACACCCATCAAGATCCTTGCTCGGTTCATCTCACACAAAGTACTTTCTAGTACAAAATTTTTGATCAATCTCATTTTAAGGATTGCTCCTTCTTATTTAAATTAAATTAGAAAATGATAATAATTGCTTATAGTGGTTTTGCATAAAAATAGATTAATAACTTTAAAGTGTATGTCATAATTCTCACTTTTTCATTTATTCTGGTATTATGAATATTTGCATTGAACATTTGAAAGCATTCGATCTTCTTTCCATCTTCAAATGGAGATATCTCTAACAGATCTATTTCCAAGTTTGATTATCCATGCTTTTCGTTTGTATCTTTCTCTTTCTATAGTAGCTTAATGTTCAAAAATATCTTTTTTCTACGTAGTTTGATATCAGACATATAATAAATTTATCATATATATTAATCTGCTTGTTTTATCTATGTTTACTTTTAAATAAAAAATTACAATTTCAAATAATTCCTAGAAAGCTCGCTTCAGACAAACAAATTATTTTTTCTGATAAATAAATACAAAAAAGTGGTGCCACCATTGCTAAATTCGCTATTTCAGTTCTAGAAATTATTTACTCGCAATGTCTTTATTTATTTTTGTTCGCTATATCATTTTTTTCTTTTTCAGTTTTAAATCAAAATTGATTATCTCCTTTCTCTAATTTATTGAAATTCTTTCTAGAGGTTGGAGTAGAAACTAATTAGATAAATTCCAGTTCTTGTGTTAAATAATAAAGATTAGTTAAATTTTTCTACATAAAAATTTAGTTTTTATTTTATTTGGTTTTCCTAATTATCTAATTTAACTTGCAAGTTTTATTTACAACTAGCATTATCAATCAATATATTTTGTTTATATACCTTATTTAAGCTACGAAACAAAGTGTATGAGGATTATAATGATAATATAAAGCAGACTATATTTACTATCTGTTTTAAGACTAGCTTTCATAAGAAAATAATTAAATCTACATAGACTTAAATAAATAATGATAGAAATTATAAATAATCAGATTGATAAATAAATATTAAGCTTACTTATAGTAGCTTAAATTAATTAAATTCATAAAGTTATATTTATTCCTTATTTATTTTAGCTACTTTTAAATGTGATAATTATTTATTATGGAAGGCTTGTGATTGGCTTAATGATTTATTTTATTTTTAAATTTTAAAAGCATAATAATAATGTTTAGTTATACAAGGGAAATTTATCTATCTAAATTTATTAATGCTATTTAGATAAAACTTTGAATAACTTATTTTAAAGATTTATATTCCTGTGAGAGTTATTTTATTAATAGTGAAAATATAAAGAAAATGTTTATAAGCAAGATAAAAATAGAAAATTAGGTCATATTTATACTCTAATATTTATTAGAGCTATTTGGCAACAAATAATAAATAAAGCAAAATTTTTATTTTATTAACTTAATTTATTAATTTAAAGCTTATTTTCGATATTACGAAAATACTTAGTAATATTTATTTTATTTTATTTATTATGCACTGATAGATATATGCTTCGCTATTTAATTAACGTTTCGATATTAAAGTTAAAAAAAGATCCTTAATCTTACAATTTAATTATCTATCAAGCAGTTTAATATTTTAATATAATAATAGAGTTAATTTTCAAATAATTTCAATTATTCTTTTATTATTAAAGTAACTCTTTTAATAGCTTACGTAGTTATTTAAAATTACTACAAACCATATAAATTCACTTTGGTACTTAACATGTATAAATGAAAATTTCCTTCTTACTGATATTGGCTATTATAGGCTTTTCTCAAAGTCACAGAATAGACAAGTTCTTTATGGAAAGGTAAAGCTATACTCAAGAAAGACTTAGTACAAATCTATGAAAGATACAAATGGAAATGTTTATGAAGTAGGGTATTCATAAATTAGTTCTAATAATTAAGATTGCTGAATTAGGAAAGTAGATAGTTAAGAAAATGAACTGTACAAAACTTTCTTAGATTCAAGCCCAGCTGATTGTAGAGGTTTAACATTGACTTTAGACAGCAATGATAGACCATATGCAGCGTTTTAGATTGATGGAGGCTCATATGATGCAGATATCACCAAAAAATCAGTTATGACTGGTGCTTTTTCAGGGTCTATTTTTGATAGTTATGGTTCAGGATGAGGTCCTAAAGTTTCAGTTCTAGCTGGATTAAGAACTAATAACGGATTTATCTAAAAGCTACATTTTTAAGAGCGTAACTTTCTACAGGAAAAGCGAATTCGTACTTAGTTTAAGAAATAATTTTCTATGCAGATTAAGTTTCAGTTTACTCTTAGAGTTGGTATAATTCTTTCGATAAAAATTCTTCAAATAATAAGTTCATAGGTTACCCAGAAGTAGGCTTGATAAAAGTAAGTACGGAAGGATTTTTCAGACATTATATTAATTTAGACAGAAATATGACGATAATTACATAGGCTTTAGTTAAAGATCCTTTAACATGTTAAATTTTCTTTTAGGTAGAAGTTAGGCAATGAACTTAATTTGGTTTAATTAAATCCTATCTTTTAAGTACAAATTTAAATAAAAAGCCCAAGTTAATAATTAAATATTGGTTAAGGAATATAATTTAAATTTAAAGATTCGCTAAATGCTTATATATCTTAAGTATTTGTACTCTATGGCTTATTTGTAAAATAATTATTAATTTGATATATTTAATTTATATATTAGACTAAAAATAACCTTAACTTAATAATAAATATGCTAGTAGCCTTCATTCTAATAAGCTAGATCTCTTATGATTAAACTAATAGTATAAAAGCATTAGCCTTAATTATTCTTAGTATAATATCTTTATATTTTAATTAAGGAAATAATGCAAAGATAAGTTAGATTTTGATATTGCTAGTATGGTATATTGGTATAATTAACTAAGGTTCTTTAGTTAGTATCTTTAATTCCTAAGATAGTAGTATTTAATTTATTGTTGAATATAATTAGATTTAAGTAATAAATAGTAAATATAACTAGCTTTGGAAATAGATAATAAAAATAAAGCTTAATATTAATTTAATATTATAACTACTAATTTAATACTGTCTAGCTAATTTAGTACTTACATTGATATTAGAATCTAAGAGCTTGTGCTTATAAGATAGTAAATAGTTATAAGTTAAGTTTTAAAGATTCTAATAAAGAGAATAATGAAATGGTTTATTGAATATACTTGCATTGATATTAAATTCTTAATATTATATACATTTATCTAATTTACTATTAATTACTCTAATCTACTTCTAAAGCTAATTCTATCATTATATAAAGCAGATATCTAAACTATTTAGATATTATTAGTTATTATATACAATGCTACTATAGTTACCTATAATTCATAGAGTTATCTAATATTATCTAACCTTTAGAAACTACTACCTATTTAGAATTTATTTACTTAATTGCTTCATTTTTATTTAGAATCTAATTCAATTCTTTTAAGCATGTATCTCATTAAGAAAATCTACTCTTTACATTTATTTAAGAATTTTAAGTTTAAAAGAGGGAAATTCAAAATATCAAGCTATAATACAATTAGGATCATCCTATTTAGATAAAAATTAGAAAATAGCTAAACTTAATTCTTAATGACTCTTATATTTTATCCTTAAATAGACAAAAAACATATTTAACTATGCATTATAAAGAATAAATAAATACTAGAAGATATTTATCTTAAGATTAAAAAACATGGTCTAGCATAAAACAAAAACATTAGCAAATAACTTTATTTTAAGAATGATTGAGGGAAAAATAAATCCATTAGTAATATTTGAATAAAGAAGACTTAAAATTATTATTTTTAGAATGAACAAGATACAAGAAGAAGAGAAACTAAACTAAAAAATATCAAATCAATAATGAAAACCTAAGAGTTTCAGAATGAGAGTGATATCATAAAAATTATTTTATTAAGCTGAAAGGCAAACATTATTTAATTTAATATAAACTATGCATTTTATTAGAATTTATAAAGCAAAATAATAACTTAAAAGATTTAAATTAATAAGCTATAGCAATAGGAATTAACAAGCTTTAAGATTTATTATAAATTAACTAAGAAGATTAGGAAGTTATTATATTTTATAAAATAATCAATCAACTAAAGCTAGAGTTATGAATCATTATATATTAGTGTCTACTTCATTAGGTCTTTAAGCATATATCATTTTAAACCTTAAACATCTCTTTAATTAATATTTTGATTCATCATTTCTTCGCAAATAACTTTGAAGCATTTTTAACTAGAAGATATTAATAATCTATTTGCAAATATTTATTACCTAAAGCAGAATCTAATCTAGATTTAAATAAATTAGCTATTAATACTTTTTTTAATTTTATTCAAATTCAAAACTAAGTAGATAAGACAATAATCTTTACAAATATTTGGTAAATAAAAGATATATATAAAGTTAACTATTTTTTAGAGGTATTTTATAAGTGAATAGAGTCATTTCATCCCCAAATTCTTAGAATAAATATACATTTTTAAATTACTATTTAATCTTATAATTTTTTATTCTCATCACTTTATTCACTTTATTCACTTTAATTTTAAGAAAGAGGCATATAACGCCTAGTTTTCTTTAATTATATCTAAAAGTTAAATAATTTATTTAAATATGACAACAAAAAGATTTATTAATCATTTAATAGTACTGTTTGCAATATATCTATTTTAACTTTAATTTTAATGAGAATCATAATATATTAGAAGAAGAAATAAGCATTTAATAGATGGAACAAATAAATAGGTTAATAAAGATTTTAGATGATAAATTACTAGGTAATATTAACTAATAGATTAAAGAAATGTATTATATATTTATTTACATGAAACACATATATAAATAGACTTAACTTTTACTAGTATTTTAATTATTTAAAATACTAGTAATGATATACCAATAACCAGAATATTTAATTAAATAATATTAAATTAATTTAAATTTTATAATTTAGATTTAACTTAAATAAAAGATAAGAAATGATAAAATTAGTTGAAATAAATATTAATGAATCTTATAATAGATATTTTATGAATAATGTATAAAGATTATTAAATAAAAGTATTTCCTATATTTTAAAATTAATGTAAGGTATCTCAGTTTTCATTGAAAATATTAAAGTTAACATTTTAAATAAAATTAATGAAATGTTTCAGATACATTGAAATTATATCTTTCATAATCGCTTTTTTACTTTAAGAATAAAAATCACTTTTTCTTAATAAAAAGAAGCTATAAATTGCTTAATCTAGTTTCTATAGCTTAAAATATAAAAATAATATTTATTTTTTAAATAAAAACAATTTATACTAAACATCTGGTATAGATATAATGATTCGGTGGTAATCTCTTTTTTAATGCAAACTTTTTGTAATAAGATAAAGCACTTTATCTATTTATAACTCTTTTACCAAAATCAGAATTTATAAATAATATGCTTAATTAAATAAATTTATTTCTAAACCTTAATCAATAGAATATCATTATAAGATATATTGATAACTTTGATAGACTTTGAAACTAAAATTAGATAAAACTAAGAAATATCTTTAATTATAGATAAAATTTAAATATAACTAGCAAGCATTGTCTAATAATTTGTAAATGAAAGAGATATTTGTCTCATAAAGTTAACTAATAGAGATATATAATAATTATCATTTATTTAAAATAGAACTAAGATTATATAATTTAATTTAGCAATCCTTTATTAAACTAACATTTAATTAGATTTAAAGTTATTAAATATAATATTAACTATTTATTTTATTACAACTATAATATAATACATTTATAAGGTTTATAAATAATAGTTCTAGTAAAAAGTTAAATAATGTTGCTATTTATAAATCTATTAAAGTTTTAGCTGAAATAATAGTTAAATGTAGTTTTGTTAGTTAGAAGTTATTAGTAGATATAATAATTGCATAATAGTTAATTTTAAATAAAATATAATAATAAAGCTATAAATCTCCTAGCTCAATAATTAATAGCTTAATATTATATTATATCTAATATTTTAATAATTTCTAAGCTTTTATTATATTTATTCTACTATAAAAAAACTTAATCTATTAAATTTAAAAACTAAAGTAAAAGGAAATTAAAAGGAAATTAATAATTTAAGAGTCTATTTGTTTATAAGTTTAAGAAATAGTGAGATATTAAAATAAACTAAACTCTAAATAATTATTAATAAGCTAGTAACTAATTTAATAAGCTTAAGCTTTAGATATCTAGATATATAACTTAAACATTAAACAAGTTTAATTATATTAATTAATACACTTATATTTAGAACTTCATTTTAGTGAAGTATCTGCTTAAATTAGAGAAACAGGCTTTCTTTCTAAATTAAAGTGATTTTTAATTAATTAATAGAATACTTTAATAAGATTAAATAAATTTGAAATTTAGCTCTCAAGAATCGTTAAAAGTAAGCATTTTAAGTAGCTTCTATATAATAATTTAACTATTAAAATATCTATTTCATAAATGTTTAGTAGCTTAGTGATATATACTCTAATAGAATAAGAAACTTAATAATTATTAAATTAGCAATATTATTATGTTAGCATTTAAAAAGCTAATTAAGTTATTCATTTAATTTCAAAGAAGAATAAAAATATAAGGATGATCAAACTTTTTAGAGTAAAATAGATTTTAGATATAAGTGCTATCAATTAAATATTTTATTTAATTAAACTATTTATTTACTAACTTGAAAAGCATAAAGGTTTAAGTTTTTAAGATAAAGAATGAAAGCTTATTATAATAACAAAATATAAGTAACCTTATATATAATTAATTAGCTTCTAAGCTAGAAAATTTAAAAGTCAAGACAGTTACCTGTAAGACCATGAGTGGTCACATTAGTTAAGTATATTCTGTGGATATATCCAGTGATTCAGAGTTCATCGTATCGGGAAGTGATGATAAGACGATGATACTATGGGACGTCAAGACAGGTACCTGTAAGACCATGAGTTGTCGCGCTATTTCATCCCCAACCAGGAGTTGATTCTCAATAGGAAGGCATTCCCTTGCAAAGGTTGACTTTTACCGAGTCTTTCTCATCGACATGAAAGGAACTTTTTCCTTGCCATAAAACCAGAAAGTATTATTCAGAAGGTCGATCTCAGCTCCCACTATCTTTTAATTTTTATTTCAAAATCTTAAGACTAATTTTTGCTTTTTCTGATTATTTAGGAAGTTTACATTATTTTAGTTAAATATGTAAATAATGCTTTTCTTTCTAAATAAATACTATTCGTCACAAATATTTTATATAATTCTAAATTTTTTGCTAAAACAATTTAATTTAAACTCTTTCACTTTCTTATCTATTTAGACTTAGTTTTTATTTCGTTAATTATAATTAAACTTCATCTTTGCTCTTCTCTATCATTAATAACTACTACTTTTAGTAAATAAACTTCACTTTCTTTGGATTCTAAGTTAAATTTTTCTGTAAAGCATTCAATTTACATTTTATTCTCTTTTTAACTTTTTAATTGTTTTAAGAAAATTTATTTTATTTAAATAATTTAATTATATTAATCAAAATTGTTATTTCGTCTAATAATGCAGTTACATTTAGTAATCTTTCAAATTTCTTAAAGTATTTCGTTTGATTTTACGAGTTTCTAGATATTTCCTTAATTTTAAAAATTCGAAAACGAATACGATAAATATATTACAAGAAAAAATATGGATATTTGACTATCTATAATAATGAAGAAGAATGATATTTTAAGTGCTTACAATAGTCGAAAGATAAATATAAAAGAATAAAAAAGAAGAAAAAATAATGAAAAATAAGATTTATCGAACTCTAAAAAAAGTGAAATTTTTAAATTAAAAGAAAGATTAAAAGCATTTTATATCTTCTTCTAATTCTTCTAAGTTATTAAAGACATTGCTAAATATTATGAATCTCAATGTCATTGTATTTCAACTTCACTTTCTCATTTTAATTTTTATTATTTAAACGTTTTTTGAAATTATTAGAAATTACTCATTAATTGAAAAAGTAATTAAGTAAGTTATTTAACTATCAGAATTTTAAATTTTCTTTAATTTTTCCATTTAACGATAAATATTAATCATACTGCTCTTTGTTTTATACACTAACAATTATAATTGAATTATACAGAATTAACTAAATAAAGTGCTATTTATGCAAGATTAACTATTTTAATAATTTGTCTGATATTATACGGTTAATTATAATCTAGCATATTATAATAAAGTTAGTTTTAGATCAACTTTTGATTACTTAATCTATATTCTCTGATATTTTTTATCAGTCTGAATTAAAAATAGTAATTTAAGTATTAATTAGCTAGTAACTTAAATATATCTATAAATAGAATATTTTTATTACTTTTATTCTTATGATTTATTTTGAGCATTTTACATTCTTTATTCTTATAATGAATATCAAAAATTATGCTAGAATTTATTTAATCAAATAAACTTTTAATGCATCAAAAAACCTCTTATAAATAATAAATAAATAAAAAGGATTATAGAGCGCGTAGCACCTTGATGGCGCGCAGCTCTTTCAATATTATTAATATTTAATATTTAAAATGTTCTCATGATTCTTGTTAAATTCTAGAGGTCTGATGAGTTATGTCAGCTTCTCCAAATGGGCAATCTTCTTATTAAAAATTATACTAAAATCTTTAGTCAAATGCTTCGGTCTTCTTGAATAAGGTCCAAATAAGAGATAGTTATTAAGTTCGTAATTAGAAGGCCCGTTAGTCAAACTTTCATACTGCTAGAGAGAACCCTCGGGGTAAGTTAGGTACGTCTCAGCAGAGCTTACCCACCCTTCCCCGTGGTGGCATCTAGTGCGAGATTACTCAAAATGCAGCATACACTGCACCAGATTACCTACTAGTTTGACTGACGCGGCCGACATCCATTTTATATAATAAAAATTAAAGTAAAATAGAGAATTTATAGGAAGAAGCTGAATTAGTAAAATGATAAAAATGATAATATTTTATTGAGCATGTTATTTAAATTACCTCTATCTTATTTTTCTTTATTTCGTTCTCAAATTTCTTCTTTTAAGTACATATCTTTATTAAATTAGAAAATTGTAAATTACAAAATATGGTAGAAGTATATAAAAAGTTTTTATTTATTTAGAATATTTATAATTGTGAAAGTAATCACACTACCAAAATATTTTACTATCTTAAGTAACAACTTTCTGAAATTTGCGTAATGATTCTGAAATATGGATATATAAAATATATTTTATAAAGATTTAAATTATAAAAAAATATGTTATTTTTCTTAATTTAGTTAATTGACATCCAAAATATCCAAATTATAAATGGTAAATCGGTTTTGGTCACTTAATTTTAAAATTGCTAAAAATTTTAAATTTAATAAGTCTTAGTTTGGTAATTAGTTCCTCTAAGCGTAAATCTAAATATTAAAATAAACTATAATTAACAAATAAATTGAATCGTGACTAATGTTCTAAAAAAGGTAATTTAAATCTTTCTGAAACATATCATAGAGCTATAACATTTAATTTTATAAATAACAATTTAAAATAACTAATCAAAAAATGAATGAAATAATGGAAAATAAACGAAAAATGTAGCTTTAAATTAATCAAAATAAGCAAAAAATTGTTATATGATAATCAAGAAAGATTATATCTGACCACCAAGTCCAATAAGAATAGCTAAAAATGCTATTACTGTAATTTAGTAGTACATTATTGAAGAAGATGTAAATAATTTATTAACTTTAAAAAAGAATATTGGAAATAGCTAAGATAGTTAAAATGAAAAAGGAATAAATAGCAGTAAATAAAACTAAGAAAAAGATAGAAAAACTATAATATGATGAACTAGGATAAATTTACAAGAAAAATGAAGAAAAGTACCAACAGAATGGAAAATCTTAAGAGGTTTGAAAAAAGCAGAGAATGCGAGGATAAGAAAATTTAAAATTTTATTTTTAGCCTCTAAAGAATTATATAGGCCGATGGGAAAGAGGCTGAAAATCCCCCAAGAACGCCAAACATTTAATTATCTATCTTTCAATCTATCAAATTTTATATATCTAAAAGGCTATTATAAATAATAATTAAATAATATTTTATTATTTTACTAGTTTAATATAAATATTTTCTCAAGAAAATCTAGATGAAAGACTTAATGAAATTATATTAAAAAATATATTTTTTGTTTAATTATCGAAAAAATTAATAACTTAATGCTTCATCACAGGATTTTAATATAGTTAAAATTCACATATTTTTAAGTTCCACTTTCTAATAAAGTAATAATATTTAATATAAAAATCATAATTTCTATCACCAAAGACACGGATGTGCTTTTGAATAATTATAAAATATTATAAACGATCTTCTTTTTTTTTGATAATTAATTTTGAGTTTTATGATGTAGTTTAAATATAAGCTTATGATAGGAAAAGGCATAGCATATCGTTATATTTGATAATATTACAATAAATTTTCACTTATCTCATTACTTTTCAAAAATATTAAATAAATTTTTTTCAGTTTTTTGTTAAATCTTTAATTGCTTCCAATGATATTTTTAGGTTATTTAGATATATTTATTTTAAATTTAGAAAAAATATTAAATTACATTTGTTTATAAAATATATTTTTAAATAGAATTTACGTTATTAATTTAAATTAAACTGATTCTTTTACTATTGTTCAATATTTTATCTTTTACTATTTATTTATATGTGCTAAGTTTTAAATTATTTTACAAAGCCTCTAGTGTAATTTTAATATTTAGTTGTAGGATTGATTATTTATATATTTTTACTATAATATTATTTAAGATTGTTCTCAGCCTATAAATAGAAATAGTCTCTTAAATATACTGATTGTAAAGGTAATTTAGGAACTAAGTATTGACTTCATTTCTATTTATTTAAATTATTAAATAACTGTATATTTTTAAATCATATTAGATCTTTATCTCTTAATTTTAACTATAAGGGTTAGGGTCATCTTTAATTAGAGGAAATATTTCCTAAAATTAAAGACAATAAAAGTTTTTATATTCAATACTCAACTGTACATGTCTTCATCTGAATCAATTTCATACTGAGATAATTCTTCTTTCTCTTCAATAAACTCATAGAATTGTTCTTCCATCTTCTTGTAATTTTTCTCCAGCTTCTCTAAACAAATTCTAAGGTCATTGTCCTTTTAAAGCTATTTATTCTGTTACTATTAATTACCAAGATCCTGCTTGATTAGTGTCGCACTTGAATCATTTAATATCAGCTTCTTTATGTAAATACCTCCAAAGTAGTTACAATATAGCCTCCTCGATGTTCCAAATTCTTTACGGTGCTGCTCAAGCACTCTTCTTCACATCGGACATTACCTCCAAAAATGTCCAGCCTTTTGACAACAATAGCAACGTTTTATTAAGGGCTTAAATTAAAATTTTTATTCTGTTTACATTTTTTCAATTTCCATCTTTTCTGATTGAAGTTAGTTTCTTTTTATTGGTAATCGAATTTCTTCTTTAATTTTCTATTGATTTGCTTCTAGGTTTTTTTCTAATAGTTCAAATTAGGAAGTTAAAGCTTCAATTTAAAGCTAAATTTTACTTACCAAGTCTTGATCTTCCTTTTTTCTATCTTACAAAAGAAGCCGAAGATTCAAGTTTTCCGCTTTCAGTATCTATATTTCGGTATTCATTTTCTCAATTAATGAATAAAGCTAAATAATGTCTTGCTCATGGGGTTTTTCAAGTTTTTTCAGTTTGCTAGGAAATTCCATATTTTCCAATCCTTAACAGGAGTAGATTTCTCTTTTTTGAATTCTTGGTTCTTGTTAGTTAACTGAGACTTAAGATTGATCTTTAAGGTTAGAATTCAAGGTTTAGATTCCGGGTTTTTTCAATTTTTTTATTAGATCTTTATCTCTTTAAATCTATTAAAATAGCTAGTTAATTATTGATAATTTTGAATTTAAAATAATGACTTTTGGTTAATTTGGTTAATTTTTAATAAAGTAATAATTGAATAATTCTATTTATCATAGCAATTAAACTAATTTCCTAATTTTTTATTATTTTAAGTAGATATTTAATTATAACTAAATATACAGATATTCTTCATTTACTATCGTAATTAAAACTAACTAAAAGTCTATTAGATATAGCTACTTTTTATTAGATTTAAAGCCTGGTTAATACTAATTACTCTCAATTTTATACATTGTGAATCATTTTGTTACTTTAACAGTTAAAAAGAATATAATGAGTTTTTTAGAATACTTTGTAAAAATATAGAAATGTAATACTAAATTTCAAAATAATAATGTAAAAATTAATCATTCTAATTGCTTATAAATAAGGGAAAAAAACTTTTTAGACTTAAAACAAGTAGCAGTGTCTAATTATAACAAAGAAAAACTTATTTTATCTCATTATTTTAAAGGATGGATAGAGAAACATTTAGAGTTTCGATAATGCAATAAATAGAATTAAAATGTTTTAACTATATTTCAAAAAGAAATAAATTCGTTTTTAATACTTATTCTCCAAAAATCTTGAAGTATTTCTTGTTCATCTATTTAATTTACTTCCTTTAATGCTTTCATTTTCATTTTCATTTTCATTGTCATCTTATTGTTTTTCATCTTCTTCTACATCTATCTTAAAGTCTTCCAATCAAAGTTGTATTTCCTTTAAATTTCATCATTTTATTCAAGAATATCAATTACTTTTTATGGTAATTTTTGATGATTTTATTTTAAATTTTAAGTCAACTTTCTAAAGTTTTTTTTAGGTTTTGAAATAATGATTGAGGTAGCTTTGATTATAGAATAAGAGTTTATTATCTCATAATTTTTTATTATTTAAATTCTTGAATAATCTCTTCTAAAGTTTCACATTACTATATATGAGTAAAAAAATCAGAGATCTTGTAAATAAATAATCAGAACGCATAATTTTAAAATGCCTTTATTGTAAGTCGTATGAACATTTTTTTTCATTTGTTGTAAATAAATAATGAAATTGTTAATTTTCCAACTTTTATGCTAATAAAATGTTCAGAAAGATTCGAAAAATATAATTCATTTTTTTAACAAGAATCAAATTACTTTTTAACTAATATGCATATTCCACAGGTTCGAGTATTTGTACATAAAAAATAAGTTAAATTTTATTCTAAAGCGGTAAATTATATTATCTTTATGTTCATGATCCTAAAATTAAATACTAGATACTTTAATTTAAATTAGTTTTCCATATATTAAGAATTAAATAATTACTCAATATTGCTTACTTTTGCCTTTTTCTACTTTTTAGTCTTACATTTTTTTCCTAAAAGCACCTGAAATTTTTTAGATTACTAAAAGTAAAATTTTTAATATTTCTTATTTAATGATATCGAGTATAGTTTTAGCCCTCTCTTTTAATTTTTCTTAAAATATATTATATCTTACTCACTTTATTATCAGTTCTCATTTTATCTAAAGAGCTTTATTTTCCTATATACTCATTAAATCTCAATATTTTAAGAATTTTTATTAACCTTTTCCTTTTAATAATTTTCCACTTTCGTAATGTATACAACTTAAGCATACTTCTCTTAATTAACCTACCAAATAAAACTAAAAAGTAAGCTTTGCTATATAAGAAGATAAATCACTTTGTCTGTTGTGCTAGCTTATTAATGTGTTTTATTTTCTTAATTTTAAACTTTAGAATTTTAATTAAATTGCAAGATACCTTTAATAATTTTAGCTGTGGTTAGATAGAAATATGCTTCAGTTACTAATTTAAAGTTATTTAATAGACTGTAAAATCAAATATTTGCTTATATGATTATATAAAATTAGTTGCATGCATTATAACATCCTTTTTTTAAAAGCTCTATTTCTTACCTTTTAATTCTGCTGTTGTATGTTTTTCCTTCTTAAAAAAATATATAATCTTACCTTAAGATCTAACTATAAGCTTCAGCCTTATTTTTTATACAATTATTTTGATTTTATTCAATTTGCTAAACGGTCTTCCAATTATGAATGAGCCATTTCCTTATCAAAACCTAACTTTAAATTTTAGGATGATAGAACTTTAATTAAATGTTTCGACTGCAATAGGAGATAATCGATTATAGTCTACTATTAATAATCTTAGTTCTCATTAAATTGCTATACTATTGATCTTATTTTGAAACACTTTTCTAATATAATGCCTAAATTCCTAGCTAAATGGTTATTTTATCACTATCTTTACCAATTAAAGGAGTATTTAATTGATAAAGTTATCTAGACTAATTAGCAGCTTTACTAGTACTTAAGATAGTACTATGTTTTAACTAATTCCTACTACACGGTTGGTTAGTGTAAATAAAGGTAAATGATCCTTATGAAGAAGTTTATCAAGATTCGTGTAATTTAAGCCATTAATCAGTTCATTCATTAACTGCATACTTAGGCTAAAAGGTTCTTAGCTGTTACATCTTCTTTTAATTTAATGGTCAATTTGAAAGAATCATCTTATATAAGGTTTACAGATAAAGCCTTCCTATTTTAAGAGAATTTGGGAATAGTTGAAATATAATAAATACTAGGCCTTAAGAACTGATGGTATTAAAAGATTTAAGGAATGGCTATGAAGCCAATATCAGAAATAGAAAAGTTTATATGGTAATAATAATTCAAGTACTTAAATAAAAAGCCTAAATAGAAGCATTTTATTCAAATCTAAATTATACAGATTTTTAATCATCAAACTTAGTAAGTAGTAGTCAAATTATCTAATTGTCAAATCATGCCATTTTTTTTAATTAATTTGAAGGAAAAATTAGGTCTAAAGTCTAGCGATAATGTTAGAGTCTAATAGAGATTATTATATAGTAAGCAATATATCAAATAAAGTTTAAGCATTAAAGTATTTAATGTATAGAGAAATAAAGCTTGGATAGATACTTAAATGTAGAGATTTAATTAATATTATTTACTAAAAGACACAATGAAAGAGACTTAAAATAGTAAAGCTAAAGTAAAAAGTTGCAGATATTTTGGGTTTATTTTAAGCTTAAGTTTTTAGACTATTTAATAGAGAATCATTCAAAGGATCTAACTAAAAAAATTAAACCTTTTTGATATCTTAGAAGATGATACTTATAAACTGATATATTTATGGATTAAATCTCGAAAAGGAAAAAATCTGCTTAGATTTCTATCAGACTATAATTCAAACTGATATACTTTCTAATTAATTATAAACTTAAGATATATTTAAATAAAGATTTACACTGTCAGAAAATAGGAAATTAACAAATGTAAAATTAAGAAATTCAAACTGCTATAAGACCAATTACAAGATAACAAGACGTTTACTTAAAAATAAAGAGCATACATTAGAGAAATTGGATTGAGGTAAAGTAATTGAAATTAGAAAATAAAAATAAAAAGGTTCTTAAAAAGTCTAACAAAAATTTAATTTTAAACACTTGCTTTTCAAGATATTTTAAGTTAAAAAAGGTTCCTTTTTTAAAGAAATAAGAAAATTATTAATTAGGCAAAAATTTAAAATAGATATTAATATACTAAATCCACAAGCTTCCTTTTTTTATAAAATCATTAGTATTGATAAACTATTTATTCTTTTGATGACATACTTAAAACTTAGATTTATCAAAAGCAAAATCTGACATATATATTATAATAGCTTATTTCTATGATTATTTTCTAAAGTAGTCATAATTTAAAACATCCAGTTCAAATTTTTCATATTTTAGGACATATAAACTCATCACTCTAACATGCTAGGTATTAGTATTCATATCTTTAAATTTAGTTTCTTACTTTTGCTTTAATAAAGAATGCAAAAATTTAATTCTTGATATCTTTAATTTAAATATAGGAATTAAATGCTTATGAGCATGTACTCATTGCTAATATAATCTAAAAGCCAACTAATAGCATATGTATATTCATAAGTGTATTTTAAAGAAAATAAATCACTTTACCAGACCAATATCATAAGCCAAGAAATTTGAAGTTTTAACACTGCATCAGCAAATAGATACAGCTCTTACTTAATAGAATTGCTCAAGCTACAAAAAACTAAGATGTAAAAAATTTAGAAGACTTAATTGAAATGAAAAAATAGCAAGATATAAAACTCCAAGAAAAGTGGAATACTTGTAAGCCTTACTAAACTTTTATAAGCTTTCATAAATTAAACTGTACTGCAAGATAAGTTGTTTCTTATAATTTTATTAATCTTAATATGAGAAAAAGGAAAAGCCATATGTTATCTATATGCTACCTATCTTCATAAAACTTGTTTTGATAAAGCTTCTGGCTGAGCTTTAAAAAATCTAGGCAAAAAAATTAGTTTTTCCTTGGATTAACTGAGAAAACTTTAAGCTATATTGTCACTCTCAAATTTTAACTATACTACTTGGCATTTTCTTATAAACTTTAAAACATGTGAATAGTTCTAAAATTGAATCCATCCTTTTTAAATTTGGAACTGAAGGACAGGAGCATTTACTTTTAATTAATTAGATGAATCAACAGCAGAAGCTTAAATAAAAGCACTTAACGATTAGACTATTGGCATACTACTCATTCAGAGCTTGAGCCGCGTAGAATATTTTTAAATTGGAATACAACTCTTAGCTCTGATTTTAATTAATTAAATTGCTTACTTTTAAAGACTTCATGGCTACTAGTTCCTTCGAAGCTGCTATTTTCTCTTCTACTATTTTTTAGGCTAGATCAATTAAAATATTTTGATATCCATTTTTATTTTTTGTATCTAGCTTTAAGGTTTTACAATTCCACTCCAGACTTTCTTGTTTTTTTCAAAATAAAAATCTTGAGATCTATTTTAATTTCTTGGCTAGCCTTATTTTTTTTTACTGAATTAAGTTAATCAAGACTTATTATCTTAAAAAATTAAAATTGCAGCTAAAGAGTCTTTCATTTTTGAAAGCAAGGGAAGCTATATATGCAAGCGTGACTTCTCAATAACTCTTTAATATTGATTCAAAATTTCTAAAGTTGTAAATAGTTTCTTAGTATGTTTCTATAAATTCAGATTTGCTTGCTTATTTAATTAATCTTCTATCTTTGCCTTCTAGAGGCAAAACTATCTTGTTTGTACTTACGCTAATGAAAATGATTGTATGCTAGGAATGAAAATTGCACTTTTCTTACTCATTTACTGATTAATTCTAGGAATATTCATTACTTTCAGCTACAAACCTTTATTAAATTCTACTATTTTATAGAACTATAATAAATCTAAGGTAAAAATGCTAGTAAGAATGCCTTGCGTATTTAAAAATTAATGCACAACAAAAAGGCTAGATTTTTGAGAAATCTTATTACACTTAATGAAGCATTTAGGCTAATTTTAGTTTAAGTCAAAACTGACTCAATGTTAGTTCAATAAACTGCTTCTTTATTTATAATAAATCTACTTACACTTATCTTACATCCTGTTCATACTCTATAATTCCTGGTTTAAACAAAGGTTAATATCAATATCTTCTCATAACTCTTATTTACTGAGAGATTTTAATTCTAAGAAAATAACTTTATATCTTATAAGAGTATAATTGGTGATTTAGTATAATTACTCAAAAGCAGAAATCTTATGCGAAAAACCATAGTTATTAAGTTCTTTTTAGCAAGAACTCATTTTATTTAGACTTTGTTTTTATTCAATTTCAGGAATAGAAATATCAAGGCACTATATCTAGGGATCCTAGTTGTAGAAACATCTAAGTAGATAAAATAATCTTCTTCATTATCCTTTTTTTTGCTTCTAAACATAGCTAAGCCTTAGATTCATAGTAGTCAAGTATTTTTGGGTTGCTAGAATTTTGATATTTTCCATTTTATTTAGCTTATTTGATTTCTAGCAAAAACGAAAGCAAAAGGATTAATTAGGTCAAATAGCAACTTGCTTAATCATAAAGTGGTAAATATATAAGATAACTAGTTATTTATAACAAGTAGTCTAAAGTTTGTTTTATATCTTTAATAGTTGAGAGACATTAAATTTCTTGTCCATTTGCTCATACTAGCATTTATAGTTTACATTTTTATAGTAAGATAAAAATGATTTCTCAATATAAGGTCTAATTATAACTAGATCTATAACCTTCTATAGCTTAGACTAACTATATAGTAATAAGTATTTTACTTAATTAAAGAGACTTTAGTTAATTCTAAAATAAATCAATTAAAATTTGTTAATAAATATAATTAAAATAATTATAAAGGAATATTGACATTAAAATAGGCTAAATGTAAGAAGCTTACTTATTTTCTAGGATTTACAACCCATTTCCAAGTAGTCGATTTATATCAGTGATAGAACTACTTTTCTCTCCAATCTACTCTTTTCTAATGTTATAATTCCTGATTAAGTGTCAATTTCTTCTTATATATAATTCTCAAGGGATAGCAGAACATCTTCCTAAAGTATTATGATATTTTCTTTTCTAATAAGTATCTCTCTTCTCAATAAGTTCTACCTATTATAGAAAAATTAGGACTGTTGATAAAGGTGCTTTTCGCTGCTGCAAGAAATAGCATTTCTTCGTAATTAACTAAGATAATTTCTTGAAGGTACAGGAGCATTATCTTGTTCCAGATCATTTTATCCTCTATTTCCTGTTTTTATGTTTGTCATTTTTTGATTTTCAATTGCATTTTTGCCAATTTTCTTATACTTTTTCATACCTATCTCTCAGTTCTGCTAGCTTTTATTGCTAAATTTTAGATTGCTTGCTCTTATTTTGCGATATGCTTTAAATGGGTATAGATCTCACTTTCAGACAGATATCTTGATTTTTCCTACTGTTATATTTAGTCTCTTCATTAACTTATATGACTAAATAGCTTTTTCCTATTTTAATCTCTTTTGTATCAACTTCTTCTTTATTGATTCAAATGTCAGTTTTAATATTTTTACATATTTATTATGAGTATAAATAATTAAATGTTTGAGCTTTGAAAAGTTAATTATAGGTATTAAAAAAACAGGAGCTAGCAACATCTTAGAAAAAATAGAACCAGGGAAAGGATTCCAAAAAAGTTGCCCATAAATCAAAAGTTCCATCAATGAAGATAACCTAGAAAATAGGCTAAAAATATTATACACTTGGGAGACTCAAATTTCATCACAGAGTAGTAAATAAGCTACGGCTAACTGATAAAAATGGAACTGAACCTCCAGAAAAAATTCAAAAAAATAAAGAAAAAAAGCAATTAGAGATTTTTGAAAAACTTGAAATAGTAGAGGAGAAAGAATCGAGATTCATGACTTAAGAAAGAGATCTTAAGTCTCCTGAAATATTTCACAAGAACAAAACAACCAAGTATAGAACTAGCAATAGAAGTAGAAAGAACTGAGCAAAAAGATAGAAAAAATAGAATAAATAAACAAAAATTGAAGCGTTAAATGAAACTAAAGGAATAGTGAAATCAACCAATGATAATAGGAGGTTAGAAAACTGCAGGTTTAAACCTAAATGAGAAATGAAAAGATATTATTACAGTATCTCTAAAACGCGACTATAGAAAAGAAGCTAGAAATTTTACTTTAAATAAGAGTTCTGAAACTACTAGAAGAAACTGTAGAACAAAAAGAAAAGAAACTATCAGATTTGTCTTACAACTAAATTTATCTTATTCTTATCTCATTCCTTAATATTAGTTTTTTGCTCTTAAAAGATTTATATCCAAAATACTTTCGAAGATTATTTTAAATGCTATAACAAGATAATGAACAAAAGGAAGAATTATGATCAATTTTGGTTACTTTTATGGAACAAAATTAAAAAATGAAAATAATGTAAGACAATAAAAACAATTTTTTGAGTTGGAAGGTTCTAGAAAAAGATAAGAAAGTTTGATAAGTATATTCTAATATTAAAATATAAATGAGACCAGCCTTAACTATTGCATATAAGATACGTGATATTTGGTATATACCTATCTAAGAAATAAAAGAATGTATATATAACAATATTTTTGCTGGTAATGATATAATAATATTGATATTGACTGAGACAAGGATTAATTTATTCTCTTGACTTTCTCTAAGTGTCTAACATTTTATTCTTTTAAAGTTAGTGAACTAACTGAAATTACTACATTTGCTTAATTAAGTTGAGCATTATATTTCTTTTACTCTAAATAATGTGGATTAACTCTGACTAAATTTAATCTCTTTAAGTATCCTAACTTGAAAAAAGTGATTAAGTGATCAAGTTGTTATTCTAATTGGGAATTGTTCTTCTGATGTAAATTCCTTTATTAATGGCATTCTTTTTCCTTAGAGTCTTTTTCAATACAACTACCAAATCTAAAAAACTAGATAACTTACTCATTATATTTAACTACATTTTAGTTATAAAATATCTCATCACACTACTACAAACCTTTGCTTTATATCTAGCTTTAATAAGGATTTACATTACACTACCAAAATTTGTTTTTATAGTTTATCTAACTAAATTTTTGCCTAATCTTTCTTAATTTAAATATAAACTAACATTTGTTCCTACCTAACTATCTAAAGATAGATGTAAGCTAATTAACTAAGAAATACTACTTTACTTTAGCTTTATTCATATCTTTCTTAAAGAGAACTAAAAGGGATTTAATCTTTAGTTGCTACTATATTCAATCTCTTTTTTAACCTTAAGATAATTAAAATTAAGTTGTTTCGATTATCATGAAAGAATAAAACTTTCTAAATCATAAGGAGCCAGATTCAAAGCACTAAGCAAAAGTAATTACTATAAACACAAAAATTAGTTTCTTAAAAGTGAGCGCTATAAATAACTAAGCAGCTATAACTATTCAATCTGTATGACACTAAATACTAATTAGATTCATCAAAATCCAGATAAATAATAAGATAGTTATAAGTAATTAAGAATGAAGAGCATAACTTAATTTTAAGATATTAGATAAAAAGAATTATCTTTAGCTTAATTTAATAGAAAGCATTTATTTTTTTATTAAGGAATGTAAGTTTTTAGCATTAAAAATGCTTAATATGGGTAATCTAATTTAAGTCAATGAGAAATTAGAATACCTTAACTTCAAACCTTGAAGGAGATAAAAATAATCCAACTAAAGTTAATTTTAAAATCTACTTCCTTGATTGTAAAAATAAAGGGAGCTAAACTTTTCTTTTCAATAAAAATGGATTGTCTAGAACATGAAAAAAGGAGAGAGTTAAAAATGGAATTGAATAAAAGGCTGAAAATAAAAATTAAGACTAATAAAAGTTTTAAATAAGTCATTACCAGAAAAGAAATAAAAATAGGATAAAAATTAAAAAAAATGAAAGGAAGCAAACTATATAAACATGATACAATCTACCTTAAAATTAAAGAAATTTAGTCTAAAATTTAAAGAAGATAAATAGAAAAGTGTTGGATACTTCAAGAAGTAATCAAATCTACATAAATTTAAAAACGTGATATAATTAATAAGCCGGTTTAGCTCAGTCGGTAGAGCGCCAGCCTTTTAAGCTGGTGGTCAAGGGTTCAAGTCCCTTAGTCGGCGTTTTATTAAAATTAGTTCAATTTTTTAATATTCTGAGATAAAATTTAGTAGTATAATTGAATTTGATAGAAGCTATTAATTTACTATATCACTTACAAATTATGCTGGTTAATATAATTATTGCTAATATCATCCTTTTACTCTCAAGCTTTTCAAAACACGAAAATCTATTATAACACTTATTTTATAAATTCTCTCAAACTCTATCCACTTATCTTACTAATTCAGATTATAAATCCTTAAATTTAGAGTTAAACAATTTTTTTAAACTGAATTAAGAAAAAATTGAAACAGCTATAGGAGTAAAAGATGGTATGCTTTATTGTAAATAACTTTAAGAAGCAAAAATAGAAATAAAAGAAAGAAGCTTGTAAAATAAATCCAAAGATAATGAAATCTAAGGAATGATAAATTAATATAAAATCTTAAACTTAAAAGTACTAAAACACTGAAAGGATATTTTATTTATTAGTCCTTCTAGAAAAGGTTCTTAAAAGATAAAACAGGATATTAATTTAACTAGTCAAAAGAAAAAAATAAATCTTCGATATGCTTTAAAAAGGTAAAATTAGCTTTAATCAAAAATTCTTAAAATACAAATAAAGAAAGTAATAAAAACTTAAATTTGAAAGTATTAAAAAGGAAATATAATCATCGAAGTTAATTTGACTATAAAAAGCTTACTAAACTTCTTTCAAATAAATAGTTAAAATTAAAAAATAGCAAAATGTGAATTTTTCTTTATAAAAAGCAGATAAGAATGTATATAAACTAATAGTAGGAAATATTTGATGTCTAGTTATCAGTTCTTTAATATAAAGGATAGAATTAGTGAAGATTTTTGTTTAAAAATAATTAAATTGAAGGAATAAAAGGCTGACTTTTAGGTTAAATATCACTTCATAGATAAGTTTAGCTTAAGGATAAATAGAATATGTAAAAGAAAGCTTGATGCTATAAAATGAGCAAATCCTTTAAGTTTAAATTAAATTATTTAATTTAACAAAGCTAAACTAATGAAAAATTTAAATGATTTGAATATATTAATTTACAAAGAAAATAGACTATAAGCAATCTAATTAAGTTCAGTACTAGGTTATATAAAATGGGTTAGTTAGATAATTAAACAAATAAATATGTTCGTCTTTATGATTCTAGTCATCTCAAACACCTGTTGTGAAAAATTAGCATTGTTATAAACTAGAAGCTTAATTTAAATTTATTATATATATATATAATTAATTATCATATATTTGTTTGAAGGTGAACAACAAGGGACATCTTCATCAGAGGTTGGGGCTAAGCACCCATAATCGACTTTATGTCTTCCTCTGCTTTGGCTTGGCCTCGAGACATCTGCTAATTCAACCTTCGGCACTGGCTTATTTTAGTTTTTAATTCTGGAAATAAAAGAAAATTATTTTGAGAGCTTCATCAGAAGTGGGGAATTTAAGTATCCATAATTGACACATGTCGTCCTCTGCTTTGGTGATATAATGAGACGCAACCCTGCCATGTCCTTGAACCTCCAACAAGTATTAAAGATTACTAGTATTCTAAAATTATATCAGTATTGAACATTTTTATCAGTACTGAATAATTATATCAGTATTGTACAAGGTTTATCAGTATCTGATAATTTTATCAGTAACAAACATTCTTGGCAGTATGAAACGTTTATTAAAGAGCTGCGTACCAACGAGAGTGCTACGCGCTCTATAATCAAATTTATTTATCTATTTATTTATTTCTTTATATATAAATAAAAGGACATCTAAGAAATAGCAGAATACTCTCAATGAATATCTAAAAATAAGAATAATAACCTAACTTAATTGAATAATCGCTCTAAAAAAATTAAGGATAACAGTCTCAGGATTCTATTGCATATTATGTGGATATAGAATACAAAATCAACAACAAGAATTAGAATAAATTTTTAAATTTGAGCAATTAGAATATAAACTAGATTAATTAATATAAAATCTAGATATTTAATTTCCATAAATAGTGGAAGCGATTAATGATATTTAATCTCAAGTGAGACCAAAACTATACGAAATTGATTAAAATTCAATAAAATTCTTAGAATTTTTAATTTTCTTAATTCTAATATTAAAAAAAGAACTGTAGAAGAAGAAAAATTTCTAATAGGAAATTATTTAAAAGATCATCAGATGACAAGGATGTATACTTATGGAAATAGAAAAACGAAATATAATAAGCTTTAAGAAGAAAACCCCATTGCTATATATGCTAAAAGTAGCATTGGAAAAATCAAGTAATTTATAATAAAAATAATTTTGCCATTTTGCATGACTCAATTGCAATATACCAAAAAAGACCTGACTAATTTATAGAAAGAAGTTCTACAATTACAGGCTAGACTAGCATAAAAACAGTTTTTCAAGTGAATAGATTATATTCAATAAATTAATATCCAAAAATAGATGGCGGACTAAGGAAGTCCTATGCAATTATTTAGTTTAGGAGAATGCTGATACAAGATTTTGTTTTTTTCAAGACTCTCTCCTAAAACTATAAACTTAATTTTATCTTTTTATTTCTAGAATTTCAACTTATTTGGTGATCGGTTTTTAACGTGAAAAACAGCACATCCCTTTTTCTATATAGTTGATAATCACCTCTCTTCCTCTTTACAAAGATTTCTTTTATCCTACAATCTTTTTTGCAAACTTTATTATTGGCAATTTAATCTCGCTAGATTTCATAATGTTTTTTAATTTTCTTCCTTCTCGAATTAAAAAACTGGAGCAATATTTGAATAAATGCTTTGAGTATTTACAATAATCATATTTTTTTCAAATTATATTGCTTTATTTTTTGCAACATAAATTTTTATATTTCTTGTATCATCTTGGTTATTTCTGAATTTTAAATTTCTCAGTCATTCTTCTTAATTTTAAACTTTTACCTTTCTAAAATTCATCAATTATAAATAATGCTGCCTCAATTAAGTTTGATTATGATTATTGATATAGCTACTTTTCTGCTACTTCTTTATTTTGTATTAGTTTTTCTAAATTATTAAGTTATAATTTGAATCTTTGATACTTGTAGTTTTCTTATTCTCTCTGAAAACCAGTATATTTGCTAATCCTGCTTGTTGAGAGTTTATTTCATTTTTTCCAAACTATTCATTAGTGACTTCACTTTCATTTCTTTTACCTAAGTATTTTCTGAGGCTCTTTGTAATTGTTGCCTTAAAAAATTCATTTAATTTATGCTTTTTTTTCTCCTTCCCTTTATGCCTTTCGGAGATAAGCTTTAGATACTCAATTACTTTTCGATTTCCGCAAATTTTCATTACTTTAGAAGAGATGCAAGGAGTCAAAAATAGACTATATTAAAAGGCAAAAGTTGTTCCAAAATAAAAGATAATATAGTCACCTTAGAAAGAGCTAATAGCATAAAATTTTAAACTACTGCATATTAAAGATTGGTGAAAGTAAGCAAGCCTGTAAATATAGAAGTAGCAAGCATCATTATGACATGAGAGATTTAATAATCAATTCTTTAAACTGTAAGAATATAGATAAATAAATTCCTAAGTTAGGATAGAAAGAGACTGGATAAGTAAACAATTTTATAACTAAATCCAGTGGAAAAAATTAGAAATTTAATAAGCTACATTTTGACAAGTCTAAAAGCATAATTTATAAAGGAATATTTTTCTTAAAATTTACTGGTTATAAAGGAGGAATAAATTTACAGAGATACTTAAATATGAGTTTGAAAATTTAAAACTGCAAAATAATGTGGTTTGGGAGTAAGAAAAGAAGTGAAGGTGAAAAGATAAAAATAGGAAAATATTGTAAGCTTAATTATATTAAAAAAATGTTTAAGGAAATTAGGAAGAGTTAAAGGGTTCTCAGAAATAATTAGTTAGAAGTTAAAATAAAAAGGAGAATCTAATGAAAAGAGAAAAATTTTGATTTTAATCAAAATTTTTTTGAATTAATAAATCTAAAAATCTTATTGATGTAACTTATTAAATCAGAAAAAATTTAACTTAAAACTCTAAGTGGAATTTATAGAAAGAACTATATTGTTATTATTTAAAATAATGACTATACAAAAAATCTATTTTAAAGTTAGTCAATAAAAAAGTAATAATCTTCTTAAGGCTCAAATATAAAGCTTAGCCTATTTTATTCTAAATGTAGTTAAATTTTTTGATTTATATAAATAAATAAAAAACATCAGCTTTATAAACTATTTATTAACTATTCTTAATTTGACTAGTTACTTCGAGCACTATTAAATTTATAAATGTAATATAGCATTGTAATATTTATAATAGCTATTTAAAAAGTTATAGGAAATTTATTTTTTTCATTAAAAGTCTTTATGGTATATCATATTATTTTCTATTCTAGTGCTAATGAAAAATAGTTATCATTTTGTATGATCTCTTATTATTATATTATCTAACTTTAAGTTTCATCGTATGGAGTAATTATCTATTTAATATTATTTCTTTATAATTATTATACACTTTGATATATATATTTTTTACATTCTTAGGGAATAAAACGATCAGAAGATATAGATAAAAATAGATATTGGTACATTTAGATTTTCTATCTATTCAAATTAACCTATTTCTTAATACCTTTAATGTTATTTTATAGAGAAAGAGTCCAGCTCATCCTTCATTAAAATATCAAGTTTTTTTTAATTTCATTTTAAAGATAAAAGGTTTTCTTATTGTCTATAAACAATCGACTAACCTCTACCTCTAAAGTTTAAAATCAGAGTAAATTAGACTTAGAACATTAATATCTATAGCAATAATGCTTTTAATATAAATTCCTCTTAAATATAAATTCTTATTTTATATTCCTAACAAAGTCTAAGAATCATTTCTTGATATATTTAAACAAAGCTATCACATTTTATAATTTAGTTCTATCTTTTATACGTTTTTGAAGCATTTAATTTATAATAATGAAAATTTAACAAAAAAATAATTTTTAATTATTAATCAAAATATTTTTCTCTTCTACTTTTTATTATATCTTATATTTTCGTTTACTAAACTTGTATCATTAATATTGCTTTTATACTTTTATTCTTCTAAAGATGCTTTCATTTTTTTATTTCTATTTTATATACTTTAATTACTATTATCAATCTGGTTTAACTAGTTTTAGAAAGAAAGATCTAGTTTTTGTCGTTCTTCTTTTTAGTTCTAAAGATATTCATATTCTTAATTTTACTTCTGGATAGAATTTTTTTAATAGAGATTATTGAGAATATTTTAATTCCCATTTATTTAAGCAGGACTTTTTACTATTTATTAGAAGTTTATACTTTGGGATAAAACATTACTATCATACTTTACTTGTTCTGCTTATTTTTTACCTTTTTATTAAATTTTAGATTTATCACTCTATTATATAGTTTAATTGAATTTCTCTATTTCTTTTTTAATTGGATTTTTAGAATTCACGTATTTTCTTTAACTTAAAGATATATTTAATTAAGTATTTTCAGGTTATTCATTCTATTATATAGTTGAAGAATTTCATACCTAATTAAAACTCTTGTCCAGAAGGTTTGCATTCACCAGTTCGGGCATTAAGTCATTTAAATCGATAAGATTATTCTAATTATTTTACTTTTATAACTATTAAAGTTAAAACTAGTTCCTAAAATTGGGATTCGGGCTTTAATTAGATTTTCTTAAACCAAGATTAATATCTTAAGCTTTTATTTATTCAAGTGTTTTTTTCACCTAAATTCCATCATTTTAATTATTCCTTATCTTTATCGTAATTTCATTCTAATTTTATGCCTATATTATTTTTCTTTTTTCTAAGGTATTTCTTTAATTTTACAAATTTTAGATATTAATATCTTAGTAATTTTATTAGTCTTCAAGTATTTATTCATATCTAAGCTACTTTTAGTTTATATCTTCTTTCTATTTTTAGCTTTTTGAATAAGCAATTTCATACTCTAGTTTTTAGCATTTATTTAATAAGCTTTAAATCTAAATGTTTAATTAAGTCTCTGTTTATTAATGATCGCCATCTTTAGCTTGTAATTCTTAAATTTTTTATTTTAACTATTCGATTTAACTGAGGTAACCCTTTTTCTTATTTTTTTCGTTTTCAATAATTTGCTTAAAAATCTCATCCTATTTAGCTTAATTTTATTTTAACCGATGATTGTAGCTATCAAGTACTTTCTATTTTTATTCTTGCATTCTTTGTTCATATTCTTACTTTATCTTTGCTAGCTGATTATTTTAACTTTCTTTTATTTAGTTTAGTTAATCTTATAATTATTCAATTTAAGCTTATTTTTCTTAAATATTTGATTAGAGCTCCTTGTTTTACTCAGTAAGTTAATTGTTTTCATTTAGATGCTTCTAATTTAGCTAATTTTGTAATTATTCAATTTAATCTTATTTTTCTTAAATACTGGATTAAAACTTCTAGTTTTACTCAGTAAGTTAGCTATTGTTTGTTCTTAACTGCTATAGATCTTGATCTAGCTTCTATTTTTCCAGATTATACCTTTACTACTCTTGTTAGATCTGTAATTAAAACGTCTAATTTTATTCCCTTAGTATATTCCCTTCATACTCTAGTTTATTTATTTAATCCTAAAACAACTAAATTTGTTACATTTACGATTGACAATCTAGTTTTAACTTTTAATTTTCTTCTCGTAAGTAATTAGCATCTTATTGTAGTTAATAAGCAAGGTTTGAATCATTTACTGTAGGCATAGTTTAGTAATAAGGTTAATAACTTTTAGTAGCTTTTAAACTAAACTATTATTGTCCAGCAGAAGCAAATGCGTTTGTATTATTAAAGGTTTAATTACTGCTAATCTAATTTATTTAGTTATTAAGCTAAAATATATTAAAGTAGTTGTTATTTTATTCTTAAGTGTTTTATATTTCTTCTATATATTTATATTTCAATTAATATATTGTTCCTGCCTTATTCTTCTAGTAAAACTCTACTACATTTTATGGATTATGTTTATATATTTCAGCTAGTTTTGTAAGAACTTTTATTTCATTATCGTTAACTTATTCTTCTTTGGTCATTTTGTTTTAATCTCTATTGAAGAAAGCTAACAATTAGAGTAGTTTAGACTACAACTCATCTAACTGTTTCGCTATTTAACATTGCTACTCTAGTATTTATAGACTTTATTTGTAGTTAGCTTCTTTAGAGGTTATTTTTAAGTTTATATCTAAGACATCTAGATCTCACTAGAGCTGCTTAATTAAATCATAATCTCCTCTAGGCTCTAATATTTTAGCTATTCTTTCTCTTTCTTTAATCTATTCTATTATTACCAATATTCTTTCAGTTTTTTCACTTAAATCAGCTAAATTAGAATTAGTTATTTTGCTCAATTCCTCCTATTTTTGCAAAATCTAATAAACAATTGCCTGGCAGCGTTTTGAGATTATTTCGTATATAGAATAGTTAATCTAAGGATTAAGACACAGAGTAATAGTTGCTTGGAGACATTGCAACCCTTAACTAAACTTTCCTCCCTCTATTAAGGTTTATAAATTATTTAAAGTATCTTATGACATTTTATATAAACAAATCCTTGTAGCTAAAAGGCTTTATATTTAATTAATACCTTTGATTATCCTTTAAAAATACTCCTTAGAGCTTTATACTTAGTGCATGTAATTTTATTGTTTATAAGCTTTTATTTAAAATACCTTGAAGGTTTAAACTTATTGCTTTCCTTTATTATCTAGTAGAACTAGAAGCTTGGTATAAGATACTCTAGTGTTATACTTTTGCTAGTAACTTCAATATTTTTGAAAGCATTTCAGAGTAGAAAGATAGAGATGATATAATAAAGGAGTCTCAGTAAAAAGAAGCTCTCTTTTAACTTGAAATATCCTAGGATTAATAAAAAGATGGCAATTAATTAGGTGTATTATATAAACCCCTGCTCACTTTAAGCGAATCTAGAATGGTCTGCTAAAAGTGCTATTTAACTATACTTGATAAAATTATCTATAAGGTAGTTAAAGGAACTTTTAAAAAGAATGAGCTAAGACACAAATATATGGCTTTACTCATTATCATATAATAATAAAAATTCCTTTTGACTATATATTTAAGCATACTCTAGCCAAATTAAATACTTCCTTATAATAAGGAAAGCTATAGCATCTTAATAAAGGTTATTTGATATAATTATAAATTAATTTCTTAAGCTTTAGCTAAATTAAGTGATATCTGCTTTGGTAGGTATAAATATATTAATCCTAGCAATAGGTAGTAGAATATATTGAATTTAAATTTTTATATCCTCATTGAACTAATTATTTCATATACCCTTATATTTATACTATCACTGCTAAATCAATGACCTAAATACTAAATTATTCCAAGAGCAAGAAAAATAGCAAGTATGCTTAATATATTATTTATGTTTCCTATCCATAATTTTAGCTTATATCCATTCACTCTTTATTCTGGATAGAATTTAATCAAGTTAATGCTTTTTAAAATCTAGTATTTTCTCAGTATATACTTGACTTTAGTGTTATGATTATATATAAAGGATTATATATATAAAAACAACTATTTATACTAAAGATAATTAATTTAAGGCGCTTATTTATATTAAATTAATATATAATATCCTAAGCTTCATATTTATAGATAGCTTTTATACTCTTTTAGCTTCAATCCTAAATTGTCTTTCAGTAAATTGAATTAAAAATTAAGATTTTCCTTCTTTATTTAAGAAAATGTAATATACCAATTTTTATGTTTAACCTCGAAGCTTCTATCATTATTTTTTTAATAAGCTGTTTATTTTATGTTTTAGTTAATTAATCTTTTTGGTTTTTTGACCTATTTGATAGATATTTTTTCCACTCATCTATCTTTTTCTTCCTCTTTAATCTCATTCTCTTTTTATAATTTAGATTCTGATTATTTGTCATTAATCTTAGCTATTTTCTTATTGTTTACAATAATTGTTTTCCTTTTAAAAGGATCTAATGTTTGAATTTTTCTATTGTTTGAACATCCTATTTCTAAGTGCTTTATGAATTTTGAATTATTCCTTTTAATATCAAGCCTGAATTTACTAAGTGTCGACACCTATTTATACATTTCTCTATCTAGTTTATTTTAATTACTCTTTATATTATATTTTTATTTTCTCTTTTCAGTCTGATTTTGTTTCCAGAAGATTGCTTATTAGAAAGTTAACTATCTTAAACTAAAGTCTTTGAGATAAATTGCTTATTTTAGATGATTCATGGGCTTCTTTCTATTTAAAAATTAATTTTCTTACTTAAAGTTCTATTTTTCCTATTACATATCTACTTAGCTTCAGATTTTCTTCATTATCTTACTTAGAGATATCTTTTTACACTTTCAATCCTTTTTCTAAATACTCAAATTGCTTCTTTTCTTGCTTATATTCTTATTTATAGACTATACTATTTTAATACTCCTCAATTATTTTCTAAATCTTCTTAATCTGCTACTTTAATTTTGTTTTCCTTTTTAACTAATAATTTATCTTTTTGAATTGAGTTTAACTTCTATTGTTATTCTTTATTTTTATCTATATCTTAAAGGCATTTATTTCTTATAGCTTCTCTAAATGCTAGTTTAATTAATATTTCTAATTACTTTTCATTAAAACTTATTTCTATATTTCTGTTTAAGCCCAAGTCTATTTATTTATTGCTGAATTACGCTTATTTTTTACTTTTAGTTGTTCAAGAGCCTCTTTAAATATTTCTAGTATTCTTTACAAGATTCTTGTTAAAAATTACTAGCAATTGGATTAATTTATACTGCGGTGTATCTAATTGTTTATATATTTGTTTTTGTTACACTAACTCATTTAAGCTTTACTTGTAGCTTTCTTTTCTAGTACTTAAATAAAAAATACTATGCATCATTTCTAAATCCCACTAAACCTACTTAGTTATATCATAATCGTTTCTAGTCTCCAACACTTTATCATTTTTCTCCCTCTAAATTTTCTAAATTTTTGCTGTATTTTTAATCTCTTTTAACCATATCTTCACTTTTCTTACTTTATAGCGCTTAAAGATTTTAAACTAGCTTTTAGGTAATATTAGCGCACTACTGAAAAACAACTTCATGAATAATGCAAGGAAATAACATTTTTCATAAGCTAATAGCTTTATGCAGCTTCAAAATTCTATTTGATTCCTTCCTTGTTCTTGAACTTTTGAAGATTATTCTAAGATTGCTTCCTCTTTTTAAATTAAAGCAATAATAATTATTAAGCATTAATTATACTAAACTAATGTACTTTGATGTATCACTATACATTCTTACTTTGCTTTTTTACCAAAAAACCTAGATTGTAATACACTTGCTTTAGTACTTTTCATCTTCTGCTTTTTCAAGGGAAGGGTAATTAGGAAAATAATCTTCTACCTTTAGTCTTAACTTGGTCAAACGCTATTAGATGAAGTACTTTATGATTGATATCCTTATTAAGATTATTAGTATGCCCATCTTATCTAATCTTCATAATAAGGTAACAAATATCAGATTTCACCTTTTAATTACATATATAATGAGATCGTAATTCTCTTCCTCAAATATACTTGTATCTTAATCAAAGTAACTGTATTAAGTTTTGAAATTAAAGAGTGAATAAGAGTAAAGATAAGTATTGTAAATAATTAGTAATTGACAGATATCTGGATATGATATCTAGTAGGAAATATAGCTTTGTTTATTTATTCATACCAAGAAGTTAAAAGAATCTTTATAGTATAATTACTCAGTCCATAAGAGTAAGCTAGATATTCTTATGCATTACATTAGAACTTAGTTTTCATTCTTTTTCTATTAATTAATATTTCACTGAAAAGATAAAAATTAACTAAGCTAATTACTATGATTTCTGTAACTGAAATTTAAATTTAAAATATTAGTTGGAATCTTAATCTGTCAAAATAGCTTCTTTCATTTATAGAAATTTTATTGATCATTTTTTGCAAAAAATCACCATTTTCTCTTCTCCTTGTCTGTAGTCTTGATATATTCGCTCTTAACAATTTTCTCCAGTCTAAGTATCTTATTCTAAAAAAGTAGCAATTAATGAAAAATCTTGATTTAAGCTTCCAAATACTACTCCTTATTTAGAAAATTAGTTAATATACACTTAATCTTAGAGTATCGACCTCCTTATATCTATATTTCCAACCTTTTACTGAAATTATACTACTAAATCTTTATAATACGTTCCTTCCATTATAAGATTGAAAATATCATATTTTCCAAACTTCCAGCAATGGCTAAAACTAGGTAATGAGAGGTTTTATAACTTCCTTTGGAAATCTCAAGACTGATTGCTAATTTTATATAATAATGATTTTTTATCTTTATTCCTTATTAGAGTTACATATGTCAATACTGGGAACTATTATAGATTTCTAACTTATGAAGTATAATATTAAGCAGTAGCCATCCTGTTGAATCTTTCAATAGCAGTATATAGTTCTTTTGCTATATCTCTACTTAATATGCTAGCAAAAATATTACAGCTGCTTTAATTCCTTTGCGTCTTAGTTCAGAATCTTAATAGCCATATTATTAACGCTATTATAATATTGGTATACTTCTCTTAAGCTATTCGCATAAGTTTTCCTCTTAGTGAATAAGTTAATCAAATCCTTTCTTTATTTTATAAAAGAGTTTGAAAAAGAGATACAATAAGCTCAAAGGGAAGTTAGTTTAAGCTTATAAAGAAGCTTAAGGAGATTAAACTAAAATTACTTCAGTTATTTGAAAAGAAAGAATCAAATATAGAAAATTATAATTAAGCAGCTTTATAGCTAAAAAAATGAAATTATTATATAACTAAAAGTAATCTTCTTAAAAGCGAGTGCTATTAGCTAGATAACTCAAATATTTAAACTGTATGAGGATAAATAAATATTAAAGATATTAGTATATAGATCTAAAGCTAAAGAGAAGGCTAGTTATTAGTAATTAAGTATGAAGAAAATAAGTTTTTTTAATGAAACTAAATATGAAGGATTATAAATAACGGTATTGAAGAAATATGGACATGTTTTAAGATAATGATGAAGATTATAGCAAGAATGAGAACTAGAAAACTTTAAGAAATGGAAATTTATAAGTAAACTATACTATACTACTGAGAGTTTATTATTCAGAAAAGAGTTGTATAAAGAAAGTTAAATCTTGATGTACATTGCATTTGAACCATAAAGAAAAAACAAAAAAACAATGGAAACTGAATTCGACTGAAGTAAGAGACTGTAATTAAAAAGGGTTGACGTAGTATGGGTAGATATATATCTAAAGAAGATGATTCAGACATAATACGGTAATACAATATTTTACCTAACTATAATCTTCAATGGATAACTTAATAAAGTTAATAATAATTATTTTATAAGTTACTTAATAAACATGACTTAGTTGTAATTTTAAAATTAAGAAATGAGAAATCCTAGGCATCTGAAATATTTAAAATGCTTAATCTAATTTAAATAAATGAATTATTTGTATTCTAATTTCCCAAATTATAGGAGATAAAATAATCAAACAAAAAAATAAAAAATCCGTTTCTTTGAAATTAAAATTGTATAAGGAGATTAAACTTTTCTTTTATCAATCTTAGAGCTTTAAAATAATGTATTTAAATATGAAACTTTCAAAAAATATTATATATTTGGTCTAAGTTAGTTGTTCATATAAATTTTTAGTGTATTACTTAGTAATTATTTTAAAATCTTAATAATTATAAATAATTTTTAATTATATTCATTTTTAAAATGGATATAAGACTTTAGTCAGCTGAGTAGGTAATCCAGTTTTGTGAAGACTGCATTAAATTACTCCTGTAATAGATGCAACCACGAATAAATAAAGATATATCTTTTTGTAATAAGCCTTATTTATTTGAGGGTTCTCTCTATCGGTACGAAAATCTGACTAGGAAGCATTGAAGTAAAGATTTATTAGTTTTCCTGTCTTTACATGCTATTTATCTGTTTAGGAATTGGAAAAAACCTAAAAGCATACCTGAGATCAGAAATAAGTTAAATTTAGAAGAATTTAACTCGATTGTTGCATTTGACACAAGTATCGGATATTCATCTAACCCCTTCTACCTCTGAATCACAAGAAATAAGAGAAAGAAGGTAATTAATTTTGATTTGAAAAACGGAGTTAAGAAGAAAACACTAACCAAGAGACCAGATGAAACTAGAAAATTACTATACTTTTTAAGAAAAAAATTTGGTTTCTTATTTAATCGTTGTGAACTTGACAAAAGTGAATCAACTTTAATTTAATTTTAATGGACTTTGAAGTACAATAACAAAATTGCTTTACTTGCTTATAAAATTCTGAGAAGAATAAATAGATAAAAATAAAAAATTTGTTGGTGATTAAATTGTTTTAATGCAATTTGCTATTATTAGAAGGATATTTATCATTATCGTATTTTAAACTATGTAAATGCATGGTTTTTATTTTACTTGAATAGAGAGATATAATCATAATAAATAAGTATTTGATGTATTGGAGGATATTTCAAACACTCTATCTTTAGCATTAATTTGAGGTTTTATAAAAGCCTTTAAGTGTTTAAGGAATATCTATTTATTGATTATATATCTGTTTAGCTTTAATATTGATTTAAATTACGTTTATCATTAATAATATCCATTTATTCTTTAAACTTCTCCATTGTCATTGTGATTTAATATTTCTTAGTCCTTACTTTTATCTTCAATATTCCTTATATCAATTGTTATTACTTCCTTCCTTTTTTCTATTACGGACTTGTAAACTGTAGAAATTTTAGACTATAAAATAGGTCTTTTTCTCAATACCAATATCATTATTTATATAGAATCTTCCTTTTCAATTTAACTATCGCAATTTACATTTTTTATTCTCCTTTAGTTTATGAATCTGCTTTAGATTGTAATTCTTATCAATAATTAAATATTTTTCTTCAGTTTATTTCATTCAATTATTCAATTTTCTTTAAGATAAATAAGTTGCTCTTAACTTGTTATATGTAAAAGGCTTCTTAATTTATAGGATAAATTAAATTTAACAATTATCGAGGGTTTTCACCTCTTCATGCTGGACATGCTCCGATATTAAAAATAAAATTTTAAAAGTCTTTCTTCTTCTCCCATTGTTCATGTCATTTCCAATTTTATTTTCATTTATAATCAGATTTTCTCTTGTAGATGAAACCTAATTCATTCAGATATAATCTCTCTCTTATTTGTCTCTACTTCATTTTTTTCCTCTGCCGTGCTTGTATTCTTCTTTATTTATTCAATGCTACATCTTGAAATTTTGGAATTTCTTTTAGTTTCTTCACAAGTGTTTTGTCGAATTGCAATAGTAACAATTCTTCACTACTTTTTGTTGTTTAGTCCTAGTCTTTATGTTGATCTCTTCAATCATCATTGAATCTCCCATTTTTTCTTCTAGTTTCTTTTTTAAATTTTCCAGTCTGTTATTCAGATCAGATTTTTTCTGAAGCTAATTTTAGGATTCGTTATTCTGGTCTTAGGATATGCTTCAGAAAGCGCTTAGTTCTCTTTCTTAGGACATAAGTCCGGATTTTATTCCTTCCGCTAAGCTGAGTTGTTCCATAAGCTTCTCATTATCCTTCCTCAACTTCCTAACCTCTTCCTGGAGGTTCAGCACCATTTTGACGAGCTATTCTTGCTCATCTGTCCAGGAGGATTAAATTCTGACACCTTCTGGTAGAGAGCAGACTTCATCTGCTTTCTTGGCTTTTTCACCTGATGTAGGACTTATTAAGTTAATCGCTTTCTAGGATTTCTTCTGCTCGCCATATCCTGCTTGAATTCCAGATTGTTAAGATTAAGAAAAAATGAAGGTTAAGAAAACCTACTGGCCAAGATTAGATTCAGGTTTCTCTCCAACTTTTTGGAGAAGGTGTAGAAACCTCTTTTGAATCCTTCATATTTTTTTATTTTGTAAAAGATGTCTTTAAATCTCTTTCTAGCAGCAAAAATCTCGACAACTTTATTTTTTCGAATACTAAATAAATTATTATTGTACCTTTCCTTCTTTATTGTTTTATAAGTTTAGCATTATTTTTATTAATTTCGAATATTCAATTACAATTGAAAGAAAGTTAGAAGCTTCATAGTATAACATAAATTAACTCCAACGGTTCTCTTCCAAAATAGGATTCTCAATCTAGTACTTAACTTTAATTTTTAGCTCTTTCTTTTGTTTCTTTTTCTTTACAATTTGGAAGAAACGTATTCTATTTCTGCTGGCCTATCTATTAAATACTAAATATAAACTAATTCTAGATATCTCTTTTATTTTTCTCTTCTCTTTGTTAATCTTCTATTTAAAAGTTAAAGTAAACATAATAGTTGAAACTAGGAAAAAGCTATTCAAACATATCTGTAATATAATTGCCTCGAAAATATAGAAGCATTTGAGTTGTAATTTAGGTAATTATTGTAGTATATAAAGAGTTTAGATGTAATGCTATAAGATAAAAATAAGAAAGCAGACTACTATATTTATAGTAATCCAATCTTAAACCTAACTAAATATCTTTAAAATCTATCCTATAATTATAATAACTCAATAGTAACTTCTTTATTTACTTAAAGCTAAAAGTTACAAGAAGAAGCTATTATATACTTAAATTAATAATAGCTTATGCAAATGCAGACTGTTTAGAACTAAAATAGAAAAACCTTGCAAAAAGGAAAATGAAAGAAAGTTAAAAATAGGAAGAATAATAAAATAATAAGTAAATAGCTACTGTTAGAAAGCTTAATACTTAAAGTATAGAGCATTATTATAGAAAAATACTGATTATAGAACTTTTAAATAAAACTAAATATTCATTTGTTTGCTTATAAAATCAAAAAAGTTTAAGAAAGCTAAAAGTTAAAAATCGCAATTATGTCTAATAAAAGTTTATAAAAAAGGCTTTTTAAAAATTAAATAAATCAAAATTTTGTATCTAAAAATAGGTAAATTATTTATAAAGCTAAAAATAATTAGAAATCAATAAAATAGAAAAATAGACTAAGAGGTAAATAGAGAAAACTTTAAACTTATTGGGATGAATAAAAGATCTAAATAAATAGAAGGTGTAATATAATAAATAAGCCGGTTTAGCTCAGTCGGTAGAGCGCCAGCCTTTTAAGCTGGTGGTCAAGGGTTCAAGTCCCTTAGTCGGCGTTTTATAAATATATTTAGTATTAGATATTTTTCTGTTATATAGTTTAGTAATATATTTGAACTTAAAGCAGTGACTTATTAACTTGCTTCATAAAAAAGCTAATTTATATAATTATTGCTAGAATAGTACGAAGCTCTCTTTACCTTTAAACCCAATAAATTCTTTATTTACAGTTGGCTTACTTACTAAAATCAAAATCCTTAAGTTTAGAGTTAAGATATTTCTTAAAATGAGTTAAGAAATAAATAAAGCAGCTGTAGGACTAAAAGATAGCATTCTATATGGTAACAATTTTGAGAGGTAAGCAAGAAAAAACAAAAAGGCACTTATAAAATGGATCTTGGCCTTTTTATTCGAAAAGACTCTAAAAAATTAATATTTTATGATTAAAACTATATCAATTGCTTTCACTAAAAGCCAAATTCCTAAAATGGATATGTCTATTAAAGCCTTTTATAAGAATCTATGAAAGAGAAGATTGGAAATTTTCAAGTTCCAAGATGAAAATTAAATAAATCTCTTTAAGCAAGAAAAAGAAAGTGAATAGAATGAGTTGAAATGAGAGAATTGGTCTATGTTTAGGAATTTTTAATTTAGCATATTGCATGATTTAAATAACATAATTATGCATAATACCACAAATCCAAAATACTATAACACTTATAGTTTATTTATTAAATTGTATCTGAAATAAACAGATATAAGGAATATAATTTAATAGAATAAATAAAACTAAAAAAGTTATTTCAGATAATGAGTATATTTCTTCTACTGGTCCTTAAAAACTACTCTAAAGAGCTAAAACAGAAGAATAAATAGAAAGTTCAAGAAAGAAAGGACAATTATTATTTCTATTTCTTTAAAGGGGCAAGAGAAATAAATAATATAAAGCAACTAATAGCAATAAATTATCTGGCCAATTTCACCTACTAGAGTTTTAGGAATTAAACTGATGGTAAATATTAAAATTCTATAGTTTGCGTTTTGCTAGAAAAATTAAAAAAATAGTTTTGAGAAGAGAAAATAAAGAATAAAACGAATATATGTAAGAGATACCACAGAAAGCTAATATATTGGAGTAAGTAAAAAAGACACAAAGAAAAATGTTACTAAATTAAAGAAAAAGAAATCATAAGCTAAATTAATAAAATGCTTGATATAAATATGACCATAGTAAAGATTCTAAAAAATGAGACTTATAAAAAGTTCTGGATTAGATAATATCACATCAATATCTAGAAAAATTAGAATCACTTTAGAGTAATCATTTTGATAATTTTCACACATTTAGGGAAGCTGTGAGAAGATAGTTTTAATAAATTAATATTCAAATGTTTGATCTGAACTAGTTTTTATTCTTAAATAATTGCTATTTAGTGTCATATGAAGATATTTATTTCATCATATTCATCTAAGTTGACTAGCAATGTCCAAAATTAATTTAATAGCTGATCTACCAAAAATTTAGAATTCGCTATTTCTTCAATAGTAACTAGTTTAATTTTATAGCTTTAATCTACTTTTTATTTTCATAATCACTAAAACTTTCTGATGCTATTTTTATAGTCTAGTGTAAGAAGGCATAAAGGATAACAATAAGCTGCTAATATCTCAATCTTCCTCTTTAAAGTAAATTTGATTTGATGTTGATTAATAAAACTGGTAGAAAAGAAAGAATCATATTAATAACTGTCATGCTTTTATGCTTGATATGAATTAATAAGTTACGAATGCTTTATAAATTAGACTAAAACTAGATTTGACTAGATTAATAGAAATATTTAACTGAATATGTTGGTTATGTATTTATCCAGTATTATATACTTAAAATATCTTAATCTAATCTAAAAATTCATTTATCTAGTATTATAGATATTCGCTCCTTTATTTAGAGATTAGGGAATTAAAAAACTATTAATACAGTATCTATTAATAAAGGTATTTCAAAGCTTAGCTTTTACTAAGGCAAATTAATAAGATATTGGATAGCTATAAATTTAGCAATCTATATTATCTTCCTTTATGGATAAATATATCAGAGATAAATGAAATGCTTATCATCATTTTAGCTAAACTCTAGAGTTAAATTTACCTAACTAGAAATAAATAAAAACGAAGGAAATAATTGTGCTTAGAATATTATAAAAAGGCTTTATTTAGCCTTTTCTTATAGATATAAAAGGAAATTAATAACTCCTAATTGATTAAAAATAAAGAAATGCAAAGGCTTTTATATAAAGCTCTATTTTCTTAAAATAGACGCTATGCTCATAATTTTAATTTAGCTATTAAATAGAAGATTTAGATTTATAGGCTAGAAATAAAGCTATAACAAACAATTTCTCATAATTCAATATAGATAGATTAGAAAAATGCTAGTAAGCTATTAAAAAATAATAAAAGAAAGCTGGAAAAGTTTAGATATATCAGAAGTAAGATGGAATTTATGTTCTTACTTTATTCAGAAAAGCTAATTTAATTAAACTTTGTACTTATAATCTCTTTATATAAGCTTAATAATCCCTTTAAATAATAAGCTAAGGAAAAATGAAGTAACTATCATAAACTAAGAAGCAGCATCTAAATTTATAAAAGTAGCTTAATTATTGTAATAGATACATCATTTAGTACTTCTCTGAAATATACCAAATTTAGTATTTTTCTTTCGGTTATTTATCATAATTACATTAATATAAGCTATTAACATCTAAAGATAAATCCATTACAATAAAGAGGGAAATAGATTTAAATAATAGAGTCTTAGTTTGTTGCTACTCAAAGTATATTAGTATAATAAATAACTTAATTTTAACTATATAGAGTTCTAAACTAAAAATAGTAGAAATAAGTTAATATTTGATATATATGATTGCTATTTAAAATTAACTAAATTAGCTCTTTTTAATTAAGATAATAGTTATTTTACATTGTAAACGGTATATCTAAATTAGTTATTTCAGACTAATAAAGAGATATTCATTAATAGCTTATACTTAATAACTTACAATGTATTTTCTATTAATTATAGATAGCTAACTTGTTTATAACTATAAGCTTTATTTATCTAACTGCTATTTAAATTTCATGAATGTTTAGTATTTTTCTATTTAGCTACTAGTTAAATGGCTTCATATCCTATCTGTGATTATTAGGCCTTTAAACTCTAGCTATTTATTATTTTACTTAGAATATAAGTTTAACCTTCTTTAAAAACTGAAAAGTATCTAGCTAAATATCCTCAAAACTGTATCTAATATAGCTTTAAGTAATTCTCTTTTCCTTACAAAGAATTTAGTGCAACTATTTAGCTAGATCTTGATGATTTAAGTGAGGTAACTTATTTACCTTTCGGACTTTCATGCTAGTTTAGTAGTTTAGGAAGATGCAACTAATGAAAGTTATCTATTGAATTATGTAGCTCTGAATGTTAACTTCAGAATGTGGATATTACTAAAATAACTGCTAATTATACTGTGATAATGCTCATTTTAACTCTAATTATTCTGAGAAGGTTAGATAGAAAACTGTCAAGATTAGAGTTATTTAGGTCCTGGTAATAAATATTAATTATTTATTTATAGAACTATTAGCTATACAAATCAGAAAGTAGGGTGATTGTGTATGTCATTTCAATGCTTCTAGTATTAATCTAAATTTTATTACTCAAACTGTTGCTTTACTCTAAGTAGATACATTCCAGATCTTATCAATAATGGGTAATGTAATTAGGAATGCTTAAATCCTATGTGAATTACATTTAAATATATTGCTTGCAAAGATACTTGTTAAACAGCATCCTCAGGAAAATATACTTTTGATAAAATAAAAAATTAAATTTGCAATGAAGAGTGCTTGAACAATGAGTGTAGATGAGATGCTATGGATTGTTTAGAAACTGCAGAACAAGATGGAAAATTCAAATCTTTCTCATAACTAAAGAAATCACCTTTTAGCTCGCCAGGATGTTTATCCTAAAATAATATAAATTTGTTTTAGCAAACAGGATATTAAAATGTGATTTTGTATACATGACAGAATACTGTTAATGAAACTAAGGTGACTGTTGGTGATATAATGCTATACTTATAAAGAGCAAACTTAATAAAATTTAAAATTTCCAGTTACTACCTACTTTACAAAATATCTCTAAAGTAAATAATAGAAAAAGATAGAATTTCGATCCTCAAAGCTGTATTACGATGTGTACTTTTGATCTGAATTTATTTTAGACTTGAATCTACTACAATGATAGAATCTATCTATCATTAACTTAAAATAAATAGAATTTAAAGCTGTAAGTATTTTAATGCAATTTGTGGCTAACATATTTCGGATTAAATGTTTGCTGATAAATCCTTTAATCTTACCTAATAAACTGAAACTAAGCAAAAATGATAAAGGACTGTAACTGAAATATGATAGGATATGGTGTTTGTGATAAAGCTTGCTATGAAATATGATAATAAAGCTAGTAAGGCAAAAAAGATGAAAATGATTGCTAAAAGTGCTTAGAAATTGATTAAATTGTGTGACCAATAAAGGAGTAAAATTTGCTATTTAGCTTGTTGTAATTGAGCTTTCAAGTGAGACGGAGGAGATTACTAGTAATGCTTAGATCGATGATGTAAAATGAAAGAAATAGGTGACTAATTTTTATAAAATAAATGATATTTCAAGAAATGCTTTTTCGATAATAATTAGAAAGGAAATGATGATTCTTAACAATATTTTTAAACGGGCTGCAATATAGAAAAGTTAAGAAAAGATAAATATGATATAGAGTGTGATATTTAACAATGTAACTATGATTCTATAGGATAGGAATACAAAGAAATTCTTTAGGAGCATTAATTGTATGAATCATTTGTTATTAAAAATTAGAGATGCTCTAATTCCTTATACTAAAAGTTCCGTGATTGTAATTTTAAATGTTAAGTAAAGAAATTTTATGGAGTTAACTAAGAGTTTTATGATACTAAGTTAATAGGAGATGAAAATTGCGATGTAAATCTATTAAATTATGAAAGCAATTTTGATGATCTTGATTGCTGCAACTAGAATTATTTAACATCTTGTGAAAATTTAGGTTTAACTTTGAATAATTTTTGTCATAATGGAGTTTTAGTGATTAGGACTGTAATTAGCAACAATGTGGTTATGATAATGTTTATTGTCTTTATTTTGCAAGTTAGTAAAATACTTGATATGATAGTTTCCATTGTCATCCTGAACTAATAAACGATGATTTTTGTGATTATAATGCTATATATAAGACTGTTGATACAATGGAAATGGCTGCGAAAAACGTTGTATAAGTCTATGTTAAAGTTCAAAAAGAATTGGAGGTTACAGATTTGATAATGGCTGCTTTAGTTAAGTTTGTAATTTTTATGCACATCCAAAAGTGATAGAAATGCTTAGAAGAGCTGTTTTTTAGTACATTTACTTTAGTGATATCTGTCTAAGTAAATATACTGAAGAAAAAAGTTGGAAAGTAATATTAAGATTACTAAATGAGTATTACTATGAAGATTAGTGTAACATAGTTTAATGCAATTATTGTAATAGCCATTGCAAGTGTTCAGATCCTTTACAGTCTGATTTTGATCATAAGTAAAGCTTATTTAGCTAAGATGAACAATGAATTTTGTCTAATCTTTTATAATCTTAAATATGTAACAGTTAAGATTTAGAAAATAACGAATGTAATTAGAACTGCAATTCTAAAGATTGTGGTTAAGATTCTAGCAGGATTTATCGAGAGTATGAATGGTCTCAATAATCCTTAGTGTGTTTTGGAACTAATTTAGCAACTTTAGAGAATCCATAAATCATTAATGTCGGGAATTAAAATTTACTTTATCTTAGCTAAATAAAAATGGAATAGAATACAAATTTTGTGATTCAGCATCTTCACAACAACTAATAACATCTAGAACCTTACTAATGGTTCTTATTAATTAGGTTTTATTATTTATAAAGGACTAGGAACTTTCGATCGCATTATCTCACTTTAGCTGAAGCTTTATCAGAAGAAGTATAAAAGAAGCATATAAAGATTTTATTATAAAGTATAAATAATTACTTAGATCAATATTATGAGGAATAAAGCTAAATGGCTTCTGAAGAACCTACTTTATATTTTTTACTTAGAAAAGTATTTTAAGAATAAAAAAGTTTATATAAGTAATTTAAAAAGTTACTATCTAAACACTTTATTGTTAAGCTAATAGCAATACTAACACCTCTAACTTAATATAATGTGTATCAAATGATAAAGATAAAGCTAAAATTATATTTTAGATCTTATATTCAACTGACTGCTTATAAAGTACATCTTCATTTTTAGAATGTTGATAATGAAGTAATTCGTAAATAATATATAGACTAAAGGAATAAAATGTAGCTTTTATGATTAATGATAATGTAATATTTGTATTTAAAGGTAGTTTTTTAAAGAAAATCCATACATAGTAGAATATGGCTATATATGAAATTTTTAATAGCATTTAAATTATTCTTCTTATGATATAGCAGAGAAATATGCATAATGCATAAACAACAAATTCAAAATTATAAAAGGAAAATTTAGTTTAGATAATGTTTGACTTCATTAATTTACTAAAAAGAATAAAAACTATGATGAATGCTAGTGCTGTGATTTAGAGTTCAATGGTACAGATTTTTAGTACTGGAATAGTAAAATATTTCATTAATATCTGCTGCGAAGATAATAGATTTGATAGTGGAGATTTAAGATATAAAAGAGGAAAATTAGCTAAGATGGATAACTTTCATTACCTAATACTTGAAAATTAAGAAAATTAAATTGCTAATTTTTCTTTTCCTGGATTCTTGAAAGCAAATTAAGTAGATCTCATTTATATAGAGGGAGTGACTTTTGAATTTTCACTACTGACATTCAAAAGTTAAGTTATATTACTAAAAGGAACTTAAGTAATGGAAATTAATCAGAAGAAAGTTTGATAAAAATAGAATATTTTAATGCCTCATTTAAGCAGCTTTACTTTTACTATAATCAAGTTAATAGATAAGGAACTATTTAACCAGTTCAAATCAATGTAAATATACAAGATTTTTTTTTAATCTCAATTACGCTCTATAGTAAGCAGCTGCTTTTGATACTATATCAAGCTAGCTCAAATTTCAAAAAACTAACTTTATATAAAATTCAGTTGCTAAGCTTATGGAAGTTATCTCAATTTTCGGAAGAAATCCAAAGACTGAATTTTAGAATTGCTCCTTTATGGAAAATACAGATCCTATAGCAAGTTGTATATACTTGAGTCAGAACTCCTAATTTTTTATGTCTAACTGCTTAGTAGCAAAAAACTTAGCAGAAGTAGGAGGATTCTTGAAGTCTGATAAATCTTAAATAGCAATTACTGATTCCAAGTTTATCAAAAATAAAGCATATGAAGGAACTGTTTTTCATACATAGATATCAGATATATATCTTAATCAAGCGGTTTTCAGTAATAAAGTAGCATAAAAATTTGAAGAATTTGAGCTTTTAGAACTAAAGAGTAGTTTAGAAATGAAAAATTTAGAAGTTAAATACTGAGAAACAAATGAAGGAACATCCCTTTTGTTTAAAGTACATTGCTCTTAATAAAAATTCAGTAATCCACAGCAACAAAGCTTACTCTACTGGAATATTAAGTCTATTTACTTCAAACAATTCTAATTAATTACATAATAAAATCATTTTTAATAATAGTGGGAATCTTCCATTATTTAGGTATAGCAAAGTAATTTAAGCATTCATTAAGTAAAAATGTTCAATAAAAAAGCTAAATACTAGAATTTAGGAGTTTAGCTTATAATTCATTTTTTTAATTAATTAATCAGTTTTTGAAAATTAGCAGGTACATTAAGGAGTTTTTGTATTGGGAGAATTATAGTCAATTATAGAAATTTATCATTCTTAATTTAAAAATGCAGAATCCTCATCAGGAATAGCATTTTATATGACACAATCAAACTTAGTCTTAAAATTAGTTAATTTTAGCAAATCAAAAGTTACTAACTAAGGCGGAGCTATTTAAGCACTTTAATCAATCTTAAATGTACAGAAATCATTTTTTATGATTGTGAGTCTAACGATTATGGATCAGCGATTATATGATAAATTCTGAAATTTAAATGATTGAGTGCATGCTAACAAATTATAGCAATACAGTTTTAACTATCCATGAATAAAGTATATCAAATATAAGTTTCTCTAATGGAAATAGAGAGCAAGAATATGGATCCGCTATTTATTTTTTAAACTCAATAGTTAATATTTTCAACTGTTCATGTCGTAACTAAAGAGCATTGTAAGGTTCATGCTTTATAATCTTAAATTATTAAGTATTAGCTCATATTAGATAACCAATAATACTTTTCACTAGAATATTATCTTCAAATCAAATTGCAAATATAGCCTTTGATCGAAATATTTTTAGAGATAATTAAATTGAAGCAAATCCAAAATCTATTTCTAAAAGAGGAGCTCTTCACATTAATTTATGACTACCAATAAATATACCAATACATAATAGATAATAATACTTTCCTAAATAACTCTAATAGGTGAAGGAGGAGCTATTTCATTTATTGGTACTGCTCCAATATTTGTTCCTGATATTTATAGCTCAGAAATATGTTAACTGTTCTTATTAATTCAGCCTTCTATGGTAATCATATAGCTTCTTTCACCTTTAATTAAAGGAATGATTCTATAATTAGCGTTTTAGATTATAATACTCCATTATAATTTATGTCTTAATTACCTGGATTTTCTATTCCTTGAACTTTTGATTTATATTATTGATTATTTTAGCTAGCTTCTTAAGACTGACTTTTACTCAACTGCATAACTATTTTCAGATAACTCTTAGTTATTAGGAAAATATCAAAATATATGCTGTATTTGGTTTTTTAATATAAAGGAAATAATTATTTAAACTAAACCAGGAAGAATAGTTCACTTAGAAATAGGAGCAAACGCTATAGATTTGTAGAACTTACCTTACAATTCTAAACATAAAATGGAAAGGCAGTACTACATTAAACAATGTATGATAGACTAAGTATTTGTAGAAAGCTACTAATGCTAAAGCTGTCTTTATGGATAATATTCACTCAACTCAAGTCACTTTACTTGCAAACAATGCATCCAAGGAGTAACATGCTGTGGAAATAGCTTAGTTACTCCTAAGCAAGGATATTGAAAACTCAATTTCACTTAAGATAATATTGATGAATGTCCTTATTCCAAAACCTGCTTAGGAATTATCTTGAATAGTAGTTATGTTAGTAGCTATCTGAAACTTACTGAAGAATAACAAAGAGAAGAATTTATAAAAGGAATAGAATGAAAAGGAAATTGTAAAGAGGGATATAGAGGAGTTTTATGTGACGTTAGTGAATAAAATTGAGAAAAGAATGATTTAAATTAATGCTAGAAATGCTAAAAGCAATCTGTAATAATAATAATTCTAATGATCGTAATATTTTCAGCTATTATTATTTATCAGCTAAAATAATCTTTTATTTTAGCTAGAAAAAAAGAATCTTATTACACTGTTTATTTGAAAGTTCTAACTTAATATATAAAATTTTCTGTGCTAATTCAAAACTTTAATTTTGACTTGATAGATACTTAAGTAGGATGATTTCAAATAAATCAATAGTAAACTTAGGTTAGTGCTAATATTTTTAGATCTGATTGCTTTTACTAAGAAGGAGAAAATAGATTTTATAGAAAAGTAATTACTGTCACTTCAATCTCTTTTATAATGCTTATAGTCACTCTTATTTTACTTGGTTTATATTCCTTAGGCTGAAGATGGGTTTCAATAAATCAGTGCTCATAACAATAATGAACACTTTTTTTTCTAAATTTAATCTAGTTTAATATTATCTATTTTTAGTCCCTTTAAATGCTATTAAATATCTGAAGACTATTAGGTGTTAAATGCTTATTCAGTATTTAGTTTTGAAAAATAAGCATCTACAGCTTGTAGTAAGCCTTGCTTTATCTAGCTCGTTATTTGATGATTTTTTAATTCCTTTGATTATATTTTTGCATCTACATAGAAACAGGAAGTTAATTAAGTCTTATTTATTCAAGTCTTAATTTGGTATTTTAACAATTGAATTTAAAACTGAATTTTATTTCTGAGAGTTTGTTAAGATATACTAAATACTTGGTATTTCCTTTGTCTTCGTATTTTTATGGAAGACTAAGCTCATTTTTTAATTTTGACTGCTAATTTAATTTTTGATAGTCAGTATTTTGCTTCAATATGAATGCCAATCTTATATAAATCAACGCCTAAATACAATGGAAGCTAATTATATGCTCATTTATGCTTTCATCTTATATGTAAGCATTTATTTTTGCTCTAGGCAAACATTCTTAATACTTGACTTCTCATCTTTTATACTACAAACTAAAGCTAATGCTACTTTTTCTACACTTGACTCCGCTAAGTCATCATCTTATTTAGATAAGACTTACAGCTCAAGTCAATCAAATATTGCTATTAACTTGCTTCAAAGAAAAATATTCTTAATCAATATAATTACAAACTGAATACAATAATTAAGCTAAACTTAATCCAAATCACTTAAATCTACTAAAACTAGCCTAATCTCAAACTCATGTTTAAGAAAAGCCAATAGAAACACATAAGCTTAGCAAGAGCTACAAAACTAAGATTAGCAAATCTAACCTTTAAATAAGTCTAATACCGAACTATACCATCCATCTCAAAACCCTCAGTTAAACAAATCCTTTAATCAATAGAACTCTAACTTGCTAAACATCTTCATTTACAAAATCTCTATTTCGCCATCATCAACTATTTCTCTCTCTCAATCCAAACTTATTTAAACCATAATGTTAAGCAATTTCTCTCTAAATACCATCAAATGGAAAGTGATTATTCGCAACAGTAAGAAACTTTAAAAAAATTAGAAAATCCTAATTTATAGAAAAGCCAAAGTACCATAAACTATCAAATAGAAGAAAATTAAGATAAAGATGAAAGATAAAAAGATAAAGTATAATAAACAGGAGTCATAATCTAAATAGATAAATCATCAATCACAAAGTGTTAAATTAAACTTATAAAAAGAAAAGTATTATCACTCAAGTATCAAACAAGAAGAAGGAATTACAATTTTATGAAGAATAGAAAGAGATTTAAATCATATAGGAAGATTTTGAAGAGGAATATGAAAAAAACATTTATAGCTAACTAAAGTAAAACTAAACGTTAGATTAGACTATAAATTTGGATAATGTGGAATAAATTGAGGTAATACAGAATTTTTAAGATAAAGCACATATAAGCAACTTAGAGACATGAAAATAATAAAATAATTATCTTCTTTTCATAACCCGTTTTAATTTATAGCCTTAAATTAGATCCATTCTATTATGATATGCTTTACAATAAAAGTGATATCGCTAATTGTAACTCACTCAGTTTATATTTTTTATTATTTTATATTTTTAAAATGTTTAAAAGCCATTTTTGAGCCAAAAGAAAGTAACTTCTAAAATATAAGTGATTAATGTAAATATATTGAGTTAATGGTTATTATGATTAGTATTTTATAGAGAACTTTGTAAGATTCTTCTAATTATCATTATTTTTCAAAATATAGCTTATATAGAATATCTATAGCAATTAAATAAAAGTTAGTTTCTTATGAAATAATAAGAGTAATACGTTCTTTTATTTTAATAACTTTTAGCTTATTTTTTATATAATTTATCCAGTTAAGATATTTAATATATTTTTATATATCTTTTGTGATATGATTGAAGGAGATATGCTATAAGCATAGTCTCATTAATTTTTTAGTAAATTAAGTTTTTTTTCTTTCACTTAGTCTTTAGTAAAATCCCTTTATAATACCTATTTTTTTCTTTCTTTTATTTCCCTTTAATTTAGCTTCTTATAATTTAATGTGTATATCTTAAACTATGAATAAAGTCTATTGCTACTCTATAATTTTTTATTGCTTGATTTAAAATAATTTAGAAGATTTAGACATATCCATTACTCTATTTTATTAAGATCTTTTTGAGTCGCTAAAAAAATAAGATTCTCACTTCTACTTAAAATTTTATTGATGGGATTATAGATCTTAAGTCAAAAGATATTGACCACTTAGTTAACAATTAACGCTCGAAATTTATGAACGATTATGTTATTATTAAGATACCTAAGTTTTCGATTTATTCTATCTTAGATCATTTTAACCCGATTTTAACTTTAATTCTCAGTAGATTTATAATTGTTTACTTTTAAAGAGGCATCTTAGTCTGTCATTTTTATAGTTAAGGGCTAGCTTCTTCAGGCTTGATCCAACTGCTTTATAAAAGTTTAAAAAACTTCAATTATTTTCTTGTCTTATTTACCACTTTCTTCACTCCTCTCGTTTTAGAAATAAAAAGTCACAGTTAGATAGTAAATACCTTTATCAATTACTCTCAAAGTCTTTTCGATCATAGAAGCAGCATTCTTCCATTCTTACTCAGCATTATATCATTCCTTTTAACTTTCGTTTGATTAGTTTGCTCTGCTTCAACTTTCAAAGAGCTTCTTCTTCTAAACTCTTTAACTTTATTCTATAAAATCCCTTTAAATAAACAAAATTGAAGCCTATCTCTTTAACGTGCTGTTCAAATAAAGGTTTAAAAGATATAAAAGGAGACTTAATAAAAGAATCGTTGAAGCTTATTATAAAGAAAGTATTAGCATTTAGACTTTAAAAATAGTAGAAGTAATAATAAAGCTTATAAAGCTAAGAAATAGAGACTAATAACTTTAATTTAAGATTTACTTAGTAACTACTATATTAATACAGCTATGTAAAGCTTTAATTTTAGATAGTAAATAGAAAGCTTATATAGAGGTTAATTTATTAATTACAGAAAGGAAGATAATTATGGTATTATCTAACTATCTTTTAGAATAACCAAAATTAGTTTTTAAGTATATTTTATAACTTTATAAAAATAACTTTAACAATTTTAAGATATATAGCTATATATAAGTATTCAAATATTTAGTTAGCTTTTAAATTATTTGCTGCTTTGCTTTATAGAATATTCGTATATTTATTAAACTCTTTTAAGCTTATTAGCTATTATACATTAAAGAGATCAACTGTGAAGAGATAAGTAGACTGTATATGCCAATCTAGTATTTTTATTTTCTTATTTGATTTTTTATAATTTTAAATGGACTTCTGGTAGTCATTTATCTTATGTTCTACAACTCTTCTGAAGATATTATGTTTTTTCTATTTTGCATTAGAAGGTTAAAACTTTAAGCTCAACGTGCTTTTAAGCTAAGTCTTCCTCCTATCACCTTTTTCTTATTTAACCGATTTAGATTTCTCTTTCATATATCCTTTTCTAGCCTTCTTATTAGCAATTTATTATCTTATTTAAAATTTTCCTGATTTCTTCTAAGAATGTGGCTATTTTGATTCGGTTTAGCATTGCTCTAAATTACTCTTATTCCTCCTGTAATTTTATTTAAGTATTTGAATATAAATTTAGTAGGATTTTTATAAGCTCTGATAGAAAATTATTCTTCTGATTGTTTCACTGTATAAGCAGTCTGTAATTTTTTTTAATATCTTTTTTTTGAGCTCTACATTTTGCCAGTTTACAAGACTAAAAGTGCTTTTTATAATCTAATTACTTTAAGACATCTTGAAAACAAGTCAGATCTCTCAGGGTTCATAATCTTGGTGCTAAATAATTCTACCTTTAGTTAAAAAGTTTTTTAAGTATCCTAATCAGATCATATAACCCATTAAGATACGTCATCCATTCTTCCTTGCATTATATATATTACTTTAATCTTCATAAAGACTCCCGTTTCTAAAATCTGCTTTCACTTTGAAACTATAATGCAGTCTTATTCTACCTCTATTCAATAGCTCGATCTCTTTACGTCTTGCAAGTTAAAATTTTCTAAAAATGGTTGCATCTTTCTGTTCCTTATTTTTGTTTACTTTGATTCAGAAAAATAGAGATTATTTTAATTTTAATGCTTCCAATATCTGGACAGATTTGCTCTAAAGTTTCGACATGCTAATCTTTCTCTTTGTTTAATTAAACTATTGACTGAATATTGGTCTATGCTAAATAAAGTACTAATATTGATTAGCTGGAGTCGCTTAAACTACTAGATCTAAAATTTTAGATATTGTAGCTTAACCTTACTCTATAGAGTTTATATCTTAGTTCCCTTTGAGAAACCTTACTAAATCTACCTTAATATTTGCAAATTCCAAGTCTTACTAATCAAGAGTTTTCTTTATAGGAACTTTACTTTATACCTAGAAGAATTCTAAGCTACATAAAATAAACTAAGCTTCTTTTCCCAAAGTTGCATCTCATCATAAGTAGCGAAGCATTTAACTAAATTAAGATAATTTTCTAGTTTCTTCTTAAGTTTTAGTCTTGCTTCAGTTATTCTTATCCTATTAGAAACTTCTTTAATTTCTTCCTTTTCCAATTGTATCTTTTATGTCCTTTATATTCCCTTGCTCTTGGTAACTAAGGTTATAGTAAATTAGTCTCTAAATAGGCTTTTTAGCTTTACTAAGGATAAATAGCTTGAAGTTAAATAATGATAAACTAAACTAAATCTAATTAATAAAGTAGCTTTTTAAGTTAATGCTTTAATACTATAATAGGAAATAATTAGTATATTAGCTTTATTTTATACTAGTAGCTTTAATATTAAGAGTAGCTTTAATAAAATTAGCTAAGCTTATATTATATAAGCTTAGTATAGATTAATGCTACTTATTTAAACCTCTATAATACCTAAAGGCAAAGCACTTTCATTATTAATATATTCTGTTTAGTTTGGAACATTATATCACTAGAGATTATACAAAAGTCACTATTTTACCATATGTTACCTCTGAGATGAAAGAAGGTATAACATACTTCTTTTGCTTAAGTTGCTAGTGATCTTAAGCTTTATAAACAAATCAGTTATACTCAAAGAGAAATTACGACTGTAGACTTGTAATCAATATTTTGAAGTTGAGAGCTGTTATCTTAGTTAAACTTTACAGTTTGGCAGGGTGTTTATTAATAATCTTATAACAGGCTTAAAGATAAATAATGCAATAACTGAAATTACATTATAAGAAATCATCCCACACAAGCTACTAACGAAAGTTCCTCATTTTAATTAAACAATTTTATAATTTTTCTAATTAAGTCACTGATGCTAACCTTTAAGTGAAAGAAAGAACTAAAACTTATAAATTTAAAATAGCTCATATCTAAAACTTTAAGCCAAGCTTTGGATTTATAATTAGGGATTTGGTAAAGAGCATATTATACATAAAATGATTAAAAAGCTAAATTTTTAAATAAAATTTAGAAAACTACAATAAATAATAGCTTATTAATAAGGAAGCAAAAGAGTGTATGATAGTAGCAACTACGAAATTACATATTGCTATAGTAAAATATAAAAATAGTAATTAATGACTTAAGCAAATAAAATACATTGTTTTATTAATAGTATGGTTAAGTAAATTAACTACTAGAATCAGATAACAGTATAAGCCTAATATATTTTGAAAGAAATTGCTAAAAGATTGCTAAGTCAGCTCAGAATAATATCGCAAGAACTAAGGAATACATAAAATGATATTTTTTAATCCGGATAGAAAGATATTAATGCTGATAACTAGCCTAAATTAAAGGTTTAAATTAATTATAGCAATCTAACTATAAATACACTAAATGGAACTCATTTTTTAAGCAAGATAACTAAAAATTAAACCAGCTTGAGTTAAAACTATCAATAAAGGCTATTAATAATGGTTCAATTAATATAAGATAAATGATGTCACAGCGTTCTAAAAGTACTAAAATCGAATCATCTAAAGTAATCACTAATCAAATTCCTTCCAAATATTTTATTAACTTCCTGCAAAATTATTCAAATAAAGTTATTGATGTCTGCTCGTAGCTTAATTATAATTATCTTTTAATGCAGCCCCCTTAAAGCTTTCTTCATAAAATAAGAAATAAATTTATCTATTCTTATGGTTTCTATAAGTAAAGCCACTATTCATAATAAAGCTACTTAAAGCTCAAAGCCAGATTAAAATTATGATAGATATGTTTAATGTCGAGTTTGTCTTTCGTAAACAGGAGACAAAACAAATGGTATCTAATTTTTATGGATTGGCTAAATTTAAAAGATGTAAAAGATATCTTTAGTTAATATCTTTTATCTTAGTAGCTAGTTTTAACTTTTTATTTAGTATATTTTAAAAATAATATTTTAAAATCGCTCTTCGAGTAAAAGATCATCGAATGAAAGTTGTAGGAGTAAACTTATAATTTAGATTTTAAGTATAGAGAATGAAGATCTCTTGTTTACATTTATCTATATTTGAGCAGGCTAGAGATTAGAGCTACAATTTAGAAATTTGAAAATAGATCAGCAGAAGGAAATATTTACCCCTTTAGTATCTCTAATAGCTCAGCTAATGATGCTATTTAACTATCTTTATGGCTAATAGCTTTACCTACAGCTTAGCTAAAATAGTATTTCTCATTATAAGCAAGATAAGCATCGTTTGCCCTCATGAGAAAGCTAGTTTCTGATCTCTTTCCCAATTTTTAATTTAGCATATCGTATAAAATAATTCTATAGATTTTAATTTATTTGTATCTGTAATTTCATATCTTTCAAACAAAATTTGGAAAACTATCAGCTTCTTAACCCATTATCTTGATTAAGCTACTTAAAATTTATCAAGCAATGCAAAATATCTAAGCATTTGTATAAGGAGTCTTTAAATTTAGTCTTGCAGTTATACCTTTCAGCATCAAGGATAGATATTATTACATTTTACTGGAAATATGCATTTTTGTAAGGTTTTACAATAGTCAAACAGAAACAAGAGGTGGAAAAGCTGAAAAGTATAGTATGAAAATAAATCAGCTGATTTTAATTATAAAGGAAATATCTAAGCTAGATAAATTTGCCTCGCAAGTGCATTTTATACAGAAAAAGAAGTGAGATCTACAAAGTTAAAAATGCAAGCATTAAAGTTTAATAATTGAAATACATCTAACCAAAGATAAAAACAAGCTAAATTATATTAATCAGATTTAAAATACCTTTAAATTGCATCAAATTCAAACTTAGATTCATGAAGTATAATACTAAATACTCTTAATACTAAAGAAGAAATAATTTAGAAAAATATTTAAGATCAAATTTTAAAATAAGAATTTTAGATAAATTCTCAGCTTTGGGCATTTAAAAGCAAAAAGGAAAATTAAAAAAATACTAAAAATAAAAAGTTGAGAAAAAGAAAAAGAAGGTATCTTTTAACGTTTATATGAGTAAATCTTTTTTTAAAAAGATTAAAAATGGGTAAATTGAGAAAAAAAATTCTTTTACCAAAATTTGCCCAAGAACAGATGTTTGGGATGTAAAAATTTGAAAAAAAGTAAAATTTTTAAAAGCAAAAGAAAGTTAAATATCTAGTGAGTGAAAATAAAAATATTTTGTAACAAATTTTTTATTAGAAAAAATTAAAAAATATACAAAAATTAAATCATAAAAATTAAAAAAGAGTTTATTTAAGAGTACAGAATTTATCAATGGATAGAAATTTAAAATGTGAACTAAAATGAAGTAAGAAAAAGTGACGAAAGGTAAGTAAAGTAAAAATGTTGGAAATTAAAATGTAAATTAAAAAAATTATCTTTATTTTTTAATTAAAAAACGTTTAAAAGTTCATTTTTGAAATATGTCGAAATTAAAAATAATTAAAAATAACTAAAAATAATTAATAGAATAAAAAGTGAAAAAATTAATTTTGCTTATGCTTAGCGTTTTAAAACAGGAAATTTTTTGGAAGTATTAAAATTTTTTTTAATTTTGATTGATAATTAAAGAACAAAGTACCTTTTCAAAAAAATGAAGAAAAACTAATTTAAAAAAAAATTTAAAAGCTTATCTCAGAGATTTTAATTTTGGAAAATTTTGAATTTACTAAAAAGAAACGACACAAGTAAAAATTATAAAAATAACAAAGTCTTTTTAAGTATATTTGAGCAAATAAAAAAATTGCAAAATCAACATAAAAAGCTATTTTTATGTCTTTTTTCTAATATTTTTGGTATAAAAAGTTTGTAAATCAGTTAAATTCTTTACTCAAATTTTTGCATAGATTTTAGCAAAAGACTTTAGACTTCGTTATTTTTTTATAAAGTTAAAAGTTAAAAAGCTTTGTTAAAGCCTTAGTAGTCAGCCATCTGACCTATTCTATCAGCTTGTCTCCATTAGTTTGTCATTAATTCCTACTAGGCTCAGCTAGGCGGTATAGCACTTCATTGGTGCACCATCCTTTAATTTTCTGAATAGTTTCATTCTTGCATGTAGCATTCCTAGTTATTTCTCCAAGGATTAAGATTTGAATTAAAGAATTTTTTTCTATAAATTTTTCCACTTTATGTTGGATATATCCTAAATAGTTTTTTTAAATATCTTATTTATGCTTTCTTTAAATTTCGCTAAGTTAGCAACAGTATTTTCATTGGTGTTATTTATTTCACACGTAACATTTTATTCTTCTTTTAAACTATTATTCTTCTAACACTTATTTAATTTAAATTTACTAGTTATTTTAAATTAATGTTTATTGTTTATTTTAATTTGAGTCTTCATCTTCTATTTCCATAGGATCCGATTAATTCTGTTAAAACGAAAATTTCGTTACCTAAATTTATTATTAAATTTAAAAAATTATTTGTTCCAGTTTTTTTTTCTATTTCTTATGATGATTAATATTGTTTCTCAAGCAAAGACGTTTTTAATTTTTCTAATTTTTCTACTTTATCAGTGAGGTATCTTTTTTTTAACATAAACTCTTTTAATGACTTTGATAATATTTCTATTTGAGTTTGTATCGGAAGTTTTTTAAAATTCTGGATTTCCAAGTGGTTAATATTCATTATATCAATCATATTTCTCACTTTCACTCATTATAATTATTTCGCTTTTTTATTTTTTAGAGAATTTTCCTGTTTAAATGTTTTGCTCAAAATTCTGTTATTTCTTAGAAGCCATTTTATATAATAAGCTGATTTTTTCATAGTGTAAAAAATTATTTTGATTTATAATTAGATATATGGTATATTTATTCTAATATTCAAACAATTATTAAAAAATAAATTTAACGTTTTAAGTTTAATTTTACTATATAATCAATTTTGAACATCAAATCAGTAATTTTTTATTCTATTTTCTTACTTAATTAAGCTTTTAAAAAACGCGAACATTTTATAATGAAGTTAGAAACATAAATCTTTGTGAAGCTAATATATAATAATTGAATTCTATAAAGTTTGTTTATAATTTTAAATTAAAAACAAGAAAAATGGATAAATTTTTAGAAAGAGAAATGACAACGGAAAAAGAGCAACTTGTCTAGTTTGTTTATATACTTTAAGTTACTCCATTATAGAAAAATGTATCGGAAAAAAATGCAGAAAGATATTTGATGAATCATTGAAATTAATTACCAGGATAAACTTTTCACGCTTTATTTATAATTTAATACATTAATAAGATGTTGAACAACATCTCTTTAGTATCAAAAATTTACAAAGCTAAACATAGATAAAATATGTTTAGTTCTATAAAAAAGGAAAATTTATGATTATGTAATATTTATTATGAATATAATGATAAATTATGTTTGGTGATAATTTGGGTATTTCAGCCTCTTTTCCACCGACCTTTTGGAATTTCATATAATTTTAAACGGATCTAGAAAATTTTTAAATCTGATTTTATTATTTGTGTATCTTAAAGAAGTTTCGTTTTTCTATCAGATTTGTTGGACTTTTGTAATTTAAATTTTACCAATTTCAATGTAGTATATCTTTTCTTGGTATATTCTTTTTTACTTTAGATATATCTTTTCTATTACTGCTTTATCTTTTTTTTAAGAATTTTTATCAAAATTGTAGACAAATTTATCGCATATTACAAAAAAATTCTTCTTTCATAGTTTTGTTTCTTTATATTCCTGCTTTCTATCTACATCCTATCCTCATTTATCTCTCTTAATCCGAAATGGCTTTATAGTCGTTATTGTTTTTCATCTAGTTTCTCTATTTAATTATTTATTGTTTTTAGTTTTTATCATAGCAATAAAATTTGTTGCATTTACTTTTTCTCATATTTAAAAATAAATGAGGTAAACAAAGAAAAAAAATAATAATATAAGACATATAAAAATATAAAATTTAGCTCTAATTATTTAATTTAAAATTTATAATAAATAAAGAGCATTAAAAAATAAAGGATTCTCAAATGCTTAAATATTTTAATTTTTACATTTAAGTTCTACCATTTTATTTTAAATTATATTAAAGAATAATATAAAACCTAAGAATTAACAAACCTTTCTCAATGAATATCTGAAATAAGTTTAATTATTATTTTTAATTGAATAATAACCTTAAGAAGATAAAGGAATATAATATTAGGGATCTTTTGTATAATCAGTACAGAAAAAAATGTCAAATCTATAATTAAAATTGAATTAAAAAAGATTAGAGATTGAAAAATTAGAATAGATATTAGAAAAGATAGGCGAAGAATTAAACTTTTATTTTATATCTATAGAAGAAAAAAAAATAACATATAATCATAAATCGTATATAAGCTAGATGAGATTGACAAATAATTAAATTAAATCTCTCAAATGTTAAGTTTAATTTCCTTAATTCCAATTTTAAATAAAAGTACTTCAAGAAAAATAAATCAATAATAAGATGTAATTTGAAGATTTTAATAAAAGAGAAGTATATCAATGGATATAGAAATAAATGAATAATAATAAAGCTTAAGAAGAAAAATAAGCTGCTATATTGTCAAAAGAAGCATCATTATAAAAGATGCTGGTAATGAAACCAAATTTATGAAAATAATAAAGAAACATAATGAAAAACCTATTTTAAAAATGACCTGTTTATCAGATTCAATAGATAGGAAAAAATTACATAATAGAAATTTTAGCAATTTTAAAAATAATTTTTAGAAAAAAAATTCAGCAGCAAAGCCAAAATTTTAAATAACATGGCTGATTAATTAAATCCTAAGCAAATCTATAGTTCAAGAGAAGACATTTACGAGAATGCTGAATGTAAAGGTCAATTTTGAAACTATTAACTCCTTTTAACTTTATTTTAACAGATTATTAAAGCTCTTATATATTTTAATTTTATTTAAGTCTAGATAAAAATATTTTTTTTATAAAAAATTCTTAATTAAATTTTTTTATTAGATCTAGAATTCCCTTGAAAGGGTTGTCTTTTATGGACCGATATTGGAATATTAACTTAGGAGATCTTAGTATCTGGCATCTTTCAACATAAAAACTACTCGATATTTCCAGTCCTATCTCTCTTGACACCTATCAAGATCCTTGCTCGGTTCATCTCACACAAAGTACTTTCTAGTACAAAATTTTTGATCAATCTCATTTTAAGGATTGCTCCTCCTTATTTAAATTAAATTAGAAAATGATAATAATTGCTTATAGTGGTTTTGCATAAAAATAGATTAATAACTTTAAAGTCTATGTCACAATTCTCACTTTGTCATTTATTCTGGTATTATGCATATTTGCATTGAATATTTGAAAGCATTCAATCTTTTTTCCATCTTCAAATGGAGATATCTCTAACGGATTTATTTCCAAGTTTGATTACCCATGCTTTTCGTTTGTATCTTTCTCTTTCTATAGTAGCTTAATGTTCAAAAATATCTTTTCTCTACGTAGTTTGATATCAGACATATAAATAATAAATAAATAAATTTGATTATAGAGCGCGTAGCACTCTCGTTGGTGCGCAGCTCTTTAAAAAAAATGTTTCATACTGACAAGAATGTCTCTTACCGACAAAATTATCAGATACTGATAAACCTTGTTCAATACTGGTATAATTTTAGAATTCTCGTAATCTTTAATACTTGCTGGAGGTCCAAGAACATGGTAGGATTGTGTCTCATTGCATCGCCAAAGCAGAGGACGACATGTGTCAATTATGGGTACTTAAATTCCCCACGCTCGAATGAAGCTCGCAATATTATTTCTTTTTCGTTCCAGAATTAAGTCCAAATTAAGCCAGTGCCGAAGGTTTAAGAATCTTATGTCTCGAGGCCAAATCAAAGCAGAGGAAGACATAAAGTCGATTATGGATACTTAACTTCCCCAACCTCTGATGAAGATGACCTTGTTGTTCACCTTCGAACAACTATGGCGGTTTTAAAAAATAATATATAATAAATTTATCATATATATTAATCTGCTTGTTTTATCTATGTTTACTTTTACATAAAAAATTACAATTTCAAATAATTCCTAGGAAGCTCGCTTCAAACAAAAATTATTTTTTCTGATAAATAAATACAAAAAAGTGGTACCACCATTGCTAAATTCGCTATTTCTGTTCTAGAAATTCTTTACTCGCAATGTCTTTATTTATTTTTGTTCTCTAGATCATTTTTTTCTTTATCAGTTTTAAATCAAAATTGATTATCTCCTTTCTCTAAGTTATTGAAATTCTTTCTAGAGGTTTGAGTAGAAACTAATTAGATAAATTCCAGTTCTTGTGTTAAATAATAAAGATTAGTTAATTTTTTCTACATAAAAATTTAGTTTTTATTTTATTTGGTTGCAGACATGTCTTTAGATATTTTCCAGCTGCATATAGATTAGTGAAGCATGAGGACATAAGAATTTCGAGAACTGAATTTTGATGCCTTTTACTTCAAACATAAATATGAAGAAACTAATCAGTTTTTCACGAGAGGATTCGTAATGCCTTCTATAACGAACTGAGTTACCTACTCACTGACTAGGGTTCGACATCCATTTTCTTAAAAAGTATATATAATATAGAAAGATTTTTTTAACTTTATTTGAAGTTATCTGTAAGAAAAGATTAGCACTTAATCCAGAAATAGAACTGAAGAAGAATAAAGCTGAAAGTTGAGCGGTTCTAACCTCGGAATAAAATTGACTGAGTTGCTCAAGTAAATTTCCTACTGAAGTTAAGAAAAAGTCTGAACTTAATATCTTTATAAAAAGAAGCTAAATTCTATTAAATCAGCTAAAAATTAACATTCGAAAATAATATACAATAAAAAAGAAAGACCTTGATATACAAAGAAAGGTTGTGGGATATTAAATTAGCAAAGTATTATAAGCCTTAATAAGATATTATAAGCTGAATATTACTACACTTGGATGAAATAATTTTAGACAAGAAAATTAGAAAATTTGAAGCTAAAAGAAATAAAATTATCTATAAGTAAAATATTAGAAGAGCAAGGTTAAGAATAACTGAAAAAGTAAGCTAGTGTAAGAAAACTTAGTTCTTTATTAAAATAAGCAAATACAGCTATTCAATACATAGGTAAACATTTATTAAGGTAATAAGCAGTGAAATTTGATAGTGATAGAATGATTGTAAGAGTAAGATTTTAAGTAATAAATAAGCATTATAAATTTGAGAATCTAAGAGGTAGCTTTGCAAGATTTAAATTGCAAGTAGTCTTTAGGATTTATTATAAGGTAGATGAAACTCTAAAAATAGCAAAGTAGAAATTCTTATAAATCCTTTTTGCTTTCCTATGATGTCGAAATAGTTAATTAAAAAATAACTTAGACAGCAATTTTATAAAGAGTAGAATATAGAACCAAATGATAATGAGGAATGCTGATAAATTTAGGAAAATTTAAGTTTAAAATATAAAAACCTTAACTAACCAGATCCTTCTAGTCAATCAACCAAATCCAGCGACTTCAATAAACACAAATATTTAAAGAAAGTTCGAAGTTTACAGTAAGTCACTTTAAAAGGAAAATCAGCTATTTTTATTATAGTACCTAAAATTATGAAGCTATAAGGCTAAATAACTCTATATATTTAAAATGGGAGATTATAGATAAAGGATAAAATATATAGTATCTTATTTAATAATTTAGTTAAATGTAAAAGATATAAAAAATCATTGAGACTTTAGTATATTTATAGCTATTTTTATGTTTAATTAGCTAATTTTTAATAAGAAAACTTAATAATCGCTGCTAGAAAAATACCTGATAAAAAACGTGTTGGAGGTATAAAATTGAAGTATTAGAATTGAATATAGAGAATGAAGATTCACTGTTTATGTCTATTTATAAGCACATTTTATAGATTAAAGCTACAAAGTTTGACTATAAGAATAGAACTGAAAAGAATAAATTTATTATTCCTTTAACTCTGATATTTTAAAGTAAAATACTTGTCTAACTGCTTTATACACTAGATCAGTTTTGTCCACAGATAAGCTTAAGAGTCACTTTTATTCTAATATGATATGTATTGCTGATACTCGTTTCTATTGAGGAAACCATGAGCTTCTCGAGCACCAACTCAAGTAAGAAGTCGAATCTTATTTCTTCTTCTGATATAAGAAGGAGATGTTTAGTTAAAATGATTCATATCCTAAGTTGCAGTTCAATTAAAGAATTTCTATGAGCTATCTTAAAGGTAATAATACGAGTAAGCCTTTTTAAAATTGAAATAAAACTGAATCTTTGATTTTGATTTACAATATAAAATAAAGATTTTTAAGCCTAAAGAGAAACTTTATTATCTAAGTAGAGGCAAAAATATTTTTGTAGGATTAAACTAAACTTTTATTCAAGCCTGAAAATAGAAACCTTATAACTCTAGTAATAGTAAAATTATATCACACTTATAAGGTAAGATTTTAATCAAGCTAGGTTTACAAAGCTTAAATAAAATTATAAGATGAAACAGGAGTAGAAAGTTAGCAAGTCAAGGTAACAGAAAAAAATTAGTCAGTCACAATGCTAACTCATATTAACGATATTTTTAAAAAATATCAAATAAAATACAATAAGCTAGGTAAGTATTATTTAATATAAACAACAGTAAAGGTATGATTATCAATTAAAAATTTAGTTATATAATTAAGTATTAAATATCACTAAGATAGATAACTAGATTCTTTTTAATATATAATAGATTAATTTTTATTATGAGTTGGTATTTAATATAAGGTAAATCTATTAAATGCTTAGACTTACTTATTCTATTTCCCGCCTAATAAAGCTAATTTAATTTAAAAATAGCAAATGTTTATATTTTAATATCCCTAAATAATAGTATGTATCTTCTTACTGTACATTAAACTCTTTATTAGCTTATGCTAAAAGAAGGTAAGAGTATGTAAGAAGTAATTAGTAGATGTTAATAGCAAGTTATTATTTTTATTATAGCTAATATTAAGTTTAAACTATTTTCCTTCATTTTTTGCTCCAAGGAGGGTAAGTCTGTAAATGCTCTTTCGGGTAATCAGGACCTGTTTCTGTTCCCCTGCATGCCTTATATGGCAATGTTCTTGGAACCATCTAGATTGCATCTTCTACTGGACATACAACTATGCATAAAGAGGATCCGGTGCAGTCCTTTTCGACTATTTCAGGAAAATTTTAGGAATTTTTAAATAATATTGACTGATACCCAGCATCTACACATGCAAGGTAGCATCTTCCGCATTTTAAGCATTTATCGTTATCGATAACTGGGACTTTAAATTATCCTCTATTCATTTTTTAGATAGGAGATAAATACTTTAGCTTAGTCCCTATCATATCAGTTATCTTTGGAGTTTCTTTATTTTCTTCATAAGATTTGATACTTTAAATTTTATCGAAATCAGTAGGAGGAAACTAGCCGTGCCAGCCTTTTTCTACAAGTTGCTTTTAATTCAAAAGATAAATATGAGCTTGCAGACTTGTTTTAAGATCATAGAGCACTGTTTAAAAGTCCTAGTTTTAAACAGAAGAACAAATCTATAATGCTTTTGCTCCATAATTTATGAAGGCAAGTGCATTATCTCCAGTAATTATCCCTCCACTTCCAAAAATATCAATATCAGTAACACATTGTGATACATCAGAACATTTTTTTAGCGCAAAAGGTCTTAGTATATTTCCTGATGTTCCACCACTAGCAAAATGATTTTCTTCTCCAACTCCACAAAGAGGTTATCCAGAGGGTAAAGGATCTTATAATCCAGGCAGTGTATTAACTAATGTAACTGCTTTAGCCCCTCCTTCTTTAGCAGCATTTGCAAGGATTTCAGAATTTCCGTAATTTGAAATAACTTTAATGATAACAGGAAGTTTTGTATTTTCAACTATCCAACTTGTAATTTCTTTAACGATACTAGGATTCTCTCCTAAAGCTCTTCCCATTCCTTTTTCATTCATTCCATGTGGGCAAGAAAGGTTCGCTTCAATTGCATCAAACCCAGCATTATTGGCCATATTCGTAATTTGTATCCAATCTTCTTTACTATATCCACACATAATAGAAGCAATGAGAACTCTATCAGGGAAGTCTTTCTTAATATCTTTTGCTCCTTCTATTCAGTATTTATATGTCTTTTCGCTTATCATTTCTATATTTCCAAATGAAGCTCCTAACTTTAGTTAATCTACTCCCATTTTGAAAATTCTAGGAGAAACATTAGAGATAGCATCTTTATCCAAGACAAAAGACTTTATTACTGCAAATCCCCATCCACATTCAAATGCTCTTCGAATCATAGGATAAGATGTTGTAGGAGGAGCTGATGCTAAGCCAAAAGGATTTTCCAATTTAAGACCTATAATCTCAGTTGATAAATCAACTTAATCTATATTAGTGAAAAATTCAGGTAATTGCGGCTCATTTGGAACTAAATTTTAGTTTTTCTCTTAAATGTATTTATGGATATGCCAAGAGGCTGTTTTTCCATCATTTACTGCATCTACTAGATTTTAAGTTCCAATAGCATCACCTCCCACAAAAAGCCAATCATATGCCTTAGACTAGCCTGTTTTTAAGTTAACGTCTATTACTGATTTTTATCCCTTTAATTTCTAAAGTCAGTCTTCATCTGGTAGTTAGCATCCAAAAGCTTATATAACGAAGTCTACTTAGAGCTAATAATTTTGATTAGTCTTCTTATAATTTAGCTTATTGGGGTCATTTGATTGAGGAAGATTTTTATCGAATTCAACTGCTTAAACTTTGCCCTCGCTATCCAATATATACTACAAAGGAGCAGAATATGGAACAAAGTTTATACCTTCTTACTTTGCTGGATTAAAGATCTCGTCGTTTGCTCTCAAGTCTTAGAATCCTCTACGAAAGGCTACCGTCACTCGTTCAGCTCCTTGTCTAAATGCTGATCTGGCGCAATCAAGAGCAGTGTCACCAATACCTAATACCAAAACATGGCCTTTTAAAGTGGGAACTTGTTGATTTGATTTTTATTTAGTGGCTTTACATAATTTTGTAAGAAATGACTTAGAAGTATAAAAGTTAGGTGCTTTTAATGCTTCTTATATACTTTTATTAAGCAGTTTCTCGTTCTTAGCCAAATTAGCAGCTTATAATCCTATACCTAAAAATATAGTATCAAACCCTTATTATTTAAGATCTTACAATGAAAAATCTTTTCCAAGTTGCTTTCCATAATGAAATTGAACTCCAAGTTATTTAACAAGGTCTACTTCCCATTATATGTCCTCAAATGGAGCTCTATTTTATGGTATTTCTTGAGTTACTAATCCACCTCCAAAATTATCTTTTTCAAAAACGTGAATATTTTCATATCCTAATCTTCCAAGGAAAGATGCACAACTTAATGAAGAAGGTCCTGCACCTATTATAGCAATAGGAGTTTTAAATGAAGCATTAGAGTTGTCTATCTTAGGGTTTCTTATCTTTTCTTACATCATTCACAATTTTTAGTACGATAAAATAGCTTAGAATACTCTTCTCGTTCTTTAGTAGGTATTACTTTCAATTTACGATTATTGGCAGACAACTAATCCACAATATCCTTCTTAATATCCGGGTCAAAGTGAGTCAGCTGTTTTGAAACCCTAGAAGAGAACAAGCAAACCACATTTTTAAAATGTACTAATTTTCTAAAGACATAGTTCCTCAATAACTTTTAAGAAAGCCTTTCTTATATAGCTAAGCAGTAGAAAGTAACTAATTGAACTTAATTTTAATAGATTAAACTTCTCAATCAAGTATGCTATTTTAGGTAATCTTTATGATGCTTAATCTCAATACTCTATCTATCTTAAAAACATAAGATTATGCTTAATAAGATAAATAACTGAGTCTTCACTATAACATTATGATAGACTATTCATTTAAATGATGATTAATTAAGGAAGCTTTGTAAGATATTTTAATTCTAGAGAAAGTGGAAGAGTTAGCATATTGAAATGCTTATAAAGCAGTTAGATTATGATATGAGGATCAATTATATAAGAGAAAGAGCTTTGAGATATACCTAAAGTAAATAGCTATAAGCTAAGAGTCTTATTGCTTTAGCAGTTTACACGCTTTATTCAGTTTAAAAGTATGTTGAGTCCTTTTGCTATTCTACTTATGAACATAACTGGTGTTTCTTCTATCCAACTTTCTTATGAGGATTCAAAAGAGACTTTAATAGATCTAAAATATTACCATTTTAAGAATATGCAGCAGGCTCATAGATCTAAAAGGTAAGAAAGACACATAGCGATATTTTCTTTAGTTCTATAAGAGTGATTAGATAATAGCAGACTGAACAAATAGGAAAATATATAAATTATCTTAAGTAAATGCATTAGATAAATAAGCATAGATTTAAGGATTTAAAGATGAATAAATAAGAAATAAGCATGTGTATTTAGGTAAGCTTTATTACTGAGACAAAAACGAAACTCTCTCGTAAGATATATGTTCAATTCTCAAATTCAAGTAAACAACTTATTAAGAGAACAAAATTAATGTATGATAGCACTTTAAACAAGCAATATATCTTATAATGTCTACAAAGAAAATAGTTGCATTAGGTAAATCTTCATACTCTAGGATGCTAAAAATAAAGGAAGTAATAGATTGCTATATGCAACTTAACTATTAAAAAAGAGAGTTATAAGAATGCTTTATTCTGTTTTTAACTAATTATCAATTATTGTATAAAAATAGCTTATAAGAAGCAATTTACTTAAAGCCAGTAACCTAACTATCTAGCAATAAGTTACCTTGATTGAGATTTACTCTGTAAAGAATGAGAAGTAAAAAACTATAAGTTACAGTGCAGTAGCTAATTCATCAAATAAGCAGTAAGAAATAAAAATTAAATAGCTCTAAAATGATAACTAAATCCTTTATACAGAATTAAGCAAAGCTTCTACATATCTTTTTAATTAAGAAATAGAAGAACTAAGATAAAATATAACAAATTTGAAATCTAAATTAAATAAGCCATATTCAATTTATGATTAAACAATATATGATCTATTGTAGATTGAAATATCAAACTAAAACTTAATCGAATATATAAAAATAGATAATAGATCAAGAAATAAAAAGAAGATCGGTTATGTGAAGATTCTGAAGGATAGGATGCAGCAAAAAAGATTCTGTTGAATATATCAAAATTTACAAAAGCGAAAGTAAAAAATTCTAATTAAATCTAATCAAGATTTATTGTATATCTGAGGTAATTTATTCAAGAAAAAACTAATTAATAGAAATTGATTACTCTAGAAAATAGTAGATGGTTAAAAAAGAACACAACCTGGGGAAGAAATGATCGATTTCAATGAGTGTTTGATGGTTCTCGAGACCTTTTATAAAATAATAAATGACAAGCCAAGTAAAGTAGATATCATATTAATAAACTACGTTAAGTTATAATAAAAAGATTATTCTTTAATATCATATATCAAAGTTAAGTTTAAAAAAGTATAAAAGGCATTCATTATAACTTTATTAAAAGTAAATGAACTTATAATACGGTTTTCCTAATTTTTTTCCATTTTAAGAATTTTAAACTGTTTAGAAATGCTAAGCAGAAAATTTTTATTCATTAATCAATGAAAATTTAGTGATATTAATTGATTAGTCCTTAATTTTACCTATTTTAGTTACTTTTATAGCCAGTGTTTTAATAAAAAATTATCTTAATCATTTTTTCTTTTATAATTTCTTTCTCATCTTTTTTTAATAAAAAACCTATTCTTAATAATTTTAATTTATTCCATTATCCTTAAAAATAATATAAAGAGGGATTCTTAAATAACTATAAAAAATATTTGATTAATAAATCTTTATAAGTGCCTAAATACTTCTCTCAATTCCTTATTCTTTACTTAATATTTTCTTCTGCCTATATATTTCTCACATTGCATTTTATTAGCTATAAGCCATAATTCTTATACATCTCATTTCAATCTGACTATTAATTAATAAATAAACTTACATTACCTATCTCGATTACTTCTAGACATTTAATATTCTCTAGAAATTCCATCTTCTCATCGTGAATTTTTTTTTCTCATCCTAGAAATTCCAAAATCCCGTTCCAGATATCAACCACTTATTATCTTTACTTATCGCTAAAGTTCCCACTGATACGAAATTTCCTTATAATGGGCATCTACATTAGCCAGAATTAATATCCCATATTTTTATTAACTTGTCCTGGCTTCCTGATATTATAGATCTATTATTGCTACTTATTTTCACAATAAGTATATGATCTGAATGTCCTGTAATCGTTCGAACACATTGACCAGTTGAAAAATTTAAAATCTTTATTGTCTTATCTTTACTGCCAGATAATAATCATTTATTGTCACATGAGACTTCTACAGTGTTTACATAATTTGCATGACCATACAGAGTATTCTTTAAACCTCCAGTTTGTAAGTCCCATATTTTTATTGTCTTATCTTTACTTGCAAAAACTATTAATTTATTATCACTTGATATTTTTACAGCATATAAAGAATCAGAATGAGCGTCTATATTTCCATTTAGTTATTCAGTTATCATATCCCATATTTTTATTGACTTATCTTCACTTCCTGATACTATTCATTTATTATCACTTGATATTGTAACACTTAATATAGAACTTGCATGTCCATTTAGAGAACTTTTTAACTAACCAGTTTTCATGGCTCATTTTTTTATTGAATTATCTTCGCTTCCTGACACTATTCATTCATTGTTATTTGATATTGCAACAGAAAGTACATCACTCATATGTCCCCCAAAGTGAACTTTAACTAACCGCTTGATATTTCCCATATTCTTATCGTATAATCACCACTACTTGATATAATTAATCTATTATCGCTGGAAATGACTACAGCATATACTAAATTCGAATGTCCTTCAATAGTATGAGGATATTCAGTTAATACATTCAATAGATTAGCATTTTCCAAGTTACAACTAATAAATTTGGTATTCCTCAAGTTGCAATTTTAAAGATTAGAGCTTGAAAGATTACAATTAATGGAGATTGCATCTGATAAGTTTGTATTTTCCAATCTTATTTTCCAGAAATTATAATCCTTAAACTTATGATTCAAGAAACTTAACCAAGTCATCGCATTAGTAGCAGTTCATTCTATCTCCTATTAGACTTTAGTTAAATTTATAATTCTCAATAGTTTTTCCTTTAAATTGTTGTTGTCTAACTAACTTAAAGCTAGCATATAATTAATGTTCCAAGTGAAATTTATTTTGTTAAAGGGACTTTGAATCAATTTGGCTAGTATTTGTCTTATTCTTAAATCTCAGATAAAAACTATTTTAATTTTCTTTCATTTTTAAACTCTCTAAACTGCTTCTGAAATTAGTCTTCCTATAATCTTAATAAGAGTTATGAAGATTATATTATCACTTCCTAATTAGTAGCTTAAATCAATTAGAATATTTCTATCTCTTATCCTTAACTTATATTTCCCATTAGTTATTTAAAACTTACTATTATTATCTGAAATATTAATCTAAAAACCTTTCAACATTTGACTCATGATTATTCTATCCTATCATGCTATTTAGAAATATAAAGATCGCATTTATTAGATAAAATTTGAAATTTTGGATTTTTGAATCACTCCATTCTGAGGATATTTAGAACTATTTAGCTTTTTCTACTTCTTCTTTCATTTCTTTGTAGCTTTATTATATTTCATATAGCTACTATATGCTCTAGTTGCACTACTACTCACCTTGTACTTCAGTTTCTTTTATTTTCTAGAAACTAATTTTCAATTTAATTAGCTTTTTTATTGAATCTTCAACCTAAATGATGTTTTCTTAATATGGCCATGCATCGTTTTGGCTTGAATATTTAGCGCCTTTTTGGTAGGCAATAATGCTTTTTGTAGCACCTGCATGTATCTTCTTTTAATTATTTCTCCAAGCTGTAAGAGATTGAATCATACCCATTAAATTTTCCCTCTAATCAAAAATTCTTAGTTCTAACTTCAAATATTCAAATAGGTTAAAATTTTTAACATTCTATGCCTGTAAACTAAAGCATGAACTATGCTTTTTGCAATTAAATTTACTATCATGTTGAGAAACTAGATTAACAAATGCCTAACAAGTAACACAGGTACAGATAAGAATTTTAGGAATTCTTTCGTCTTAATTGAAATCCTGCATACAATTTTTACAAAAACTAAAATCCATTAGAATAAAAATAAGCTAAAAGCTAAATTAAGGAGCATTTCCACTGTAAAAATATATAAAACTATAAAATTAAAAAAAAGTTAGTTAAGTTTAGTACTTCTAGTGAGATTTATTTTCGTATTAGATTCAAGGAAAAATTGAAAAAGCTATTATATAAAAATAAATCATTTCAGTAAAATTTTTTGTAAATATAGTGCAAAAATGTAAGATTTTGTTTCTAAAGAAAAGGGGAAAAAAGTAGAAAATAAATAAAATGGTTATAAATATTAGTATGATAGAGTATAAAATGGAATTTGTATTATCAAAAAGGGAAAAAAATTAATAACTATTGAATAAGAATGAGAGAATGTATAAGGGAGTAAAGCTAAGTAATAAGGTTAAATATTAAAGATTGTGATTTCTATTTTTAGAATATGAAAAATGGGTAAAAAAGGATTTTGTGGAAATTATTTATTTATTAGAATAAATAAAATGGCACCTAAAAATAATCCTCTTTTGGCTTATTTATTTAAAAATAAGAAAAATAATCTAGCCTATCAGAATAAGTACATAGCAAATTTAGGAAAAATAATCTCAGGAAGCTTATGCATAATCAGTGTAGCAACGTATTAAAATATATAATATGCGGAAATATAAAAAGATAAAGGATAGGAAAATTAGAAAGAAAGCTAGAAAATTAATTGAATAACTAGGCCTATGATTCCCATCCATAGAAGAAACATTCAATAAAATTTAATCGTAAATAGTAATTAAATTGGAATAGGATGATAAATAATTTAATGGAGCCCCTCAAATGTTTTAACTCCAATTTTCTTAATTTTATCATCAAATAAAATAATTTTAAGAAAGGGTAAGAATCATAACAAGCAGTAATTTAAAAATCATAAGATTATTAGTCAACCATTCCAATTTAGATTGAATCTAATTAATAATAATGAGATTAATTTCTATCGTAGAAAGATTCAGTGCTATATATGCTTGAAGAGTCCTTGGTGGAAAATATGCTGAAAAAGCACAAAAATTGAAAGAATTAATAAAAAGAAAATATTAGACGGATTTTCTACTTTTGACTAAAAAGAAAGGATTAATATATAAACAGAAATTTTATAACTCAAGAATATAAGAAATGAATAACAGTTGAAGAAGAAATCAAAAAGACTAATGGATTTGGGCGAGATATGGAAGGAGAACTAATAAAATCCTACGCAATCCTTTAATTTGGGAGAGAGCGGTTCCAAATAAAAAAATAGCTTTGAAGTTTTCTTCTTAGATATAAACTTAATTTTATTCTTTATCCTTTTTAAATTGAAAAAATATGGAAAAGAAATATAAACTAAAAAAATTAAATCAAAAATACTTAGCCATTTTGTAATTTATTAAGGAAAGAGAAGGAAAGATATATGAGGAGGTGAGATTAATATAAACAGATTTAAATTTTTATAATTAAGGAATAGAGTATTACTTAAATCTAATATTTAAAAATGGGACAAACATTCTAAGATTTTAACTAAGCTTAAAAAAGGATAAAAATAAAAAACATTAGAAGAAAAAAGTTAAAATATAAAATAATTAAATAAATAAAAAGTTTCTGAGTTATTAGCAAATTGCTTTATTAAATTAAGAAATTTGCTTAAATAAAAGTTTTAAAAGTGAATTTTTTAATGAAAAAACTTGAATAGTGAAATAAATAAATAAATTGGATTATAGAGCGCGTAGCTCTTTAAATTAATTTTATTTAGTATAAATAAAAATTTCTCATTGGAAACTTCCTCCAGTGCTTCACTTCCTTGGAAATTCTGTCATCCAATAGGATATGGTTCGAGTGATGCCCCAAGAGACCTAATCATCTAGCGTCTTTCTTTAACCGTTGCTCAATACCTCTAGTTTCTTCCTGCTTTGTTCCTACCTAAATTCTTTCTCAGTTCATTGCTCCTGAAGTATTTCCTGGCCCTCGAGTTAAAGTTAGTCTCAGTTAGATGATCGTTTCTCCCTATTTAAAATATATAATTAATATAAAATTTAAATCTTGAAACTTCGTTAAAATAATTTTTTTTTATAATCGTTTTATAATAAGAGAATGGACAAAAAGTTTGAGAAATGGAATGAAAATAATAATAAGAGAGAAATTATTAGAGAAAGAATGAAAAAAGAGCTAAAAAAATCGTAATTAAACTTAATCAAAATAAATGTTTGAATAAAAGAAAAAAAATTCTCAAAAAGATAAAAGTTTTTGTTTTATTACTTGATTGAATTATAAGATAATTTTGCTATAAAATAAAAATTTTAAATTAAAAAAAAGTTGTCACAAAAAAAGTTGAGAATATGCTTAAAAATATAAAGAAAAAGAAAAATTTTAGGATAAAACATAAAAATGTCTTTTAAAGTGAGATTTAAATGAGTATATTTTTCAAAATTAATGTTTTGGATTATTCGCAAAGAATATTAGTTTAAATTAAAGTTAAAACCAAAATAATTTTAAAAAAGTGAAGTAATAATAATAAATTATCGCTAATTCTTCTTTAAAAAAGAATCATCACGCTTTTAGCTTATTAAAAATTGTCAATTAAAAAAAATCTGGAAATGGCTCAAATCTGATATTTCTATGTTGAAATTTTTTATTTTTATCTCGTTCTGTCATAAAAATGAATATTATATTCATTTTTTTTGCTTTTTTCAGTAAGATATATAAGATATATGAAAATTATTATTGTAAAATTTGTCTTTTGACCCTCATTATTTTCTTGAATTAAGTTTGCTTCATTTTTTATCGACATTTTTTCAACTTTTCTGCATTTGAATTTTGTAATCGTTCTTGGGATTTCACCTTCTCTATATCTAATTATCTTCTTATACGTGACTTTGTGGTATTTCCATAATTTCAAACTTAGAACTACTTGGATACCTTTTGCCAAGTTAGTGTCCATTAACGCGAGAAGTATTTGAATTATGAAAATCAACTGAAGTTAGAAACTAATTTTCTTAAAAACTGGCTTCTCCATGCAATTGCTCCAACGTCTAATATCTACTATCCAGCTTGTTGAAATGAGCAGACAAGTGGTAGATATTCAACTATGAGAGTCAACTTTTAAAAAACTTAAAAATGATAAATACTAGCGAGCATAAATTTGTAATAAAGGTATTTAACCATTATATCTCAAAAAAGGATGAAAAGCTATCAGATATTCAATTAAAAGCATCAAAAATGTGATAAAAAATGTAAATTTTTTGTCCTTTTACTTCACATTTAATATTATAGATAAATTCTGTAATTAAGCAAAAATAAAAACTAAACTAGTTCCATTTATAAATGGAATCAGGCAATTATAAAGCTACATAAGTAAGGCCCTAATTTATTTACTTATATAAAAAAGACCAAATAAATAGATGATACAACATGAACGATAATAAAAATAATTTATAAAGATTCTTAAATATCACTAGTAATCTCATATCTTTCTACTGTTTATAAAGCATACAATACTCTTATATTATAAATTGATTGCAACGTTATTCATATAGTTGCTTTCAGAAAACTATAGAAATAAATATCTTATGATTTTAAATTAAAAAAGGTTAGTTAACTCTATAGAATATTTTAAAGAATTATATGGAAAAAATTATGAAAATTGGATTGAGTTTATGCAATAGAAGGATTTAATAAAAGATTATTATATTAAGGTTTTATAATAAAAGAAATGATATTTACTAGGTGTATTAGCCCAAAGAGCCAAATATTATTTTAAAATATTTAAATATTATTGATCAATTAATTTAAATATGTTTGGTTTTGGTCTAGAAGTTTGAAAAGATTTAAGGTTTGTATAATTCTCTTTCTTCTAAGAATTTATTGTTCTCCGTCTAGTTTTTATTATTTTCTTCTTCTGATATTCCAATCATATGAAGAAAAGAAAGAATCTGCTTTTATTAGATTGAACTCCAGTCCGCCCTCTTTATTTCCAGATGTCGCTTGCATTTCCGTCATAGATACCGTTGATTTTTGCAGATGAAGCATATTTTTGTTTGTTTTCATTTTTTTGTCATTCATTCATTTTTTTCTCTATTCCCATTTGAATAAAACTACTCTGTTAGAATTCTCGTCTGAATTATTCCAGTTTTCTTTAAATCTCTATATTAAATTGATCTTGTCTCACCCAATTTTTTTCATCTTGTTTTAAATAATTCGAATATCATTTTCCATTACTTTATCTTTTTCAATAGCCATTTTTTGTCTTATAATATTTCTAAATTTTTCACCAAAATAAAATTTATCATCTTTAGTGTTTTTCTCAACTTATTATTATTATTGATATTAATCTTCTTCTAATTATTAGATCAGTGTTTAGATTAGATCTAATATCGTAGTTAGATTCATGTTTTTATTTTATTCGTACAAATCGTTCCAGCTTTAAAGCGACTTATTTCTAGCTATTAATCCTGTTAATTTCTTTTAAATTTCTTTAGCGTAGTTTCAATATCTCCCATCTAGCTCTCTTTCTATTTTCAGGTAATGGGTTATAAAAAGATCACATCTATGGATAGGAAGTTTTTGAAATCTGGTCTCTTTACTTGGACCTTAACCTTCCTGCATATCTCTTTTCCCAAGAGTAATATACCTTTAAGAGCATCCATCTTATATAATAAAAAATGTAAATTGAATCATAAAATTGAACTAAATTACCCATATCATAATAAAAAGGATCTCTTTAATATATAAATAACAGAGCTAAATAGCACTACTTTAAATTAAAATTACGTATAGTAATAAAATACTTAATAAATGAAAAAGTCTTTAAAAGCACTAAAATATCACTCTAAAATTTTAGACTTTTCTTACTATATGAAATAATAATAAAACAGATTCTAGACTGAAATCAGTTTAAATTCGATTGAAGTATAGAATAAGATAAAATTATAAATTGATAGTTTATTATATATTATAAGCAATTTTGAAAACGAATATGAAGAAATTTTAAACTAAGAGAAATTAAGAAAAATATATAAAGTTGGCCAAACTAAACTTCTAATATTAATTTGTCGAAGGCTGTAAAATTATAGTTCATTTTAAAAATTATAACAAATGTAAAAAATGAAAAACTTATTGCAAAAAAATTGAAAATTCTAAAAAAATAAGGTAAATAATAAGAAAAAAAAATGTAGCAGCTTTGAAGCATAAGTATAATTTGAAAAAAAAACATAATGTAAAAAGTACTTTAAATGGTCATTGGATTAAAGCAAAACATTATATAAATATTAAACAAGAAAAGAGAAGCAAAAAAAGTTTAAAAAAAGACTTAAAAAAGGCTAAAATAAAATGGCTTAAAAATAGTTAAATTTTAATTTGTTTTCTTTATTAATTCGAATTAAAAATCTATAAAAATAATCAAGCAGTAAATTAAAAACAAATAATAGATTAAGGAAAAAGTAAAAAAATATTTTGAAAATAATAAAAAACACAAAAAATATTATAAAATATAGATTAAAATAATTAAATTAGAAGTTAAACAAAATTCTTTTAATACTTGAATTCATAATCTCAAATAGCAATTACAAAAAAATTAATCAGGATATGAGAGATAAACAATTGAGAAAAGAAAAAATTAAAACTATAAAAAAAGAATAAATAGATAAAAAGTGTAAATTAAAGTATTATATAAAAATTAAAAAAGGAAATTAAGCAAAAATATAGAAATAAAAATAAAATATTAAAATAATAAATTTTATTTTAGTTAAAAATAAATATTTAAAATGAAGCATAAAAAATAACAATAAGAGATAAGTCTTAGGCAGTGGAGATGAACGACCACTGACTATATACATCATCTTGAAGGAATTACCTCTGAAAGATTATCCGACTTTGATAAGGTTTTAAGTCTCTAATTATGGAGAATGCATTAGTTTTTTATGGTAGTCCCTGTTGCAAAAAAAATCAGCAGTTTGTTCCTGCTATGTTCCATAAGAGGCTATTTTGAGAAAACTAATGTACGACGAGAGTTCAGTTGTTTTAAAAAATTTGAAGTAAATAATAATCAAATAAATATATAAAAATCTTCAACAAAGTAATGCTAATTTGTTTCTTTTCATTACTAGTTTTGTCAACTTAATTCTATTTGGTTATATTTGCTTTTCTAACTTCATAACAAAATACAAATTTCATTGATACTTTTGACATTAAAAATTATGAATTTTTGATTTTAAAGCTAAATTTATATTTGGATATATATAATTAACTTTCTTAGTTTTACTATTTTTAGTCAAAACTATATTAATTTAATGATTTGTTTTTGTGGATTTATAGATGATATGATAGATTTAATTTTCAATCAATTAAATTAGAGCAACTGATAACTCCTTTCAAACTCATCAGCACTAGAAACTCAGTTAATAAGCTTGACAAAAATATCCTATAGATTAATTCAATAAACTTCGGCCAGAAGTCCTTGACTATGAGCCTACAGACTTCAAGCCGCTAGCAAGTGAGAATAGCCAAAAAGATTTTATATCCTTGCAGGGATTACAAAAACTACTTTCGAATAAATATAAATTACTCTCCAACGGTAAACCCTTTCCTAGTCTAAGCCAGTTAAACTGGTTAACTCCCTCAGTGTCAGGATAGGAGTTTGACCTTGTCAATGAGCTAAAAAGCTTGATTGGACAATTAATCTCAACTCCCGCCATCTTTTAAATTATTTAATTTCCAATTAGTTTCCCTTTCTAAGAATAAACTATTTTTATATACATATATGCTTAATTAAGTATCTTTACCCTTTAAGTTTATAGTAATAATTTTTATTATTTTCGCTTCATAAAAATATACATTATGTAAATAGCTAAATTACGCTATCTTACACTAAGGTAGGTTTTAAAATAGTAAATAACTCTAAAGTCATAATTTATATATAGATAACTTTTCTAATATTTTTAAGAAAATAAAGTTCCCTTTTCAAGCCGGTCTAGCTATGTCTAAATTTGTTTAAAAAACTGATAAATTATTTTTAAAAGATTCTTTGCTAAGATGGAAATCCCATTTATAAAAATAAGGTTAGACTTACTTAAAATATGAATTATCTTATTTCGCTGTATTCCTATTAAGTCTAATATTTGAATAACGTAACATAACATAACATAATTACTAACATGGCGTCACCTTTATTTGGTTTGCCACTAATCAAAAAGTTTTAGAATTTCACAGGAAATCTTCCAAATAAGCTAAACTGCTCAGATTGTCTTCAGTTTCTTCTAAAACATCAACTTAATCTTCTTCCATCAATTCCATTATATTAACTTGAAATGTTTGAATCTATCTCTTTAAATAAATCCTAATAAATCAAATATATTCTGCTTTCTATTTATATCTTTATAAGCACCTATTTCCATCTTTCGTAAGCTACTAAAGCTGTTAATCTTTTTTTGCTCATCTCAAATTTTGCTCAACATTGCTTTAGAATAGACCCAACGCTGTTTGGGCCAATTTATTTTTCTTACCTTTAGTCAACTATTTATAAATCCAGGTGTACTCATTTGATCATACTCTGTAGTCTATACCGATATATATTTAATATGGAAGAGTTTTCTGAATTTAACCTATTTTTCTGTTTAAAAGTAGATCTCTTATGAAGCTTTAATATCTTTATAAATTTCCTCTCTTACTTTTACTTATAGTGAACGCATTTCTCAAACTTATAGCAATCTTAGATTATTTCTACCAATCCAAGATTTAAGAAGTAAATTTTATCATCTATCTTGTTAATATTAAGGCTCTCTAAATTCTGTATTAGTGATTATCTTTTATCCTGAAAATAATTACATATATTTATGATGTATCGACATGTTCCACCCCATATTGCAAAATCTACATTTTCAATTATCAATTAGGTATCTTTCATAAAATCTTTAAGCAGCTCCGCTGCAGCTAGCATGTGACCTAAAAAAGATAGTATATTTCCTATTTTCAATGTTCATTAAACCTTAAATAAGGAGGTTCTTATATAAAAAATTCTATTCAATAGCTTCTGTACCATGTACATGTTTGTATATCTTACATTATTTCTATTGCTTAAACATAGTTATGGAACTTTATGGCCTCATATATTACTATTTTTACTTCTTTATTATTCCATTGTTCTTATATAATTATCTTATCTTTTAGTTGAATTTATTCCAATACTTTTCTTGAGTAAGTTTCGAATATAAAATTATTTCTCTTCGGTAAAATACATTGTCATCGTTCTACCGTTGAGTCCTGCTTTAGTAATAGTTTCCTCCTAGACACTAACTTACATTATCATAAATAGAATTAAAATTTTACAAATTGCAGTTCACTTTCCACAATTTCATTTTGTGAGTAAAAAGGATCATCTATAATTGCTCTCATTGATCTTCGCTGTATAATTTCTAGTTTATTTAGAATTTCTTACCCTTTTGTTTCTATAAATGGAATTCACTAACTTCCATGCCCAAATATTTAGTTTACAAATGATTTTAATATCATTGTGGCGTTGTATGGAGTGATTCCTTTTATACAGTTAGCTTGCTCAGTTTTCATTATTAACTTTTTTGACATTCTATAATTCTTGATTCAAGATGCTTCTTATACGAAACCCTTTCTTCAATTCAATGTCCTAGAAATTTAAATTCCCTCACTCTGTTTATATTCATTTTGTTTAATATTATCATCTCTTGAGTTTACATTTCATAACATTCATTTGGTCTTTTCGGCAATTTACATTTTATATCTCTTAGGTCATTCCTATAATGCCTCTACCATTTCTTATAATTGATCTGGTTAAACTAGAATTGCAATGTCATCCATGTAGGCTAAAGCTTCTACTTATCTTTCTTCTATAGCACACTCCGTTTTCTTTTAAATAGTTAAACCAATTTTTCTATTTATTATAATATTAAAAATTCTTGAAAAGCATACGTTTCCTTGTTTAACGCCCTTTTCTGTTACAAATCCTTACGATAGTAAATAATTTATCTTTAATTTGATACCCTCTTCTCTGTAAATATCTGCCATCAATTTTATTATTTTTCTGGTATTTCTATATCATTCAAAATTTTTCAGCTCTCCGTTCTATTATTGAGTCAAAGGCTTTTTTAATATCAATGAATATCACTACAGTTTCTTAATTATTTTGGTAAACTCATTCTTATATAATTCTCTATTTTTAAATATTTGCTATGATCAGGATTTACCTTTCTTGAATCCATATTATAGTTCATCATCACATCTGTTTAGATAAGGGCTAATTTATTCGAAAAATCATGCATCAATTGTTATTAAGATGTGATTTATAAGAGATATTGGCCTATAGTTCTTTGTTCTCTAATGTTTTCCTCTTTTTTTGTAGCATTATTATATAAGATTCTTTTACTTGGCGTGGTATCTGCCCGGATTTTAATATTTTTAATACTAATTGTGCTGTTAGACCTATAAGTTTTTTCCCTCCAGCTTTTACAGCAACTATTTTTATTTAGTCTGATTCTGTTGCTTTTCAACCCGATATTTTTGTGATATATTTTTCGTATTGAGAGTTTGCATATTTTGGTTGGATTATTTTTGGCTAATCGTATATTTTCTTCGTATTTGCCTTACTCCTATTCTCTATTGTACATTCTCCTAAAAGTCTAAATTAATACTAATAGGTAATCTTTATTGATAGGTCTTGCTTCCCTTAAATAATCATTTTATATCCTTTTTTGCTTAAAATGTAAAGTTATAAAGACTCTATTTTAATCCCACCAGTGCGAGAGAGAGGATTAAGTTATTACCGTAATAGTTTATCTTTTGATAAATTATTGATCCTCTAAGATATATAAATCTGACTCATACATGCCTTTGAGTAGAGTGCTCGAAAATCACGTGTCCATATCGAAAGAATGTTTGGGTAGGAGATTCAATTTTTTAGAGTTTGAGCCATTAAAAATAATATATATAATAAGTATTTCTCATGTTATGACCATAAGCTATATGCAGTTTCTTTAAACGGATATAAGAAATGTTTGCTTATTGTGCTTATAAAAATATGAGTCTTTTGATAAGTAACTTTATACGCTTCTCAGAATACTCTCTTAGAATTCTCTTTTGAAAGTAACTATAACCCATTAATACCTTATAATCAGATTCTAAGAAGGTCTAATATTCTCTATGCATGCTCATAAGGGAAAGTTTAACTAAGTATACATATTTCTTTAGATATCATAACTCAGGTAATTAAACTAGATATGGCTGTTCTACAACTATTCTTATAAAGATTAGAAAGAGCAAGAGAGTAGTTAAGTATGTAAAGTAGGTTTACTGTAATATCACGTAAGGAAAATAATATACTAGTTATATATCCAGATTCTCATTACTTCAGTCTAATAGGATTAGAAGCACTACCATTTAAATATTTCTAGCTTAAATATTTAAAATAAAAAAGCATTTTTATACATAAGCAACTAGAATCATTTACTATAGGTATGAATTATAAAAGTAGGGATAAGTTAATAAGATGATATATGCTTAGTAAGCAAAGAGATTAACTCATATAGATAACTTGCTAGTTAAACTAAGCGTATTTATTTTCGTGGTGGAGAATATTAAAAGCAGATATATCCATATGAACTACTAGAGTTAGTATTCATAAGTAGATAAATAATGAATAAAGTACTTTTTATAGATAGTATCCAAGAATCTGTTTATTCGATGGATAGTGATATTTTAATATTTCTATTAGCTAATACTTTTAAGAGTAACTATTAGCAAATAGTAATTAAGAGAAAAGTAAGGATAGTTTGAAATTTGATAGCATTATTGAAAGTAGATGAGGTAAATAAGAGTTGATATCCAGCATAATTGTATATAAATATCGGTGCTAATTATGCTAGTTATGCTTAAGATAAATCTATATTAGTTGTTTTAAGCTTTCTGAAGATTTCTCTTACAAAGGTTTTTCCCTTTAAAGACATTAATCCTTCTATCAATTAACTTAAAGCATTTACCTTAGCTTAGATTAAGGAAATTTTTCAGCTTTTTATTAGAAATTCCTTTCAAAAAAATTGATTTTCCTGCTTCTGCGCTGGATTTTAGCGGAACTATCATAGAATTGGCTCAAATCATTTAAACTTTATATTTAAAGTCACACCTAATTTACTCTCCCCATTTGATGCCTTTTAATTCTTATTTATTAAGAGGTAATTAAGTAAAGTGGAGATCAGAAGAACTAAAATTAGCAAAAGAAGAAAATACCTTTGAAGTTCCTTATTGTAAACCATAAAAAAACAACAAGATATAGCAATAGCAGACAGATATTTGAAATTAATCAAACTTAGTAGACAAACTTGAGAAGCAATTGGAATAGAACTTAAGAAAAGAGAACATAACTAATAAGAGAAGATAGCATCAAAAATTTAGTCTAATTTAGCAGGATATGTATGATAGTATCATCCTAAAAAAAATAGTAGGCTTTTCAATTAAAAAATGAGGGTTAATAATATAATTTAATAACTAAAACCAAAATACAATTGAGAGACTAACAATCATTAACTAATCAAAAAGCATTAATAAAAAATAAAAAAAACACTCAATTTTAAAGGCTTTTATAAAATTGGCTAAATCAGTAAAATGGTATATTTCATTAAAAACAAATTGCTAATATATATACATGTAAGAAAGGATTTTACACAATATGAGGTTAATTAAGAGTTAAGATAAAGGCAATAATAATCAGAAAAAATGATATTATCAAATGAGCCTGTAAATTTTAATATTAGGTAATCAACTTTTTCTATAAAAATTAAGAAAACACTAGCTGACGAGAAAAAGTGAAAATAACTTACTTTCGAACATAGATTTTAGTGCTGCCTTTATAATTTTAAAAGTAATATAATTTTTAGTTAATTAGCTTCTATTTTGATTGTATAATAGCTTATTAAAAAGGAGAAGACTTACCTAAATAATATCTCTAAGATAATTAAATCATTTAAATAGTAATTTAAAAATGATTCCTTTTTCCTATTATTATAATAACCCACAATATAAATATTCCTGCCTTTTTATAAGACTAAGATTACTTTATACGCTTTATTTTTAATATCTCTAAACAGTTTAATCTGACACTATACAATTTATTTATAAGCAAATAATTAGGTTTTTAACTATTTTAATTTGAATGCTCTCAAGTCTCTTATAAATGATAATTGGAAATTGTATATTATACCATGGGTTATTTACTTTTAGTTAAAGGGGGACAAAGAGTCTTAAAATTTAGAGTTCCTTTAGTTTCTTACTACTATTCATTGTAAAGATTATTAAATGCTCAACCTGTTTTTCAATCTATTATGATCCAATGTTCTATCTTAGGCTTATTATTTATGAAAGATCTAAAGGTAATAACTAAGAGTTTCCTGTTTAAATTTTTTCTGCATTTAAATAGCAAATTTTTATCCTCTGCTCCTTTAGTTTGTAGTTAGCTATTAGAAAACGAAGTATGTCTAACTTCATCTAATTAATTTTATTATCTTGAGATTCAGATAATCTAGTTTAACTAGTTAGCATCAATGCTTTTCTCTTCTTCAAACCCAGTTCTCTCTCCTTCTTTTTTTAGCAAATTTAAAGTGTTTTTCCCTTTCAGCTTGGCCTAAATATTCTAAAATCCCTTTATCTTGACTCTTCCTTTATAATTTATTTCTATAAATTGAAACTTAAAGCCCTCTCTTTTTACTTCGCTTTGTTAATTAAATCCTAGAATTTAACAAGATTAAAAGAAGAAATTAATTTATTTAAATACCTTAATTAGAGACTAAATATCACCTACTTATTTACTATGTAAGCTCTATTTTTATATCTAGATACATTTTTAGTATAACCTTTTTATTTCCCTTTTAATAATTTGATTATATTTGCGTTAATTAATTACAAAAATGACATGTAGTACTTTTAAATAATCTCTTATTATCACTAAGATTATTTTTGAACTTTCGTTTTATAATATTTTTAGTTATTATTAAAAGAGACTTTCAAGTTGTATATGGGATTTATGTTTTGCTTCATGGGGCTTTGTAGAATTAGTTAAGCTGTATTATATCTATTTACACTGTTTTCTTTAAGTTTACCTTGCGTATTAGATAAGTTTCTTCACAGCTTTCTTCTTATTTTGCTCGACTATTAATGAAAAACAGCTTGTAATTTCATTATGCTTTTTGTGCATTATGTGCTATATGCATCAAACGGTTTTACTTTTGTTGGTTTATTTTATTCCTTCAGTTGGTTATAATTATTATAAATTTTCCTTTTTCTGAGACTTAATTTTCTAGAGACAATTTCAGCAAACCAATCTTGTTGCTTAGTCTTTATTTAAAGTGTATTATCTAGCAATCTTTTTGCACTTCTGCTAAATATCTCTAAGCTTAGCGCTTACCCTTATGTTTACCAAAGCTTCGAATCGGATCATCCTAAGATTTGTTATCCCAAATATCTTCATTTCTTAGACTTTTCTATTCTAAGTAATACTTTAACGAGCCAAGTTTGATTATAGGATGTTCAAGTTACTTACAGCTATGGTCTATTAATTGCCTTTCTCTATCCTCTTCTAATCCTAATTTTTCAAAATTTCTAATTTTAACTCTTCTAATTTCAAGCTAATATAAGCCAATTTTATTTAATCCTCCAAATTATAATTTGAGTCACACTTTAAATAATCTCTATTAATACCTCAAATTAAAGCTGAACTAACGTTCTAACCTTCAATCTCTTAACTATATCATCATGCTACTTGAAATGCTCTTTTTCTACTTTATATTGACTATAGCTTTAGCTATCTCTCTATAAAGTATCGAATATAATTTATCCTTTTGTAATACTTTTTGGATTATTAGTAATTTAAAATCCTTGTATTTAGCTTAATATATATAATATTAAAATCCCTCATTATTACTCTACTACTATCTTGCCTAATTCTTAGCGCTGTAATATATAGTAGAGGGTTATAATATTTCCCTTCATTTATTAATCTAACTAGTAGCACTTATTATTACCCTTATAAAAATACCCTTATTTTCCTTTATTATTATTAGAATATATTTCAAAGGAATTTTCAATATGATGATAGTTAGAAATCTTAAGCAGATATCATAAGATACTTATTAATACCAAGATATTAGATTAGTTCTTTGATGTATTATAGTAGTAATGTCTATTATAATCATGCCTTTAGTTATTCTTTGTAAAAGCATCATCTTGATCATTATATCTATCTCATATCTGCTTGAAACCCTCTAATCTATATTATGCTCTTTTTGTACTAGATCTAATGGCTTAATTTTTTGAGATGATAATTTTCTCTTTTTATGCTCTCTGATATGTTAACTTTGCTCAAATCTTAGCTTTAGGAAACTAGAAGCAAATAAATACCCTCGATGATACAAGAAGCTTGATCTAGTTTAAAGTTGATAAACTAGTAGAAAAGCTTAGATATAATATCTGCTTCAACTTCCTCAGTCCTAACAAAGGAAAGCAAACAAGCTTTCTGAGGTTGTTTTTGAAATTAAGATGCATTCTATCTTTCTCTACTCACCTAACTAGCAAATCCAAATGAATAGCTTCAAAAATATACATAACGCAAGAGGTATGAAGGGATAATGCTAATAGGAAGATAAGAGTCAATTTATAGTTAAAGTGAGACTGAAATAAGTCTGAGATGCTTCTTGTTGCTAATATTCAAGAGAAAATTTAAAGAAAGGGAGTCTTGGTTGGCTCAAATTTTCTATCTTCTTCAAGAGAATCAAGAAAGAAGACATAATTAGTGATCGCTTAGAATTAGAGAATATACTCCTTTTAACGACGCTAAGAACTTGGCAATATTAATTTCTATTATTCAACCGATAGAAGCAAAAAGGAGATAAAAGGCTTTTCAATTCCCTATCTCTATTTAAACAGATTAATCTTAGTTGAAAGCTCATATGAGAATTAGAAATGTATACATTGCTTTCATAAAGGTTATCCTAAGCTAAAATATATGCTTAGTATTGATTCTTTCTTTATTTCATATTTAATCTTTCTCTTGGCTTTTAAACAACTCTTTTTTTACACTACTAAGAGTCAAAAACACTCAAAGGCAGAAATTTAGCCTGCACATATTTTGAAGGCTCACATTTATAAAAACCACTTAGAAAATGGAGGTAAAAACTAAGGATATCTTCAATGAATAAAAAAAGTAAGTAAGTTTAAATGGGAATGTTATGTTTACAGCCTCCATTTCATTTTTATAGAATTTTGATTGCTTAACTAGAGATTAAAATTTAAAGATGTATACTGATTTCATTAATTATAAAAAATATGCTAACTAAAACTTTATTTAGCACCTCTGCATTTAGAAAATTAACATGCTTTAAAAATGTGTCTCGCTTGTATTCTTTTAGGCTCCCAAAACAGCTGACTCACTTTGATCCGGATATTAAGAAGGATATTGTGGATTAGTTGTCTTCCAATAATCATAAGCCGAAAGTTAGACCGACTAAGGAACGAGAAGAGTATTCTAAGTTATTTGATCGTTCGAAAAAATGTGAAGGATGTAAGAAGAGATAGTGTGGAAATTGGTAGAGAGATTTGCCTCTAATGACTATCTAGGAAGGAATGAGAGAAGCTTAAAGATGTTTGAAATGTGAGGACGCTCCTTGCTCAAAAGGTTGTTCAACTTCAATTGATATAAGATAATTTATTTACTGCGTACAAAATAGAAACTTTTACGGAGCAGCCAAAATCATTTTATCAGATAATCCGTTAGGTCTATCATGTGGCTAATTGTGTCCTATAAGTGAACTATGTGCAAAAAATTGTAATGTTAGTCTTACTGAATAAGGACCAATCAAAATAAATAGACTTCAAGAACTGGCAGTTCGAGTGTTTAAAGAAATGGGGATAAAGTAAATAAGAAACCCTAAGATAGACAACTCTAATGCTTCATTTAAAACTCCTATTGCTATAATAGGTGCAGGACCTTCTTCATTAAGTTGTGCATCTTTCCTTGGAAGATTAGGATATGAAAATATTCACGTTTTTGAAAAAGATAATTTTGGAGGTGGATTAGTAACTCAAGAAATACCATAAAATAGAGCTCCATTTGAGGACATATAATGGGAAGTAGACCTTGTTAAATAACTTGGAGTTCAATTTCATTATGGAAAGCAACTTGGAAAAGACTTTTCATTGTAAGATCTTAAATAATAAGGGTTTGATACTATATTTTTAGGTATAGGATTATAAGCTGCTAATTTGGCTAAGAACGAGAAACTGCTTAATAAAAGTATATAAGAAGCATTAAAAGCACCTAACTTTTATACTTCTAAGTCATTTCTTACAAAATTATGTAAAGCCACTAAATAAAAATCAAATCAACAAGTTCCCACTTTAAAAGGCCATGTTTTGGTATTAGGTATTGGTGACACTGCTCTTGATTGCGCCAGATCAGCATTTAGACAAGGAGCTGAACGAGTGACGGTAGCCTTTCGTAGAGGATTCTAAGACTTGAGAGCAAACGACGAGATCTTTAATCCAGCAAAGTAAGAAGGTATAAACTTTGTTCCATATTCTGCTCCTTTGTAGTATATATTGGATAGCGAGGGCAAAGTTTAAGCAGTTGAATTCGATAAAAATCTTCCTCAATCAAATGACCCCAATAAGCTAAATTATAAGAAGACTAATCAAAATTATTAGCTCTAAGTAGACTTCGTTATATAAGCTTTTGGATGCTAACTACCAGATGAAGACTGACTTTAGAAATTAAAGGGATAAAAATCAGTAATAGACGTTAACTTAAAAACAGGCTAGTCTAAGGCATATGATTGGCTTTTTGTGGGAGGTGATGCTATTGGAACTTAAAATCTAGTAGATGCAGTAAATGATGGAAAAACAGCCTCTTGGCATATCCATAAATACATTTAAGAGAAAAACTAAAATTTAGTTCCAAATGAGCCGCAATTACCTGAATTTTTCACTAATATAGATTAAGTTGATTTATCAACTGAGATTATAGGTCTTAAATTGGAAAATCCTTTTGGCTTAGCATCAGCTCCTCCTACAACATCTTATCCTATGATTCGAAGAGCATTTGAATGTGGATGGGGATTTGCAGTAATAAAGTCTTTTGTCTTGGATAAAGATGCTATCTCTAATGTTTCTCCTAGAATTTTCAAAATGGGAGTAGATTAACTAAAGTTAGGAGCTTCATTTGGAAATATAGAAATGATAAGCGAAAAGACATATAAATACTGAATAGAAGGAGCAAAAGATATTAAGAAAGACTTCCCTGATAGAGTTCTCATTGCTTCTATTATGTGTGGATATAGTAAAGAAGATTGGATACAAATTACGAATATGGTCAATAATGCTGGGTTTGATGCAATTGAAGCGAACCTTTCTTGCCCACATGGAATGAATGAAAAAGGAATGGGAAGAGCTTTAGGAGAGAATCCTAGTATCGTTAAAGAAATTACAAGTTGGATAGTTGAAAATACAAAACTTCCTGTTATCATTAAAGTTATTTCAAATTACGGAAATTCTGAAATCCTTGCAAATGCTGCTAAAGAAGGAGGGGCTAAAGCAGTTACATTAGTTAATACACTGCCTGGATTATAGGATCCTTTACCCTCTGGATAACCTCTTTGTGGAGTTGGAGAAGAAAATCATTTTGCTAGTGGTGGAACATCAGGAAATATACTAAGACCTTTTGCGCTAAAAAAATGTTCTGATGTATCACAATGTGTTACTGATATTGATATTTTTGGAAGTGGAGGGATAATTACTGGAGATAATGCACTTGCCTTCATAAATTATGGAGCAAAAGCATTATAGATTTGTTCTTCTGTTTAAAACTAGGACTTTTAAACAGTGCTCTATGATCTTAAAACAAGTCTGCAAGCTCATATTTATCTTTTGAATTAAAAGCAACTTGTAGAAAAAGGCTGGCACGGCTAGTTTCCTCCTACTGATTTCGATAAAATTTAAAGTATCAAATCTTATGAAGAAAATAAAGAAACTCCAAAGATAACTGATATGATAGGGACTAAGCTAAAGTATTTATCTCCTATCTAAAAAATGAATAGAGGATAATTTAAAGTCCCAGTTATCGATAACGATAAATGCTTAAAATGCGGAAGATGCTACCTTGCATGTGTAGATGCTGGGTATCAGTCAATATTATTTAAAAATTCCTAAAATTTTCCTGAAATAGTCGAAAAGGACTGCACCGGATGCTCTTTATGCATAGTTGTATGTCCAGTAGAAGATGCAATCTAGATGGTTCCAAGAACATTGCCATATAAGGCATGCAGGGGAACAGAAACAGGTCCTGATTACCCGAAAGAGCATTTACAGACTTACCCTCCTTGGAGCAAAAAATGAAGGAAAATAGTTTAAACTTAATATTAGCTATAATAAAAATAATAACTTGCTATTAACATCTACTAATTACTTCTTACATACTCTTACCTTCTTTTAGCATAAGCTAATAAAGAGTTTAATGTATAGTAAGAAGATACATACTATTATTTAGGGATATTAAAATATAAACATTTGCTATTTTTAAATTAAATTAGCTTTATTAGGCGGGAAATAGAATAAGTAAATCTAAGCATTTAATAGATTTACCTTATATTAAATACCAACTCATAATAAAAATTAATCTATTATATATTAAAAAGAACCTAGTTATCTATCTTAGTGATATTTAATACTTAATTATATAACTAAATTTTTAATTGATAATCATACCTTTACTGTTGTTTATATTAAATAATACTTACCTAGCTTATTGTATTTTATTTGATATTTTTTAAAAATATCGTTAATATGAGTTAGCATTGTGACTGACTAATTTTTTTCTGTTACCTTGACTTGTTAACTTTCTACTCCTGTTTCATCTTATAATTTTATTTAAGCTTGTAAACCTAGCTTGATTAAAATCTTACCTTATAAGTGTGATACAATTTTACTATTACTAGAGTTATAAGGTCTCTATTTTCAGGCTTGAATAAAAGTTTAGTTTAATTCTACAAAAATACTTTTGCCTCTACTTAGATAATAAAGTTTCTCTTTAGGCTTAAAAATCTTTATTTTATATTGTAAATCAAAATAAAAGATTCAGTTTTATTTCAATTTTAAAAAGGCTTACTCGTATTATTACCTTTAAGATAGCTCATAGATGGATACAAATAATTTCCAGAATCTTCTTTAGATGAACTGTAACTTAGGATATGAATCAATTTAACTAAATATCTCATTCTTATATCAGAAGAAGAAATAAGATTCGACTTCTTACTTGAGTTGGTGCTCGAGAAGCTCATGGTTTCCTCAATAGAAACGAGTATCAGCAATACATATCTTATTAGAGTAAAAGTGAATCTTAAGCTTAGCTGTAGATAAAATTGATCTAGTAATTTAAGCAGTTAGATAAGTATTTTATTTTAAGATATCAGAGTTAAAGGAATAATAAATTTATTCTTTTCGGTTATTTTCTTATAGTCAAATTTTGTAGCTTTAATCTATAAAATGTGCTTATAAATAGACATAAGCATGAATCTTCATTCTCTATATTCAATTCTAATACTTCAATTTTATACCTCCAACACGTTTGTTATCAGGTATTTTTCTAGCAGCGATTATTAAGTTTTCTTATTAAAAATTAGCTAATTAAACATAAAAATAGTTATAAATATACTAAAGTCTCAATGATCTTTTGTATCTTTTACATTTAACTAAATTATTAAATAAGATACTATATATTTTATCCTTTATCTATAATCTCCCATTTTAAATATATAGAGTTATTTAGCCTTATAGCTTCATAATTTTAGGTACTATAATAAAAATAGCTGATTTTCCTTTTAAAGTGACTTACTGTAAACTTCGAACTTTCTTTAAATATTTTTGTTTATTGAAGTCGCTGGATTTGGTTGATTGACTAGAAGGATCTGGTTAGTTAAGGTTTTTATATTTTAAACTTAAATTTTCCTAAATTTATCAGCATTCTTCATTATCATTTGGTTCTATATTCTACTCTTTATAAAATTGCTGTCTAAGTTATTCTTTAATTAACTATTTCGACTTCATAGGAAAGCAAAAAGGATTTATAAGAATTTCTACCTTGCTATTTTTAGAGTTTCATCTACCTTATAATAAATCCTAAAGACTACTTGCAATTTAAATCTTGCAAAGCTACCTCTTAGATTCTCAAATTTATAATGCTTATTTATTACTTAAAATCTTACTCTTACAATCATTCTATCACTATCAAATTTCACTGCTTATTACCTTAATAAATGTTTACCTATGTATTGAATAGCTGTTTTTGCTATTTTAATAAAGAACTAAATTTTCTTACACTAGCTTACTTTTTCAGTTATTCTTAACCTTGCTCTTCTAACATTTTACTTATAGATAATTTTATTTCTTTTAGCTTCAAATTTTCTAATTTTCTTGTCTAAAATTATTTCATCCAAGTGTAGTAATATTCAGCTTATAATATCTTATTAAGGCTTATAATACTTTGCTAATTTAATATCTCACAACCTTTCTTTGTATATAAAGGTCTTTCTTTTTTATTGTATATTATTTTCGAATGTTAATTTTGAGCTGATTTAATACACTTTAGCTTCTTTTGATAAAGATGCTAGGTTCAGATTTTTCTTAACTTCATCAGGAAGTTTACTTGAGGAACCCATCTGTGCTGATTAAAAGAACGCCTTCCGTTTGCTTAATTTATTTATATCTGCTTATGCCTTCTAGCTATTGCATTATATAGGTTCTTTTATTCTACCGTTATACATTCTTATGCTTCTTCACTACTGGATGCATCACTTATTTACCATTTTGCACGATATTTCTAGATATCTGTTTCCTAAGTTTTTTATCTCGCTTAGTTTATCTAAATTTTTACCGTGGATCTTTATTACCTAAAGTCAGAAACTTGATTCCTTACTTATATTTCAAGGCTGAAATTGATCACTTACTTGAAATGCTTGTCTTATTAATTATTTTAGTAAAAGCTTAGTCTTCAGCTTTGCTTGGAATGGCCTCTTATAGGGTCAAAAAGACATAAAAACATAAAATCAAAGCATGCATTAAAATAGTCTTGCAGTATTCTACCAATTTCAAAGTTTAACTAGGCTTAAAGTTCTCATAAGGAAGACTAAAAATTGATCTATTGCAACGATATTTCTAGCATTTAGCTAATACAGTACCAGTTTCTAATCCATCACAACATAAATAACACTAGTAATCCCTGCTCCTTACAATCTAGATAAGTTAAAGCTGAGAAATAAAGCAGCATACAAATAAGCTATAATTTCCTTTCTTTTGTTCTATCTTAACAAGTATTATTTTTAGTCTCTATTAAGCTAATTTAAAATAGCAGTATTATAGATTCTTAATAACTAGTAGCTTTAAATAGCTAATATAGCTATAAGCTAAATTAATAAATCCTAAGCTTAAGAACTTATTATTATAACCTTATCTTCTAGTATTAAGTTAATACCAAGGGATTAGTTCTTATATACCAGTCTTTACTGATAAAGGAAATAAAGAGAAAGAGATAAGAATGCTGCTTAGATATGATTAAGCATAGACTTTGAATAATCTTATTTCAAGGTTTATTGCTAAAGAAAGGAGGATATCTAAAGAAATTTAACTGCAAGCTTGGCTATGAAGTACAGGAAAACAAAATCAATGAGAAAAATATCACAGAAAGAGAAGCTTTAAATTAAGAAACAAAGGTAGTTAATAAGGAACAGAAGAGTGGTGAGAATAAGTCCAAAGGAGTTTAAAGAAAGTTTAAACTATAAGGATTGTTAGAATACTTTTGTAGTAAGGAAAATTGCTACTTAGGGATAATAATTCTTAATACTTAATTAAAAGCTTTTAGATATCTTAGGGCAATAGTTTACCTTATATAATAGATATAAGTAATAAAAAAGTAAGAAATTAGCTAGGTAATAAAGGATTTACTTTTGAGTAAGTATAAAGGGTAAAAGATTTCTCTTAGTTAGAGAAGTAAGTTGAAAAGAGATTTTTTAACTAAAGAAAATATGAATCTAGCAAAATAAAAGCAATATTTTAACTCTGAGAAAGTTAAAGCACAATCAGAAAATAGAAATTATAGGAATAAGCGGAATCAGGAAAAATAACGAGAGTTAAATGGGTATGGACATAGAGGTAAAGGAAATTTGATTAAAAGTTTGAATAGCGTGAATTATGGAATATTCCAAAAATTTAATGAAGATGAGACAATAAAGATTAATCCTTCAAAAGGATAAAATTATCTTCTAAAACTTAATCATAGTGCATCAAACGAGATTGCTTGAAGCCATTCTTCGAAATTATTCAAATTTATTGGTAATCAACTTTTATAACTTTTAGGGTATAGTTATTATAGTGGAGGAAGCCTATAAAGTGAGAGTTTCTTTAATTATGCGTCTCAAGTAGTTTATGGATAAGAGAAAAACAAGAAATTGCTTTAGATTAGAAATTCGAATTAACGCTTTAGTATCTTAAGTTAGAACTTATAAAAGATTCCTCAAATTAAGTTAGAAAAAACTTGATGGCTCTTAAAAGGCTATTGAATATCAGATAGTAATCCTGGCTTCTCTACCAGAAGGAGAGCTTAAAAGCTTGATATGTAAAATATGTTTGAGCTAAGCATTCAATACTAAAATTCTCCAAGAACTAGATTCTATTTTGGTCTTCATGGTCCCATTTTCTTAATAGGATTTTAATTATAGCTCATGATGTTCTAGAATCTATTACTATTAACAAAAAGTCTTAGAACAATTTTCATCTCCATAGTCTTAACTATCACAGGTATGCTTGATTGAAGAAATTTTAGGTAAATTGGCCAAAAAAATTTCTCAATAGCCAGTGCTAATTACGATTCTTTTCTTTCCTCTCAGTAAATAAAACTTTTAGCTATAAAGGGAAGTAATTTCTTAAAAGTAAAATATCATCCATTAGACTTCGAAAAAGCCTAAATAGGTAAAAAATTGAGTATTTAATAAATTAAATAAAAGGCTGAAATTGGCAAGACCTTAAGCTTTAGAAAAGCCAAGCCAAGAAAAAAGAATTTTTAGAAATCTTAAAAGATAAAATAAACTAAGAGCTTTAAAAAGACGCTAAGCTGAAGTAATTTTAAGGAAGGATTCTAAATTCTTCTTATTCTTCATTTCAAACCTTCAATTGGCTTCCTAAATTTTATAAATCCTTCTTATACAATTCTCAGTTAAATTTTTAGATACAAAAGCAATATAAACTAAAAAAAAGATTATATTCACACTATAAAGAAATTATGTTTCCCCTTTACCGAACTAAAGTATTATTTTAATGCTATTAAAAGCAAAAATTATATTTTATTACTATCCTAAATAAAATTTACATTCCATGATCTAAGATATCTGCATAAAATCCTATTTCTTTAATTAAAATGATTGCTAAAAGTTATAAATACAGGACTACTTATTTAATACTATTTTTTTATTTTATAAATATACAAAATATTGCATTTAGAACTAAAATTCTAAAAAATAAAATTTATTTTTAACCCAAAATAATAAATTTTTACCTAAAAGGATAATCTTTTTATGTTATATGTCATTTTTTATTAAAGAAATTGAAAGTACTTTGATGTTATATTTATTTTATTATTTAAAAACTTTTAATTTTATAACTAATTTCTTAAAAACTATTATTAATAAGATACTTATTAAGATTCATAAATCTTATATAAAATCCTCTTGTTCTGATTCAAAGCTAATATTAATACTCTCTAAACTAGAATAATAAGATATTTAATCATTTTCATTCTCTAGCATAGATTATTTATATTGATCTTCACTCTCTATTATAAGGCTTATTTTGCTTAAAGAATTTGTCATTTAGTAAAAGAAATTACCAGTTATCTAATTTTCATTTAGAACTACTTATTTTAACTTTCTATAAATAGGGTACTATTTATTATTTTCATCTACAAGTGGAAAATCTCTTATTATAATACGTTGATTTCTTTTAACATCTAGATACTTCAAATTTTTGCAGTTAACTATAATTAATCTCACATCCTATTCTGTTAAATCGCAATTCTTTAGAGTTAAATTTTTTAAGTTTTATATTTTAGTTATTTCTTATATTCAATCTTTACCTTCAAGCGAACAAGTATCAAAACTCACTTAAATTAGCTATGGACAATTTTATTATATTACCTATAAAGTTTCTCTGCTTATTTTCTATATTTGCTAATGATAAATTTACTTTAGTTTCCTGCCTTATAAAAGAATGCCTTACATTATCTAATCTGTCATTTAACTAGTTTATTTAAAGGATATTTACTATAGGTTTTTTCCATAAGTTGCTATCTATTAAAATCCTTATTCACTAATTCTTGCTAAACTATTTAAATTTAAGGATTTAAGATTCAGAGCGTATTTTAATAAAAGAGTTAAGTGAGAGTCTGTAAAGGTATCACAAAAAGAAATTTAAAAGTATTCTAAACTATTATATCTCTCAGAGAAGAAATGATCAAAGTCAGTTTAACTAAATTTATAAGTATGTCAATTAATAAATGTTTTAATTAGTTAAGCTTAATTTTATCTAAAACTGTATTAGGTAAACTGCTTATATTTTATAGTTCTAATTTAACGAGATTAGGACATAAATCTATAAACTAATCAATATCCTCATTTCTATTAATAAGAATTTCTTCAATATGTGCTCCTTTAATTTCTAAGTAACTTCTTAAATAACCATAGTCTACTTTACTATTTCCCATTTTTAAAACTTTTAAATTCAAATTTTTAAGGAAATTATTAACAAAATTTTCACAAGATCTTCCAGGATTAATGCAGCCTTTAAATTCAAATTCTTCTAAGTTTATTAGATTTTTTAAAAAAGATAATTTTGTTTCCTCTAAACTTCAGTCATCTATAGATCGTTTTTTAGATTTTTTATTTATAATTAATCAGTAAATTCTATTTTATCTGTAGTAGCATGCTTTATTTATAACTACATTTACTTTTAATAATTCTTTCTCATTGAAGATAGTTTTTACCACTTATTCCAATAAATTTGATTCAAAGTTTCTATAATTTGCTAGTATATATTTTTAGATATTTATTAAATATCAAGAATAATTTACTTAACATCTGAGTGAGCTATTTATTTTAAAGTCCAAATCATTCTATTTTTAACTAACTGCTAATTTTCATTATACTTATTTATTTTTAGTTATTCAAATTAATACTTAAAGTTGTAAAGAAGTTTATTTACTTATTACAATCTACAGATATCTCTTTTATTAAGAAAACTAAATATTTATTACATCATATAAGCATTCTTTAGTATATTAAGTTATTTATTTTAATGCTCACTACTCATAGTTACATTTTTATTTTCATTATCTTGTTAATTTTAGCTTTCACTAATTCTTTTTAATTATTATATTTGAATCTCAAAATCAATACCATTTCGATAAATGTTTTTGTTTTCATATTATTTTATTTATAAAGCGTCCATAAATTAAGAGTTACAAAAAGGTTCTTCTTAGAACTAAATATTATAACTTTAACTTTTTCTTTCGTTTGAGTTTTGTTCGTTAGTGTTCTATTTTTAATCCTCAGAACTTTATTCATTTTGCGTTTTCCTAGAAATTTAATTGTTTTGACCTATTTTTATTAATTATACTCTGTAATGTTTATAAATGAATTTACTAGTATTTTATAAAGTAAAAATACATTTATGCTAGAAATTGCTTATTGTATAATTCTAAATCCTAACTATTTAGCAAAGATACTATTAAACTAGTTTACTAATAATTGCTATTAATCTAGCCTACTCAATCATTTTATTAGCAGTTCTAGAATCAGATAATCAAATACTCATTTTTTAAGCTAAGAAACTCTCTCTGCTGCTTGCTTTGGATATCCATTCTATGGCTGGACTTATTTAACTTAGTTATATCTAGTATTAAATAATTTGAATAGTTTGGTGCTAACTATTTATGCATTTGTTGTTGTAGTTATTGTTACAGTTCTTACTTGATAATGCTTCTTAATCTTTTTTATATATAACAGCAAATTAATTAATCATTTTAAATAGCTAGGAACCTACGCTTTCATTCATGGAGTTCATAGCTAATGCTATTGCAATTACTATTTATCAGTAACTCTGTATCAAACTCTTATAATTTGCATATTTCTAGTTATTCAAGATTCTAGACTTCATACTGGTAATATTCCATTAAATATTACCTTGAAGAATGCTTTAAAAGGATCTTAATAAGAATAATAATATTGCTTACTATTTAAAACTTCCTAATTACAGGATCCACTAACAAGAAGCTATTATTAATCTCTTTTTCTTGAACATCTTTAATAGTTCTAATAACTAGACTAAAGCAAAACTGATATTTAATACTTAATTATTATAAATCTATAACATTGAAATAAATCAGGCGGGAAATATAAATTAATAAGTATAGTTTCAAACATTTAATAGATCTAGCTTATATTATTAATTAAATTAGAGAGAAACTATTAATTATATAGTTTTTATTTATTATATAATATAAAGGAATAAACAGTTTACTTTTATTTAATATTTTACTTCTTGAACTTAAGTTTAAATGTGATACAGACTAAAGGTATTTTAAATCTGATTGGTATAATTTAGCTTGCTCTATTTTTACTCTTAGCTAGATTCATTTCAATTACTATAATTTAATATTAAATTTTTTTAACTTTATCAGTATCGCTTCTGCTTGAGTATAAAATCTACTTACAGGGCAAATTTATCTAGCATAGATATTTCCTTTTAAGTTAAAATTATATTATTTTTTCATCCTTTGCTTCTATTTGACTGTAGTAAAATCTTACAAAAATGTATGTTTCCACTAAATTGTAATAAAGCCTATCCTTAATGCTGAAAGGTATAACTGCAAGACTAAATTAAAGACTCCTTATACAAATGCTTAGATATTTTGCACCATTTGGTTAGTTTTAAGTAGCTTAATCAAGATAATAGGTTAAGAAGCTGATGGTTTTCCAAATTTTATTTGAAAGACATGAAATTACAGATACAAGTCAATTAAAGCCTAAAGAATTATTTTATACGATATGCTTAATTAAAAATTGGGAAAGAGCTCAGAAGGTAGTTTTCTTATATGAGGGCAAACGATGCTTATCTTGTTTATAATGAGAAATGCTATTTCAGCTAAGCCAAAGGTAAAGCTATATGCCATAAAGATTGTTAAATAGCATCATTAGCTGAGCTATTAGAGATACTAAAGGGATAGATGTTCCTTCTGCTGATCTATTTTCAAATTTCTAAATTATCAGTTCACACTACAAATGTTATTTGGTGATCTTTTACTCGAAGAGCGATTTTAAAATATTATTTTTAAAATATACTAAATAAAAAGTTAAAATTAGCTACTAAGATAAAAGATATTAACTAAAGATATCTTTTACATCTTTTAAATTTAGCCAATCCATAAAAATTAGATACCATTTGTTTTGTCTCCTGTTTACGAAAGACAAACTCGACATTAAACATATCTATCATAATTTTAATCTGGCTTTGAGCTTTAAGTAGCTTTATTATGAATAGTGGCTTTACTTATAGAAACCATAAGAATAGATAAATTTATTTCTTATTTTATGAAGAAAGCTTTAAGGGGGCTGCATTAAAAGATAATTATAATTAAGCTACGAGCAGACATCAATAACTTTATTTGAATAATTTTGCAGGAAGTTAATAAAATATTTGGAAGGAATTTGATTAGTGATTACTTTAGATGATTCGATTTTAGTACTTTTAGAACGCTGTGACATCATTTATCTTATATTAATTGAACCATTATTAATAGCCTTTATTGATAGTTTTAACTCAAGGCTGGTTTAATTTTTAGTTATCTTGCTTAAAAAATGAGTTCCATTTAGTGTATTTATAGTTAGATTGCTATAATTAATTTAAACCTTTAATTTAGGCTAGTTATCAGCATTAATATCTTTCTATCCAGATTAAAAAATATCATTTTATGTATTCCTTAGTTCTTGCGATATTATTCTGAGCTGACTTAGCAATCTTTTAGCAATTTCTTTCAAAATATATTAGGCTTATACTGTTATCTGATTCTAGTAGTTAATTTACTTAACCATACTATTAATAAAACAATGTACTTTATTTGCTTAAGTCATTAATGAATATATTTATATTTTACTATAGCAATATGTAATTTCGTAGTTGCTACTATCATACACTCTTTTGCTTCCTTATTAATAAGCTATTATTTATTGTAGTTTTCTAAATTTTATTTAAAAATTTAGCTTTTTAATCATTTTATGCATAATATGCTCTTTACCAAATCCCTAATTATAAATCCAAAGCTTGGCTTAAAGTTTTAGATATGAGCTATTTTAAATTTATAAGTTTTAGTTCTTTCTTTCACTTAAAGGTTAGCATCAGTGACTTAATTAGAAAAATTATAAAATTGTTTAATTAAAATGAGGAACTTTCGTTAGTAGCTTGTGTGGGATGATTTCTTATAATGTAATTTCAGTTATTGCATTATTTATCTTTAAGCCTGTTATAAGATTATTAATAAACACCCTGCCAAACTGTAAAGTTTAACTAAGATAACAGCTCTCAACTTCAAAATATTGATTACAAGTCTACAGTCGTAATTTCTCTTTGAGTATAACTGATTTGTTTATAAAGCTTAAGATCACTAGCAACTTAAGCAAAAGAAGTATGTTATACCTTCTTTCATCTCAGAGGTAACATATGGTAAAATAGTGACTTTTGTATAATCTCTAGTGATATAATGTTCCAAACTAAACAGAATATATTAATAATGAAAGTGCTTTGCCTTTAGGTATTATAGAGGTTTAAATAAGTAGCATTAATCTATACTAAGCTTATATAATATAAGCTTAGCTAATTTTATTAAAGCTACTCTTAATATTAAAGCTACTAGTATAAAATAAAGCTAATATACTAATTATTTCCTATTATAGTATTAAAGCATTAACTTAAAAAGCTACTTTATTAATTAGATTTAGTTTAGTTTATCATTATTTAACTTCAAGCTATTTATCCTTAGTAAAGCTAAAAAGCCTATTTAGAGACTAATTTACTATAACCTTAGTTACCAAGAGCAAGGGAATATAAAGGACATAAAAGATACAATTGGAAAAGGAAGAAATTAAAGAAGTTTCTAATAGGATAAGAATAACTGAAGCAAGACTAAAACTTAAGAAGAAACTAGAAAATTATCTTAATTTAGTTAAATGCTTCGCTACTTATGATGAGATGCAACTTTGGGAAAAGAAGCTTAGTTTATTTTATGTAGCTTAGAATTCTTCTAGGTATAAAGTAAAGTTCCTATAAAGAAAACTCTTGATTAGTAAGACTTGGAATTTGCAAATATTAAGGTAGATTTAGTAAGGTTTCTCAAAGGGAACTAAGATATAAACTCTATAGAGTAAGGTTAAGCTACAATATCTAAATTTTTAGATCTAGTAGTTTAAGCGACTCCAGCTAATCAATATTACTACTTTATTTAACATAGACCAATATTCAGTCAATAGTTTAATTAAACAAAGAGAAAGATTAGCATGTTGAAACTTTAGAGCAAATCTGTCCAGATATTGGAAGCATTAAAATTAAAATAATCTCTATTTTTCTGAATCAAAGTAAACAAAAATAAGGAACAAAAAGATGCAATCATTTTTAGAAAATTTTAACTTGCAAGACGTAAAGAGATCGAGCTATTGAATAGAGGTAGAATAAGACTGCATTATAGCCTCAAAGTGAAAGCAGTTTTTAGAAACGGGAGTCTTTATGAAGATTAAAGTAATATATATAATGCGAGGAAGAACGGATGACGTATCTTAATGGGTTATATGATCTGATTAGGATACTTAAAAAACTTTTTAACTAAAGGTAGAATTATTTAGCACCAAGATTATGAACCCTGAGAGATCTGACTTGTTTTCAAGATGTCTTAAAGTAATTAGATTATAAAAAGCACTTTTAGTCTTGTAAACTGGCAAAACGCAGAGCTCAAATAAAAGACATAAAGAAAAATTACAGACTGCTTATACAGTGAAACAATCAGAAGAATAATTTTCTATCAGTGCTTATAAAAATCCTACTAAATTTTATATTCAAATACTTAAATAAAATTACAGGAGGAATAAGAGTAATTTAGAGCAATACTAAACCGAATCAAAATAGCCACATTCTTAGAAGAAGTCAGGAAAATTTTAAATAAGATAATAAATTGCTAATAAGAAGGCTAAAAAAGGAACTATGAAAGAGAAATCTAAATCGGTTAAATAAGAAAAAGGTGATAGGAAGAAGACTTAGCTTAAAAGCGCGTTGAGCTTAAAGTTTTAACCTTCTAATGCAAAATAGAAAAAACATAATATCTTCAGAAGAGTTGTAGAACATAAGATAAATGACTGCCAGAAGTCCATTTAAAATTATAAAAAATCAAATAAGAAAATAAAAATACTAGATTGGCATATACAGTCTACCTATCTCTTCACAGTTGATCTCTTTAATATATAATAGCTAATAAGCTTAAAAGAATTTAATAAATATAAGAATATTCTATAAAGCAAAGCAAAAAATAATTTAAAAGCTAACTAAATATTTGAATACTTATATATAGCTATATATCTTAAAAGTGTTAAAGTTATCTTTATAAATTTATAAAATATACTTAAAAACTAATTTTGGTTATTCTAAAAGATAGTTAGATAATACCATAATTATCTTCCATTCTGTAATTAATAAATTAACCTCTATATAAGCTTTTTATTTACTATCTAAAATTAAAGCTTTATATAGCTGTATTAATATAGTAGCTACTAAGTAAATCTTAAATTAAAGTTATTAGTCTCTATTTCTTAGCTTTATAAGCTTTATTATTACTTCTACTATTTTTAAAGTCTAAATGCTAATACTTTCTTTATAATAAGCTTCAACGATTCTTTTATTAAGTCTCCTTTTATATTTTTTAAACCTTAATTTGAACAGCACGTTAAAGAGATAGGCTTCAATTTTGTTTATTTAACGGGATTTTATAGAATAAAGTTAAAGAGTTTAGAGGAAGAAGCTCTTTGAAAGTTGAAGCAGAGCAAACTAATCAAACGAAAATGAAAAGGAATGATATAATGCTGAGTAAGAATGGAAGAATGCTGCTATTATGATCGAAAAGACTTTATGAGTAATTGATAAAGGTATTTATTATTAAGCAGTGACTTTTTATTCCTAAAACGAGAGGAGTGAAGAAAGTGGTAAATAAGATTAAAAAATAATTGAAGTCCTTTAAACTTTTATAAAGCAGTTGGATCAAAACTGAAGAAGCTAGCCCTTAACTATAAAAATGACAGACTAAGATGCCTCTTTAAAGCCAAACAATTATAAATCTACTGAGAGTTAAAGTTAAAATCAGGTTACAATGATCTAAGATAGAATAAATCGAAAATTTAGGTTCTTAATAATAACATAATCGTTCGTAAATTTCGAGCGTTAATAGCAACTAAGTGGTCAATATCTTTTGACTTAAGATCTATAATCCCATCAATAAAATTTTAAGTAGGAGTGGGAATCTAATCTTTTAGCGACTCAAAAAGATTTTAATAAAATAGAGTAATCGATTTGATAAAAAGGTTTAGCTATCTTATACATATAAGAATGCAGCTAACGCTAAACTATGAATACTTTCAAATGTAAGATACGTTTCGTCAAACATTTAGCAATTATTTGAATAAGCATTAAATAAGATTGACAACATTGAATCTATATGTGCCAAGATATTTAGATTTAAAGAACTACTAATTTACAATCTGGTTTTTATTAAATATTTCGGTCTACTTCTTTAACAAAAAAATTGTAAGCTTGTTTAAAGTGTTAAAGATCCAGCAAGTAAATATTAAAGTTAAGATTGACTAGAAGAAGATAAAATACTAAAATTCTAAATTCCCTAATATGAGCATGCCGATTCAAAGCAAAGTATGTTAAAAGCTTCTAAATTATTTTAAATAAAGCAATAAAAAATTATATAGTAGCAATAGACTTTATTCATAGTTTAAGATATACAAATTAAATTATAAGAAGCTAAATTAAAGGGAAATAAAAGAAAGAAAAAAATAGGTATTATAAAGGGATTTTACTAAAGACTAAGTGAAAGAAAAAAAACTTAATTTACTAAAAAATTAATGAGACTATGCTTATAGCGTATCTTCTTCAATCATATCACAAAAGATATATAAAAATATATTAAATATCTTAACTGGATAAATTATATAAAAAATAAGCTAAAAGTTATTAAAATAAAAGAACTTATTACTCTTATTATTTCATAAGAAACTAACTTTTATTTAAATTGCTATAGATATTCTATATAAGCTATATTTTGAAAAATAATGATAATTAGAAGAATCTTACAAAGTTCTCTATAAAATACTAATCATAATAACCATTAACTCAATATATTTACATTAATCACTTATATTTTAGAAGTTACTTTCTTTTGGCTAAAAAATGGTTTTTAAACATTTTAAAAATATAAAATAATAAAAAATATAAACTGAGTGAGTTACAATTAGCGATATCACTTTTATTGTAAAGCATATCATAATAAAATGGATCTAATTTAGGGCTATAAATTAAAACGGGTTATGAAAAGAAGATAATTATTGTATTATTTTCATGTCTCTAAGTTGCTTATATGTGCTTTATCTTAAAAATTCTGTGTTACCTCAATTTATTCAACAATATCCAAATTTATAGTCTAATCTAACGTTTAGTTTTGCTTTAGTTAGCTATAAATGTTTTTTTCATATTCCTCTTCAAAATCCTCCTATATGATTTGAATCTCTTCGATTCTTCATAAAATTGTAATTCCTTCTTCTTGTTTGATACTTGAGTATTAATGCTTTTCTTTTTATAAGTTTAATTTAACACTTTATGATTGATGATTTATCTATTTAGATTATGACTCCTATTTATTATACTTTTATCTTTTTATCTTTTATCTTTATCTTAATTTTCTTCTATTTGATAGTTTATGGTACTTTGGCTTTTCTATAAATTAGGATTTTCTTATTTTTTCAAAGTTTCTTACTGTTGCGGATAATCACTTTCCATTTGATGGTATTTAGAGAGAAATTGCTTAACATTATGGTTTAAATAAGTTTGGATTGAGAGAGAAAAATAGTTGATGATGGCGAAATAGAGATTTTGTAAATGAAGATGTTTAGCAAGTTAGAGTTCTATTGATTAAAGGATTTGTATTAGCTGAGAGTTTTGAGATGGATGGTATAGTTTGGTATTAGACTTATTTAAAGATTAGATTTGCTAATCTTAGTTTTGTAGCTCTTGCTAAACTTATGTGTGTCTATTGGTTTTTCTTAAACAAGAGTTTGAGATTAGGCTAGTTTTAGTAGATTTAAATGATTTGGATTAGTTTTAGCTTAGTTATTGTATTCAGTTTGTAATTATATTGATTAAGAATATTTTTCTCTGAAGCAAGTTAATAGCAATATTTGATTGACTTGAGCTGTAAGTCTTATCTAAATAAGATGATGACTTAGTGGAGTCAAGTGTAGAAGAAGTAGCATTAGCTTTAGTTTGTAGTATAAAAGATGAGAAGTAAAGTATTAAGAATGTTTGCCTAGAGCGAAAATAAATGCTGACATATAAGATGAAAGCATAAATAAGCATACAATTAGCTTCCATTGTATTTAGGCGTTGATTTACATTAGATTGGCACTTATATTGAAGCAAAATACTGACTATCAAAATTTAAATTAGAAGTAAAAACTAAAAAATGAGTTTAGTCTTCCATAAAAATACGAAGACAAAGGAAATACCAAGTATTTAGTATATCTTAACAAACTCTCAGTAATAAAATTTAGTTTTAAACCCAACTGTTAAAATACCAAATTAAGACTTGAATAAATAAGACTTAATTAACTTCCTTTTTCTATGTAGATGCAAAAATATAATCAAAGGAATTAAAAAATAATCAAATAACGAGCTAGATAAAGCAAGGCTTACTACAAACTGCAGATGCTTATTTTTCAAAACTAAATACTGTATAAGCATTTAACACCTAATAGTCTTCAGATATTTATAATAGCAGTTAAAGGCCTAAAAATAGATAATATTAAACTATATTAAATTTAGAAAAAAAAGTGTTCATTATTGTTATGAGCACTGATTTATTGAAACCTTCTTCAACCTAAGGAATATAAACCAAGTAAAATAAGAGTGACTATAAGCATTATAAAAGAGATTGAAGTGACAGTAATTACTTTTCTATAAAATCTATTTTCTCCTTCTTAGTAAAAGCAATCAGATCTAAAAATATTAGCACTAACCTAAGTTTACTATTGATTTATTTGAAATAATCCTACTTAAGTATCTATCAAGTCAAAATTAAAGTTTTGAATTAGCACAGAAAATTTTATATATTAAGTTAGAATTTTCAAATAAACAGTGTAATAAGATTCTTTTTTTCTAGCTGAAATAAAAGATTATTTTAGCTGATAAATAATAATAGCTGAAAATATTACGATCATTAGAATTATTATTAGTACAGATTGCTTTTAGCATTTCTAGCATTATTTAAATCATTCTTTTCTCAATTTTATTCACTAACGTCACATAAAACTCCTCTATATCCATCTTTACAATTTCCTTTTCATTCTAGTCCTTTTATAAATTCTTCTCTTTGTTATTCTTCAGTAAGTTTCAGATAGCTACTAACATAACTACTATTCAAGATAATTCCTAAGCAGGCTTTGAAATAAGGACATCCATCAATATTATCTTAAGTGAAATTGAGTTTTCAATATCCTTGCTTAGGAGTAACTAAGCTATTTCCACAGCATGTTACTCCTTGGATGCATTGTTTGCAAGTAAAGTGACTTGAGTTGAGTGAATATTATCCATAAAGACAGCTTTAGCATTAGTAGCTTTCTACAAATACTTAGTCTATCCTTCATTGTTTAATGTAGTACTGCCTTTCCATTTTATGTTTAGAATTGTAAGGTAAGTTCTACAAATCTATAGCGTTTGTTCCTATTTCTAAGTGAACTATTCTTCCTGTTTTAGTTTAAATAATTATTTCCTTTATATTAAAAAACCAAATACTGGATATATTTTGATATTTTCCTAATAACTAAGAGTTAATTAAAAATAGTTATGCAGCTGAGTAAAAGTCAGTCTTAAGAAGCTAGCTAAAATAATCAATAATATAAATCAAAAGTTCAGGAATAGAAAATCCAGGTAATTAAGACATAAATTATAATGGAGTATTATAATCTAAAACGCTAATTATAAAAACATTCCTTTAATTAAAGGCGAAAGAAGCTATATGATTACCAAAGAAGGCTGAGTTAATAAGAACGTTTAACTTATTTCTGAGCTATAAATATCAGGAACAAATATTGGAGCAGTACCAATAAATGAAATAGCTCCTCCTTCACCTATTAGAGTTATTTAGGAAAGTATTATTATCTATTATGTATTGTCATATTTATTGGTAGTCACAAATTAATGTGAACAGCTCCTCTTTAGAAATAGATTTTGGATTTGCTTCAATTTAATTATCTTTAAAAATATTTCGATTAAAGGCTATATTTGCAATTTGATTTGAAGGTAATATTCTAGTGAAAAGTATTATTGGTTATCTAATATGAGCTAATACTTAATAATTTAAGATTATAAAGCATGAACCTGACAATGCTCTTTAGTTACGACATGAACAGTTGAAAATATTAACTATTGAGTTTAAAAAATAAATAGCGGATCCATATTCTTGCTCTCTATTTCCATTAGAGAAACTTATATTTGATATACTTTATTCATGGATAGTTAAAACTGTATTGCTATAATTTGTTAGCATGCACTCAATCATTTAAATTTCAGAATTTATCATATAATCGCTGATCCATAATCGTTAGACTCACAATCATAAAAAATGATTTCTGTACATTTAAGATTGATTAAAGTGCTTAAATAGCTCCGCCTTAGTTAGTAATTTTTTATTTGCTAAAATTAACTAATTTTAAGACTAAGTTTGATTGTGTCATATAAAATGCTATTCCTGATGAGGATTCTGCATTTTTAAATTAAGAATGATAAATTTCTATAATTGACTATAATTCTCCCAATACAAAAACTCCTTAATGTACCTGCTAATTTTCAAAAACTGATTAATTAATTTAAAAAATAATTATAAGCTAAACTCCTAAAGTATAGTATTTAGCTTTTTTATTGAACATTTTTACTTAATGAATGCTTAAATTACTTTGCTATACCTAAATAATGGAAGATTCCCACTATTATTAAAAATGATTTTATTATGTAATTAATTAGAATTGCTTGAAGTAAATAGACTTAATATTCCAGTAGAGTAAGCCTTGTTGCTGTGAATTACCGAATTTTTTATTAAGAGCAATGTACTTTAAACAAAAGGGATGTTCCTTCATTTGTTTCTCAGTATTTAACTTCTAAATTTTTCATTTCTAAACTACTCTTTAGTTCTAAAAGCTCAAATTCTTCAAATTTTTATGCTATTTTATTACTGAAAACCGCTTGATTAAGATATATATCTGATATCTATGTATGAAAAACAGTTCCTTCATATGCTTTATTTTTGATAAACTTGGAATCAGTAATTTGCTATTTAAGATTTATCAGACTTCAAGAATCCTCCTACTTCTGCTAAGTTTTTTGCTACTAAGCAGTTGTCTAAAAAATTAGGAGTTCTGACTCAAGTATATACAACTTGCTATAGGATCTGTATTTTCCATAAAGGAGCAATTCTAAAATTCAGTCTTTGGATTTCTTCCGCTTATTGAGATAACTTCCATAAACTTAGCAACTGAATTTTATATAAAGTTAGTTTTTTGAAATTTGAGCTAGCTTGATATAGCTTCAAAAGCAGCTGCTTACTATAGAGTGTAATTGAGGGTAAATAAAGAATCTTGTATATTTACATTGATTTGAACTGGTTAAATAGTTCCTTATCTATTAACTAGATTATAGTAAAAGTAAAGCTGCTTAAATGAGACATTAAAATATTCTATTTTTATCAAACTTTCTTCTGATTCATTTCCATTACTTAAGTTCCTTTAGTAATACAAATTAAATTTTGAATGTCAGTAGTGAAAATTCAAAAGTCACTCCCTCTATATAAATGAGATCTACTTAATTTGCTTTCAAAAATCCAGGAAAAGAAAAATTAGCAATTTAATTTTCTTAATTTTCAAGTATTAGGTAATGAAAGTTATCCATCTTAGCTAATTTTCCTCTTTTATATCTTAAATCTCCACTATCAAATCTATTATCTTCGCAGCAGATATTAATGAAATATTTTACTATTCCAGTACTAAAAATCTGTACCATTGAACTCTAAATCACAGCACTAGCATTCATCATAGTTTTTATTCTTTTTAGTAAATTAATGAAGTCAAACATTATCTAAACTAAATTTTCCTTTTATAATTTTGAATTTGTTGTTTATGCATTATGCATATTTCTCTGCTATATCATAAGAAGAATAATTTAAATGCTATTAAAAATTTCATATATAGCCATATTCTACTATGTATGGATTTTCTTTAAAAAATTACCTTTAAATACAAATATTACATTATCATTAATCATAAAAGCTACATTTTATTCCTTTAGTCTATATATTATTTACGAATTACTTCATTATCAACATTCTAAAAATGAAGATGTACTTTATAAGCAGTCAGTTGAATATAAGATCTAAAATATAATTTTAGCTTTATCTTTATCATTTGATACACATTATATTAAGTTAGAGGTGTTAGTATTGCTATTAGCTTAACAATAAAGTGTTTAGATAGTAACTTTTTAAATTACTTATATAAACTTTTTTATTCTTAAAATACTTTTCTAAGTAAAAAATATTAAGTAGGTTCTTCAGGAGCCATTTAGCTTTATTCCTCATTATATTGATCTAAGTAATTATTTATACTTTATAATAAAATCTTTATATGCTTCTTTTATACTTCTTCTGATAAAGCTTCAGCTAAAGTGAGATAATGCATTCGAAAGTTCCTAGTCCTTTATAAATAATAAAATCTAATTAATAAGAACCATTAGTAAGGTTCTAGATGTTATTAGTTGTTTTGAAGATGCTGAATCACAAAATTTGTATTCTATTCCATTTTTATTTAGCTAAGATAAAGTGAATTTTTAATTCCTGACATTAATGATTTATGGATTCTCTAAAGTTGCTAAATTAGTTCCAAAACACACTAAGGATTATTGAGATCATTCATACTCTCGATAAATCCTGCTAGAATCTTAACCACAATCTTTAGAATTACAGTTCTAATTACATTCGTTATTTTCTAAATCTTAACTGTTACATATTTAAGATTATAAAAGATTAGACAAAATTCATTGTTCATCTTAGCTAAATAAGCTTTACTTATGATCAAAATCAGACTGTAAAGGATCTGAACACTTGCAATGGCTATTACGATAATTGCATTAAACTATGTTACACTAATCTTCATAGTAATACTCATTTAGTAATCTTAATATTACTTTCCAACTATTTTCTTCAGTATATTTACTTAGACAGATATCACTTAAATAAATGTATTGAGAAACAGCTCTTCTAAGTATTTTTATCACTTTTGGATGTGCATAAAAATTACAAACTTAACTAAAGCAACCATTATCAAATCTGTAACCTCCAATTCTTTTTGAACTTTAACATAGACTTATAGAACATTTTTCGCAGCCATTTCCATTGTATCAACAGTCTTATATATAGCATTATAATCACAAAAATCATCGTTTATTAGTTCAGGATGACAATGGAAATTATCATATCAAGCATTCTACTAACTTGCAAAATAAAGACAATAAGCATCATCATAACCACATTGTTGCTAATTACAGTCCTAATCACTAAAACTCCATTATGACAAAAATTATTCAAAGTTAAACCTAAATTTTCACAAGATGTTAAATAATTCTAGTTGCAGCAATCAAGATCATCAAAATTGCTTTCATAATTTAATAGATTTACATCACAATTTCCATCTCCTATTAACTTAATATCATAAAGCTCTTAGTTAACTCCATAACATTTCTTTACTTAACATTTAAAATTACAATCATGGAACTTTTAGTATAAGGAATTAGAGCATCTCTAATTTTTAATAACAAATGATTCATACAATTAATGCTCCTAAAGAATTTCTTTGTATTCCTATCCTATAGAATCATAGTTACAATGTTAAATATCACAATCTATCACACTCTATATCATATTTATCTTTTCTTAACTTTTCTATATTGCAGCCCGTTTAAAAATATTGTTAAGAATCATCATTTCCTTTCTAATTATTATCAAAAAAGCATTTCTTGAAATATCATTTATTTTATAAAAATTAGTCACCTATTTCTTTCATTTTACATCATCGATCTAAGCATTACTAGCAATCTCATCCGTCTCACTTGAAAGCTCAATTACAACAAGCTAAATAGCAAATTTTATTCCTTTATTGGCCACACAATTTAATCAATTTCTAAGTACTTTTAGCAATCATTTTCATCTTTTTTGCCTTACTAGCTTTATTATCATATTTCATAGCAAGCTTTATCACAAACACCATATCCTATCATATTTCAGTTACAGTCCTTTATCATTTTTGCTTAGTTTCAGTTTATTAGGTAAGATTAAAGGATTTATCAGCAATCATTTAATCCGAAATATGTTAGCCACAAACTGCATTAAAATACTTACAGCTTTAAATTCTATTTATTTTAAGTCATTGTAGTAGATTCAAGTCTAAAATAAATTCAGATCGCAAGTACACATCGTAATACAGCTTTGAGGATCGAAATTCTATCTTTTTCTATTATTTACTTTAGAGATATTTTTGTAAAGTAGGTAGTAACTGGAAACTCTAAATTTTATTAAGTTTTCTAATTATAAATAATAGCATTATATCACCAACAGTCACCTTAGTTTCATTAACAGTATTCTGTCATGTATACAAAATCACATTTTAATATCCTGTTTGCTAAAACAAATTTATATTATTTTAGGATAAACATCCTGGCGAGCTAAAAGGTGATTTCTTTAGTTACGAGAAAGAATTGAATTTTCCATCCTGTTCTGCAGTTTCTAAACAATCCATAGCATCTCATCTACACTCATTGTTCAAGCACTCTTCATTGCAAATTTAATTTTTTATTTTATCAAAAGTATATTTTCCTGAGGATGCTGTTTAACAAGTATCTTTGCAAGCAATATATTTAAATGTAATTCATATAGGATTTAAGCATTCCTAATTACATTACCCATTATTGATAAGATCTGGAATGTATCTACTTAGAGTAAAGCAACAGTTTGAGTAATAAAATTTAGATTAATACTAGAAGCATTGAAATGACATATACCATCACCCTACTTTCTGATTTGTATAGCTAATAGTTCTATAAATAAATAATTAATATTTATTACCAGGACCTAAATAACTCTAATCTTGACAGTTTTCTATCTAACCTTCTCAGAATAATTAGAGTTAAAATTAGCATTATCACAGTATAATTAGCAGTTATTTTAGTAATATCCACATTCTGAAGTTAACATTCAGAGCTACATAATTCAATAGATAACTTTCATTAGTTGCATCTTCCTAAACTACTAAACTAGCATGAAAGTCCGAAAGGTAAATAAGTTACCTCACTTAAATCATCAAGATCTAGCTAAATAGTTGCACTAAATTCTTTGTAAGGAAAAGAGAATTACTTAAAGCTATGTGAGATACAGTTTTGAGGATATTTAGCTGGATAATTTTCAGTTTTTAAAGAAGGTTAAACTTATATTCTAAGCAAAATGATAAATAGCTAGAGTTTAAAGGCCTAATAATCACAGATAGGATATGAAGCCATTTAACTAGTAGCTAAATAGAAAAATACTAAACATTCATGAAATTTAAATAGCAGTTAGATAAATAAAGCTTATAGTTATAAACAAGTTAGCTATCTATAATTAATAGAAAATACATTGTAAGTTATTAAGTATAAGCTATTAATGAATATCTCTTTATTAGTCTGAAATAACTAATTTAGATATACCGTTTACAATGTAAAATAACTATTATCTTAATTAAAAAGAGCTAATTTAGTTAATTTTAAATAGCAATCATATATATCAAATATTAACTTATTTCTACTATTTTTAGTTTAGAACTCTATATAGTTAAAATTAAGCTATTTATTATACTAATATACTTTGAGTAGCAACAAACTAAGAAGCTATTATTTAAATCTATTTCCCTCTTTATTGTAATGGATTTATCTTTAGATGTTAATAGCTTATATTCATGTAATTATGATAAATAACCGAAAGAAAAATACTAAATTTGGTATATTTCAGAGAAGTACTATAAATGATGTAACTATTACAATAATTAAGCTACTTTTATAAATTTAGATGCTGCTTCTTAGTTTATGATAGTTACTTCATTTTTCCTTAGCTTATTATTTAATTTTTACTACTAAGAATCTAAAAAAATATAAGTTAAAAAGTTTTATTAAAATACCTTCTTTAATCAAAAGACAGTGTAATCTATAATTAGCAAAACTACAGCAAATTTTTATTCAACTAACATTTATTTAACCTTTCCTATTTATCTTTGCTAAATAAAGAGAAATCACTTATTTAGAATTTATTTATAAACCTATAAACCTAATTTTTCTATTTAAATAACTTCATTAAATCTAAAGAGTAAAGCATTAGCAGTATAAGTATTTAACTTTATATAAAACTTTCTATAGTTCTTTTTTACTAGATACAGAGGCTTTATTTCCCTTTGCATATGAAAGATTATTTTTTTCATTATTTCTTTATTTCTCAAATTGAAAATAATTCCTTTTTTATATTCACTATTATATTTTAATTTTAGCTTCCACTAAGAAGATTCATTATTAAATGGTTCAATTTACAGATAGAAAATATTTGACTATCCATAAATAAATATATAAGCTTTAAAATTCCTTTACAATACTTATTTTCTTTGAGGAATAATTAAGTTCTTTAATTCTTAAAATTTGATGTAGCATTCAATCTACTTTTTATATTTACTGGATAAGCTAAACTTATATTATATTTTATTTATGCAATTTAACTAACTACATTCAATAGCAATGGTATTCCCTTCTAATACTCGAAGTTAAATTTAGCTTTTTAAAGTTTTCTTTTTTTATGATAGCGAAGCTTATAGAAGATAAGCTAAACTAGTATAGCTCTTTCTTAGTTGCTAGTTATCTTGTTTATCTTAAATTGAAACAAAAAGTTATTAAAGAAAAAGAATAAGAGTAAAGTAGTTTAGTTCGCTAACTTTGATTCTTACACTAATGTAGTAGATAGAAAAAAATTTTAGTGATTAGCAAAAATAAAGCTGCATCAAAAGGTATAATATATACTAAAGCCTATAACTATTAAAAAATAGCTAAGATCTAAATTTTTAATATATCAGACACTAAATTAATAATAGAAGCAATTAATATCCTCCAAGATATGGTAAAATAAATACCTTCATTATTATTCTGAATTACAATTTATAAAGAATAGAAACTAATTTGATTCTATTTTATAAATATTAAACCCTTTTTATATGCTTGAGTATAACTTCTAGAAATATAAAATTATTTCAAGGCTATTAAAATGTTTACTCTATTATATTTCTTAAACATAGGTAGTGTATCTTAGCTTTTAATTTTTATCTTAAATTTTATTTATTAGTATGCATATTATATAACCTATGTCTTTATGCCTATTATGTCTATTATGTTGATTATGTCGATTATCTCTCCGTGATTTAACTACTAGTGATCATTCTCTATTTGATATAAAATAATTATATTAAAAGGTTTATTAGAATTAACTATTATATACCTTTTTATCAAATTTACTTTCCGTTACTTTAATAGGAGATACTATTATAATAGTTAGATTATGATTCTTTTTTATTAAGCTAGATTATTTTATTATCTTTACTTGATGGAATTTTAGTTTCAAAAATTTAGTATACTTAAGCTTAAAAAGTTGATTGCTTTTATAAGTTTATTCAACTAAGCTTTTGAGAGTTGATATGTACAGAATCCCTTATAATAAGCATCTATTTTATGATGCTTTAATGAAAAGCTCATTCTATTAAACTCTTTAATCATCATAAAAGCTATTATAATACTTTTATCTCAATCAAGATATAAAAAGCACTGTTGGAAAAGTAGTTGATGGATAAACAAAGCCAAATGAAATCTATCTATTTGAAAAATTAAATATAGGATAAGAAGCACTTTAATCAAAGGTAAAAAATAGATAGCAAGTTATCAAGCAAATTACATAATTATGAAATAATTTTAGTAAAAATGCTCATTTTTAATCTAATTAAATGAAGATCAGAGATATATAAGAAATATGTAATGGAGCTCTTAAAGTCTATTTTGGTAAAACATACCATATTTACTAATCCTTACAAAATTTCATTTTTTCGCTCATAAGCGCTGAGAATGTGATGATGATCTTAAGCTATTCATAATTATTTAAAAATTATAGGATAGTTAAATTTGACCAGAGAAAAGTAACTAGACAAGCTTTAAAAGTTCTATTGATTAATTCAATGAAACTAGGTTTATAGATTCGAGATGATAACCTTTGAATATTATTTTCAATGAGATATATCATTTTCTATATTAATACCTAAATTGAGCTTTAAATTTTCCATTTACAAAAGTAGGTTTTCTTTTTGATACATCTAGGAGTGATAATTTAAACTACTCATGTAATTTTAGAAATGTCATCGCGTTATAAAACAGCTTTTTATATACTTATAAAGCAAAGAATATGAATTAGAAGCCAAAGCTTTTTTTAAATATCGTTTTGAAAGTGAAGTATGTTAATAAAGAGCATTATTCATCGACACTTTTATCTATACGACTATGACTATATACCTAATAGTTATCTTATACATATACAGAGTTAAACAAAGGCATTATTTAATTGATTGTTTTTTATATAGCTTAAGGCTTTTAGAGCCTTTACAATGAAAGCATCAGTAGAACAAATATTCTGGAATTTGATTTCTTGGAAGTTTGAACAATAATAAGCATTTTAGTTATGTGAAGGTTTTAAGGTTTGATAAAAGGCTTTAATTTTATTAGAATTATAGTTTGTTCTAGCTCTTGTCTTACAACTAAATTTATCTTATTCTTATCTCATTCCTTAATATTAGTTTTTTGCTCTTAAAAGATTTATATCCAAAATACTTTCGAAGATTATTTTAAATGCTATAACAAGATAATGAACAAAAGGAAGAATTATGACTCAATTTTGGTTACTTTTATGGAACAAAATTAAAAAATGAAAATAATGTAAGACAATAAAAACAATTTTTTGAGTTGGAAGGTTCTAGAAACAGATAAGAAAGTTTGATAAGTATATTCTAATATTAAAATATAAATGAGACCAGCCTTAACTATTGCATATAAGATATGTGATATTTGGTATATACCTATCTAAGAAATAAAAGAATGTATATATAACAATATTTTTGCTGGTAATGATATAATAATATTGATATTGACTGAGGCAAGGATTAATTTATTCTCTTGACTTTCTCTAACTGTCTAACATTTTATTCTTTTAAAGTTAGTGAACTAACTATTTACTACATTTGCTTAATTAAGTTGAGCATTATATTTCTTTTACTCTAAATAATGTGGATTAACTCTGACTAAATTTAATCTCTTTAAGTATACTAACTTGAAAAAAGTGATTAAGTGATCAAGTTGTTATTCTAATTGGGAATTGTTCTTCTGATGTAAATTCCTTTATTAATGACATTCTTTTTCCTTAGAGTCTTTTTCAATACAACTACCAAATCTAAAAAACTAGATAACTTGCTCATTATATTTAACTACATTTTAGTTATAAAATATCTCATCACACTACTACAAACCTTTGCTTTATATCTAGCTTTAATAAGGATTTACATTACACTACCAAAATTTGATTTAATAAGTTTATCTTACTAAATTTTGCCTAATCTTTCTTAATTTAAATATAAACTAACATTTGTTCCTACCTAACTATCTAAAGATAGATGTAAGCTAATTAACTAAGAAATACTACTTTACTTTAGCTTTATTCATATCTTATTTAAAGAGAACTAAAAGGGATTTAATCTTTAGTTGCTACTATATTCAATCTCTTTTTTAACCTTAAGATAATTAAAATTAAGTTGTTTCGATTATCAAGAAAGAATAAAACTTTCTAAATCATAAGGAGCCAGATTCAAAGCACTAAGCAAAAGTAATTACTATAAACACAAAAATTAGTTTCTTAAAAGTGAGCGCTATAAATAACTAAGCAGCTATAACTATTCAATCTGTATGACACTAAATACTAATTAGATTCATCAAAATCCAGATAAAGAATAAGATAGTTATAAGTAACTAAGAATGAAGAGCATAACTTAATTTTAAGATATTAGGTAAAAAGAATTATCTTTAGCTTAATTTAATAGAAAGCATTTATTTTTTTATTAAGGAATGTAAGTTTTTAGCATTAAAAATGCTTAATATGGGTAATCTAATTTAAGTCGATGAGAAATTAGAATACCTTAACTTCAAACCTTGAAGGAGATAAAAATAATCCAACTAAAGTTAATTTTAAAATCTACTTCCTTGATTGTAAAAATAAAGGGAGCTAAACTTTTCTTTTCAATAAAATGGATTGTCTAGAACACGAAAAAAAGAGAGAGTTAAAAATGAAATTGAATAAAAGGCTGAAAATAAAAATTAAGACTAATAAAAGGTTTAAATAAGTCATTACTAGAAAAGAAATAAAAATAGGATAAAAATTAAAAAAATGAAAGGAAGCAAACTATATAAACATGATACAATCTACCTTAAAATTAAAGAAATTTAGTCTAAAATTTAAAGAAGGTAAATAGAAAAGTGTTGGATACTTCAAGAAGTAATCAAATCTACATAAATTTAAAAACGTGATATAATTAATAAGCCGGTTTAGCTCAGTCGGTAGAGCGCCAGCCTTTTAAGCTGGTGGTCAAGGGTTCAAGTCCCTTAGTCGGCGTTTTATTAAAATTAGTTCAATTTTTTAATATTCTGAGATAAAATTTAGTAGTATAATTGAATTTGATAGAAGCTATTAATTTACTATATCACTTACAAATTATGCTGGTTAACATAATTATTGTTAATATCATCCTTTTACTCTCAAGCTTTTCAAAACACGAAAATCTATTATAACACTTATTTTATAAATTCTCTCAAACTCTTTCTACTTATCTTACTAATTCAGATTATAAATCCTTAAATTTAGAGTTAAACAATTTTTTTAAACAGAATTAAGAAAAAAATGAAACAGCTATAGGAGTAAAAGATGGTATGCTTTATTGTAAATAACTTTAAGAAGCAAAAATAGAAATAAAAGAAAGAAGCTTGTAAAATAAATCCTAAGATAATGAAATCAAAGGAATGATAAATTAATATAAAAGCTTAAACTTAAAAGTACTAAAACACTGAAAGGATATTTTATTTATTAGTCCTTCTAGAAAAGGTTCTTAAAAGATAAAGCAGGGTATTGATTTAAGTAGTTAAAAGAAAAAAAAATCTTCGATATGCTTTAAAAAGGTAAAATTAGCTTTAATCAAAAATTCTTAAAATATAAATAAAGAAAGTAATAAAAACTTAGATTTGAAAGTATTAAAAAGGAAATATAATCATCGAAGTTAATTTGACTATAAAGCTTGCTAAACTTTTTTCAAATAAATAGCTAAAATTAAAAAATAGCAAAATGTAAATTTTTCTTTATAAAAAGGAGATAAGAATGTATATAAATTAATATTAAGGAAATATTTGATGGTCTAGTTATCAGTTCTTTAATATAAAGGATAGAAGTAGTGAAGATTTTTGTTTAAAAATAATTAAATTGAAGGAATAAAAGGCTGATTTTTAGGTTAAATATCACTTCATAGATAAGTTTAGCTTAAGGATAAATAGAATATGTAAAAGAAAGCTTGATGCTATAAAATGAGCAAATCCTTTAAGTTTAAATTAAATTATTTAATTTAACAAAGCTAAACTAATTAAAAATTTAAATGATTTGAATATATTAATTTACAAAGAAAATAGACTATAAGCAATCTAATTAAGTTCAGTACTAGGTTATATAAAATGGGTTAGTTAGATAATTAAACAAATAAATATGTTCGTCTTTATGATTCTAGTCATCTCAAACACCTGTTGTGAAAAATTAGCATTGTTATAAACTAGTAGCTTAATTTAAATTTATTATATATATATAATTAATTATCATATATTTGTTCGAAGGTGAACAACAAGGAACATCTTCATCAGAGGTTGGGGCTAAGTACCCATAATCGACTTTATGTCTTCCTCTGCTTTGGCTTGGCCTCGAGACATCTGCTAATTCAACCTTCGGCACTGGCTTACTTTAGTTTTTAATTCTGGAAATAAAAGGAAATTATTTTTGCGAGTTTCATCAGAAGTGGGGAATTTGAGTATCCATAATTGACACATGTTGTCCTCTACTTTGGTGATATAATGAGACGCAACCCTGCCATGTCCTTGAACCTCCAACAAGTATTAAAGATTACTAGTATTCTTAAATTATATCAGTATTGAACATTTTTATCAGTACTGAATAATTATACCAGTATTGAACAAGGTTTATCAATATCTGATAATTTTATCAGTAACAAACATTCTTGGCAATATGAAACGTTTATTAAAGAGCTGCGTACCAACGAGAGTGCTACGCGCTCTATAATCAAATTTATTTATCTATTTATTTATTTCTTTATATATAAATAAAAGGACATCTAAGAAATAGCAGAACACTCTCAATGAATATCTAAAAATAAGAATAATAACCTAACTTAATTGAATAGTCTTTCTAAAAAAATTAAGGATAACATTCTCAGGATTCTATTGCATATTATGTGGATATAGAATACAAAATCAACAATAAGAATTAGAATAAATTTTTAAATTTAAGCAATTAGAATACAAACTAGATTAATTAATATAAAATCTAGATATTTAATTTCCATAAATAGTGGAAGCGATTAATGATATTTAATCTCAAGTGAGACCAAAACTATACGAAATTGATTAAAATTCAATAAAATTCTTAGAATTTTTAATTTTCTTAATTCTAATATTAAAAAAAGAACTGTAGAAGAAGAAAAATTTCTAATAGGAAATTATTTAAAAGATCATCAGATGACAAGGATGTATACTTATGGAAATAGAAAAACGAAATATAATAAGGTTTAAGAAGAAAACCCCATTGCTATATATGCTAAAAGTAACATTGGAAAAATCAAGTAATTTATAATAAAAATAATTTTGCCATTTTGCATGACTCAATTGCAATATACCAAAAAAGACCTGACTAATTTATAGAAAGAAGTTCTACAATTACAGGCTAGACTAGCATAAAAACAGTTTTTCAAGTGAATAGATTATATTCAATAAATTAATATCCAAAAATAGATGGCGGACTAAGGAAGTCCTATGCAATTATTTAGTTTAGGAGAATGCTGATACAAGATTTTGTTTTTTTCAAGACTCTCTCCTAAAACTATAAACTTAATTTTATCTTTTTATTTCTAGAATTTCAACTTATTTGGTGATCGGTTTTTAACGTGAAAAACAGCACATCCCTTTTTCTATATAGTTGATTATCACCTCTCTTCCTCTTTACAAAGATTTCTTTTATCCTACAATCTTTTTTGCAAACTTTATTATTGGCAATTTAATCTCGCTAGATTTCATAATGTTTTTTAATTTTCTTCCTTCTCAAATTAAAAAAATGGAGCAATATTTGAATAAATGCTTTGAGTATTTACAATAATCATATTTTTTTCAAATTATATTGCTTTAGTTTTTGCAACATAAATTTTTATATTTCTTGTATCATCTTGGTTATTTCTGAATTTTAAATTTCTCAGTCATTCTTTTTTAATTTTAAACTTTTACCTTTCTAAAATTCATCATCTATAAATAAAGCTACCTCAATTAAGTTTGATTATGATTATTGATATAGCTACTTTTCTGCTACTTCTTTATTTTGTATTAGTTTTTCTAAATTATTAAGTTATAATGATACTTGTAGTTTTCTTATTCTCTCTGAAAGCCAGTATATTTGCTAATCCTGCTTGTTGAGAGTTTATTTCATTTTTTCCAAACTATTCATTAGTGACTTTACTTTCATTTCTTTTACCTAAGTATTTTCTGAGGCTCCTTGTAATTGTTGCCTTAAAAAATTCATTTAATTTATGCTTTTTTTCTCCTTCCCTTTATGCCTTTCGGAGATAAGCTTTAGATACTCAATTACTTTTCGATTTCCGCAAATTTTCATTACTTTAGAAGAGATGCAAGGAGTCAAAAATAGACTATATTAAAAGGCAAAAGTTGTTCCAAAATAAAAGATAATATAGTCACCTTAGAAAGAGCTAATAGCATAAAATTTTAAACTACTGCATATTAAAGATTGGTGAAAGTAAGCAAGCCTGTAAATATAGAAGTAGCAAGCATCATTATGACATGAGAGATTTAATAATCAATTCTTTAAACTGTAAGAATATAGATAAATAAATTCCTAAGTTAGGATAGAAAGAGACTGGATAAGTAAACAATTTTATAACTAAATCCAGTGGAAAAAATTAGAAATTTAATAAGCTACATTTTGACAAGTCTAAAAGCATAATTTATAAAGGAATATTTTTCTTAAAATTTACTGGTTATAAAGGAGGAATAAATTTACAGAGATACTTAAATATGTGTTTGAAAATTTAAAACTGCAAAATAATGTGGTTTGGGAGTAAGAAAAGAAGTGAAGGTGAAAAGATAAAAATAGGAAAATATTGTAAGCTTAATTATATTAAAAAAATGTTTAAGGAAATTAGGAAGAGTTAAAGGGTTCTCAGAAATAATTAGTTAGAAGTTAAAATAAAAAGGAGAATCTAATGAAAAGAGAAAAATTTTGATTTTAATCAAAATTTTTTTGAATTAGCTAAATCTAAAAATCTTATTGATGTAACTTATTAAATCAGAAAAAATTTAACTTAAAACTCTAAGTGGAATTTATAGAAAGAACTATATTGTTATTATTTAAAATAATGACTATACAAAAAATCTATTTTAAAGTTAGTCAATAAAAAAGTAATAATCTTCTTAAGGCTCAAATATAAAGCTTAGCCTATTTTATTCTAAATGTAGTTAAATTTTTTGATTTATATAAATAAATAAAAAACATCAGCTTTATAAACTATTTATTAACTATTCTTAATTTGACTAGTTACTTCGAGCACTATTAAATTTATAAATGTAATATAGCATTGTAATATTTATAAGAGCTATTTAAAAAGTTATAGGAAATTTATTTTTTTCATTCAAAGTCTTTATGGTATATGATATTATTTTCTATTCTAGTGCTAATGAAAAATAGTTATCATTTTGTATGATCTCTTATTATTATATTATCTAACTTTAAGTTTCATCGTATGGAGTAATTATCTATTTAATATTATTTCTTTATAATTATTATACACTTTGATATATTCAATTTTTTACATTCTTAGGGAATAAAACGATCAGAAGATATAGATAAAAATAGATATTGCTACTTTTAGATTTTCTATCTATTCAAATTAACCTATTTCTTAATACCTTTAATGTTATTTTATAGAGAAAGAGTCCAGCTCATCCTTCATTAAAATATCAAGTTTTTTTTTTAATTTCACTTTAAAGATAAAAGGTTTTCTTATTGTCTATAAACAATCGACTAACCTCTACCTCTAAAGTTTAAAATCAGAGTAAATTAGACTTAAAACATTAATATCTATAGCAATAATGCTTTTAATATAAATTCCTCTTAAATATAAATTCTTATTTTATATTCCTAACAAAGTCTAAGAATCATTTCTTGATATATTTAAACAAAGCTATCACATTTTATAATTTAGCTCTATCTTTTATACGTTTTTGAAGCATTTAATTTATAATAATGAAAATTTAACAAAAAAATAATTTTTAATTATTAATCACAATATTTTTCTCTTCTACTTTTTATTATATCTTGTATTTTCGTTTACTAAACTTATATCATTAATATTGCCTTTATACTTTTATTCTTATAAAGATGCTTTCATTTTTTTATTTATATTTTTAATACTTTAATTACTATTATCAATCTGGTTTAACTAGTTTTAGAAAGAAAGATCTAGTTTTTGTCGTTCTTCTTTTTAGTTCTAAAGATATTCATATTCTTAATTTTACTTCTGGATAGAATTTTTTTAATAGAGATTATTGAGAATATTTTAATTCCCATTTATTTAAGCAGGACTTTTTACTATTTATTAGAAGTTTATACTTTGGGATAAAACATTACTATCATACTTTACTTTTTCTGCTTATTTTTTACCTTTTTATTAAATTTTAGATTTATCACTCTATTATATAGTTTAATTGAATTTCTCTATTTCTTTTTTAATTGGATTTTTAGAATTCCCGTATTTTCTTTAACTTAAAGATATATTTAATTAAGTATTTTCAGGTTATTCATTCTATTATATAGTTGAAGAATTTCATGCCTAATTAAAACTCTTGGTCTGAAGGTTTGCATTCACCAGTTCGGGCATTAAGCCATTTAAATCGATAAGATTATTCTAATTATTTTACTTTTATAACTATTAAAGTTAAAACTAGTTCCTAAAATTGGGATTCGGGCTTTAATTAGATTTTCTTAAACCAAGATTAATATCTTAAGGTTTTATTTATTCAAGTGTTTTTTTCACCTAAATTCCATCATTTTAATTATTCCTTATCTTTATCGTAATTTCATTCTAATTTTATGCCTATATTATTTTTCTTTTTTCTAAGGTATTTATTTAATTTTATTTATTATGCAAATTTTAGATATTAATATCTTAGTAATTTTATTAGTTAAAATCAGGATTTTATTAGTCTTCAAGTATTTATTCATATCTAAGCTACTTTTAGTTTTTATCTTCTTTCTATTTTTAGCTTTTTGAATAAACAATTTCATACTCTAGTTTTTAGTATTTATTTAATAAGCTTTAAATCTAAATGTTTAATTAAGTCTCTGTTTATTAATGATCGCCATCTTTAGCTTGTAATTCTTAAATTTTTTATTTTAACTACTCGATTTAACTGAGGTAACCCTTTTTCTTATTTTTTTCGTTTTCAATAATTTACTTAAAAATCTCATCCTATTTAGCTTAATTTTATTTTAACTGATGATTGTAGTTATCAAGTACTTTCTATTTTTATTCTTGCATTCTTTATTCATATTCTTACTTTAAATTTGCTAGCTGATTATTTTAACTTTCTTTTATTTAGTTTAGTTAATCTTATAAATCTTCAATTTAAGCTTATTTTTCTAAAATGCTTGATTAGAGCTCCTTGTTTTACTCAGTAAGTTAACTAATTTCTTTTAGATGCTAATTTAGTTATTTTTACATTTATTCAATTTAAGCTTATTTTTCTTAAATACTGGATTAAAACTTCTAGTTTTGCTCAGTAGGTTAGCTATTCTTTGTTCTTAAATGCTATAGATCTTGGTCTAGCTTCTATTTTTCCAGATTATACCTTTACTACTTTTGTTAGATCTGTAATTAAAACTTCTAATTTTATTCCCTTAGTATATTCCCTTCATTCTCTAGTTTATTTATTTAATCCTAAAACAACTAAATTTGCTACATTTACGATTGACAATCTAGTTTTAACTTTTAATTTTCTTCTCGTAAATAATTAGCATCTTATTGTAGTTAATAAGCCAGGTTTGAATCATTTACTGTAGGCATAGTTTAGTAATAAGGTTAATAACTTTTAGTAGCTTTTAAAATAAACTATTATTGTCCAGTAGAAGCAAATGCGTTTGTATTATTAAAGGTTTAATTATTGCTAATCTAATTTATTTATTTATTAGACTAAAATATCTTTAAGTAGTTGTTATTTTGTTCTTAAGTGTTTTATATTTCTTCATTATATTTTTATTTCAATTCATATATTGTTCCTGCCTTACTCTTCTAGTAAAACTCTACTACATTTTATGGATTATGTTTATATATTTCAGCTAATTTTGTAAGAACTTTTATTTCATTATCGTTAACTTATTCTTCTTTAGTCATTTTGTTTTAATCTCTATTGAAGAAAGCTAACAATTAGAGTAGTTTAGACTAGAACTCATCTAACTGTTTTGCCCTTTGACATTGCTACTCTAGTTTTTCTAGACTTTATTTGTAGTTAGCTTCTTTAGAGGTTATTTTTAAGTTTCTATCTAAGACATCTAGATCTCACTAGAGCTGCTTAATTAAATCATAATCTCCTCTAGGCTCTAATATTTTAGCTATTTTTTCTCTTTCTTTAATCTATTCTATTATTACCAATATTCTTTCAGTTTTTTCGATGAAATCAGCTAAATCAGATCTAGTTATTTTGCTCAATTCCTCCTATTTTTGTAAAATCTATCAAGCGATTGCCTGGCAGCGTTTTGATATTATTTCGTATATAGAATAGTTAATCTAAGGATTAAGACACAGAGTAATAGTTGCTTGGAGACATTGCAGCCCTTAACTAAACTTTCCTCCCTCTATTAAGGTTTAGAAATTATTTAAAGTATCTTATGACATTTTATATAAGCAAGTGCTTTTAGCTGGCTTTATATTTAATTAATACCTTTGATTATCCTTTAAAAATACTCCTTAGAGCTTTATACTTAGTGCATGTAATTTTATTGTTTATAAGCTTTTATTTAAAATGGCTTGAAGGTTTAAACTGATCGCTCTGCTTTATTATCTAGTAGAACTAAAAGCTTGGTATAAGATACTCTAGTGTTATACTTTCGTTAATGACTTAAATATTTTTGAAAGCATTTCAGAGTAGAAAGATAGAGATGATATAATAAAGGAGTCTCAGTAAAAAGAAGCTCTCTTTTAACTTGAAATATCCTAGGATTAATAAAAAGATGGCAATTAATTAGGTGTATTATATAAACCCCTGCTCACTTTAAGCGAATCTAGAATGGTCTGCTAAAAGTGCTATTTAACTATACTTGATAAAATTATCTATAAGGTAGTTAAAGGAACTTTTAAAAAGAATGAGCTAAGACACAAATATATGGCTTTACTCATTATCATATAATAATAAAAATTCCTTTTGACTATATATTTAAGCATACTCTAGCCAAATTAAATACTTCCTTATAATAAGGAAAGCTATAGCATCTTAATAAAGGTTATTTGATATAATTATAAATTAATTTCTTAAGCTTTAGCTAAATTAAGTGATATCTGCTTTGGTAGGTATAAATATATTAATCCTAGCAATAGGTAGTAGAATATATTGAATTTAAATTTTTATATCCTCATTGAACTAATTATTTCATATACCCTTATATTTATACTATCACTGCTAAATCAATGACCTAAATACTAAATTATTCCAAGAGCAAGAAAAATAGCAAGTATGCTTAATATATTATTTATGTTTCCTATCCATAATTTTAGCTTATATCCATTCACTCTTTATTCTGGATAGAATTTAATCAAGTTGATGCTTTTTAAAATCTAGTATTTTCTCAGTATATACTTGACTTTAGTGTTATGATTATATATAAAGGATTATATATATAAAAACAACTATTTATACTAAAGATAATTAATTTAAGGCGCTTATTTATATTAAATTAATATATAATATCCTAAGCTTCATATTTATAGATAGCTTTTATACTCTTTTAGCTTCAATCCTAAATTGTCTTTCAGTAAATTGAATTAAAAATTAAGATTTTCCTTCTTTATTTAAGAAAATATAATATACCAATTTTTATATTTAACCTCGAAGCTTCTATTATTATTTTTTTAATAAGCTGTTTATTTTATGTTTTAGTTAATTAATCTTTTTGGTTTTTTGACCTATTTGATAGATATTTTTTCCACTCATCTATCTTTTTCTTCCTCTTTAATCTCATTCTCTTTTTATAATTTAGATTCTGATTATTTGTCATTAATCTTAGCTATTTTCTTATTGTTTAAAATAATTGTTTTCCTTTTAAAAGGATCTAATGTTTGAATTTTTCTATTGTTTGAACATCCTATTTCTAAGTGCTTTATGAATTTTGAATTATTCCTTTTAATTTCAAGCCTGGATTTACTAAGTGTCGATACCTATTTATACATTTCTCTATCTAGTTTATTTTAATTACTCTTTATATTATATTTTTATTTTCTCTTCTCAGTCTGATTTTTTTCCAGAAGATTGCTTATTAGAAAGATAACTATCTTAAACTAAAGTCTTTGAGATAAATTGCTTATTTTAGATGATTCATGGGCTTCTTTCTATTTAAAAATTAATTTTCTAACTTAATGTTCTATTTTTCCTATTACATATCTACTTAGCTTCAGATTTTCTTCATTATCTTACTTAGAGATATCTTTTTACACTTTCAATCCTTTTTCTAAATACTCAAATTGCTTCTTTTCTTGCTTATATTCTTATTTATAGACTATACTATTTTAATACTCCTCAATTATTTTCTAAATCTTCTTAATCTGCTACTTTAATTTTGTTTTCCTTTTTTAACTAATAATTTATCTTTTTGAATTGAGTTTAACTTCTATTGTTATTCTTTATTTTTATCTATATCTTAAAGGCATTTATTTCTTATGGCTTCTCTAAATGCTAGTTTAATTAATATTTCTAATTACTTTTCATTAAAACTTATTTCTATATTTCTGTTTAAGCCCAAGTTTATTTATTTATTGCTGAATTACGCTTATTTTTTACTTTTAGTTGTTCAAGAACCTCTTTAAATATTTCTTGTATCCTTTACAAGATCCTTGTTAAAAATTACTAGCAATTGGATTAATTTATACTGCGGTGTATCTAATTGTTTATATATTTGGTTTTGTTACACTAACTCATTTAAGCTTTACTTGTAGCTTTCTTTTCTAGTACTTAAATAAAAAATACTATGCATCATTTCTAAATCCCATTAAACCTACTTAGTTATATCATAATCGTTTCTAGTCTCCAACACTTTATCATTTTTCTCCCTCTAAATTTTCCAACTTTTTGCTGTATTTTTAATCTCTTTTAACCATATCTTCACTTTTCTTACTTTATAGCGCTTAAAGATTTTAAACTAGCTTTTAGGTAATATTAGCGCACTACTGAAAAACAACTTCATGAATAATGCAAGGAAATAACATTTTTCATAAGCTAATAGCTTTATGCAGCTTCAAAATTCTATTTGATTCCTTCCTTCCTTGTTCTTGAACTTTTGAAGATTATTCTAAGATTGCTTCCTCTTTTTAAATTAAAGCAATAATAATTATTAAGCATTAATTATACTAAACTAATGTACTTTGATGTATCACTATACATTCTTACTTTGCTTTTTTACCAAAAAACCTAGATTGTAATACACTTGCTTTAGTACTTTTCATCTTCTGCTTTTTCAAGGGAAGGGTAATTAGGAAAATAATCTTCTACTTTTAGTCTTAACTTGGTCAAACGCTATTAGATGAAGTACTTTATGATTGATATCCTTATTAAGGTTATTAGTATGCCCAACTTATCTAATCTTCATAATAAGGTAACAAATATCAGATTTCACCTTTTAATTACATATATAATGAGATCGTAATTATCTTCCTCAAATATACTTGTATCTTAATCAAAGTAACTGTATTAAGTTTTGAAATTAAAGAGTGAATAAGAGTAAAGATAAGTATTGTAAATAATTAGTAATTGACAGATATCTGGATATGATATCTAGTAGGAAATATAGCTTTGTTTATTTATTCATACCAAGAAGTTAAAAGAATCTTTATAGTATAATTACTCAGTCCATAAGAGTAAGCTAGATATTCTTATGCATTACATTAGAACTTAGTTTTCATTCTTTTTCTATTAATAAATATTTCACTGAAAAGATAAAAATTAACTAAGCTAATTACTATGATTTCTGTAACTGAAATTTAAATTTAAAATATTAGTTGGAATCTTAATCTGTCAAAATAGCTTCTTTCATTTATAGAAATTTTATTTCTCATTTTTTGCAAAAAATCACCATTTTCTCTTCTCCTTGTCTGTAGTCTTGATATATTCGCTCTTAACAATTTTCTCCAGTCTAAGTATCTTATTCTAAAAAAGTAGCAATGAATGAAAAATCTTGATTTAAGCTTCCAAATACTACTCCTTATTTAGAAAATTAGTTAATATACACTTAATCTTAGAGTATCGACCTCCTTATATCTATATTTCCAACCTTTTACTGAAATTATACTACTAAATCTTTATAATACGTTCCTTCCATTATAAGATTGAAAATATCATATTTTCCAAACTTCCAGCGATGGCTACAACTAGGTAATGAGAGGTTTTATAACTTCCTTTGGAAATCTCAAGACTGATTGCTAATTTTATATAATAATGATTTTTTATCTTTATTCCTTATTAGAGTTACATATGTCAATACTGGGAACTATTATAGATTTCTAACTTATGAAGTATAATATTAAGCAGTAGCCATCCTGTTGAATCTTTCAATAGCAGTATATAGTTCTTTTGCTATATCTCTACTTAATATGCTAGCAAAAATATTACAGCTGCTTTAATTCCTTTGCGTCTTAGTTCAGAATCTTAATAGCCATATTATTAACGCTATTATAATATTGGTATACTTCTCTTAAGCTATTCGCATAAGTTTTCCTCTTAGTGAATAAGTTAATCAAAACTTCCTTTATTTTATAAAAGAGTTTGAAAAAGAGATACAATAAGCTCAAAGGGAAGTTAGTTTAAGCTTATAAAGAAGCTTAAGGAGATTAAACTAAAATTACTTCAGTTATTTGAAAAGAAAGAATCAAATATAGAAAATTATAATTAAGCAGCTTTATAGCTAAAAAAATGAAATTATTATATAACTAAAAGTAAACTTCTTAAAAGCGAGTTCTATTAGTAACTAGATAACTCAAATATTTAAACTGTATGAGGATAAATAAATATTAAAGATATTAGTATATAGATCTAAAGCTAAAGAGAAGGCTAGTTATTAGTAATTAAGTATGAAGAAAATAAGTTTTTTAATGATACTAGATATGAAGGATTATAAATACCGGTATTGAAGAAAATATGGACATGTTTTAAGATAATGATGAAGATTATAGCAAGAATGAGAACTAGAAAGCTTTAAGAAATGGAAATTTATAAGTAAACTATACTATACTACTGAGAGTTTATTATTCAGAAAAGAGTTGTATAAAGAAAGTTAAATCTTGATGTACATTGCATTTGAACCATAAAGAAAAAACAAAAAAACAATGGAAACTGAATTCGACTGAAGTAAGAGACTGTAATTAAAAAGGGTTGACGTAGTGTGGGTAGATATATATCTAAAGAAGATGATTCAGACATAATACGGTATCACAATATTTTACCTAACTAATAATCTTCAATGGATAACTTAATAAAGTTAATAATAATTATTTTATAAGTTACTTAATAAACATGACTTAGTTGTAATTTTAAAATTAAGAAATGAGAAATCCTAGACATCTGAAATATTTAAAATGTTTAATCTAATTTAAATTAATTAATTATTTGTATATTAATTTCCCAAATTATAGGAGATAAGATAATCAAACAAAAAAACAAAAAATCCGTTTCTTTGAAATTAAAATTGTATAAGGAGATTAAACTTTTCTTTTATCAATCTTAGAGCTTTAAAATAATGTATTTAAATATGAAACTTTCAAAAAATATTATATATTTGGTCTAAGTTAGTTGTTCATATAAATTTTTAGTGTATTACTTAGTAATTATTATAAAATCTTAATAATTATCAATAATTTTTAATTATATTCATTTTTAAAATGGATATAAGACTTTAGTCAGCTGAGTAGGTAATCCAGTTTTGTGAAGACTGCATTTACTCCTGTAATAGATGCCACCACGAATAAATAAGGATATATCTTTTTGTCATAAGCCTTATTTATTTGAGGGTTCTCTCTATCGGTACGAAAATCTGACTAGGAAACATTGAAGTAAAGATTTATAAGTTTTCCTGTCTTTACATGCCATTTATCTGTTTAGGAATTGGAAAAAACCTAAAAGCATACCTGAAATCAGAAATAAGTTAAATTTAGAAGAATTTAACTCGATTGTTGCATTTGACACAAGTATCGGATATTCATCTAACCCCTTCTACCTCTGAATCACAAGAAATAAGAGAAAGAAGGTAATTAATTTTGATTTGAAAAACGGAGTTAAGAAGAAAACACGAAAAAAGAGACCAGATGAAGCTAGAAAATTACTATACTTTTTAAGAAAAAAATTTGGTTTCTTATTTAATCGTTGTGAACTTGACAAAAGTGAATCAACTTTAATTTAATTTTAATGGACTTTGAAGTACAATAACAAAATTGCTTTACTTGCTTATAAAATTCTGAGAAGAATAAATAGATAAAAATAAAAAAAATTTTGATGATTAAATTGTTTTAATGCAATTTGCTTTTATTAGAAGGATATTTATCATTATCGTATTTTAAACTATGTAAATGCATGGTTTTTATTTTACTTGAATAGAGAGATATAATCATAATAAATAAGTATTTGATGTATTGGAGGATATTTCAAACACTCTATCTTTAGCGTTAATTTGAGGTTTTATAAAAGCCTCTAAGTGTTTAAGGAATATCTATTTATTGATTATATATCTGTTTAGCTTTAATATTATTTAAATTACGTTTATCATTAATAATATCCATTTATTCTTTAAACTTCTCCATTGTCATTGTGATTTAATATTTCTTAGTCCTTACTTTTATCTTCAATATTCCTTATATCAATTGTTATTACTTCCTTCCTTTTTTCTATTACGGACTTGTAAACTGTAGAAATTTTAGACTATAAAATAGGTCTTTTTCTCAATACCAATATCATTATTTATATAGAATCTTCCTTTTCAATTTAACTATCGCAATTTACATTTTTTATTCTCCTTTAGTTTATGAATCTGCTTTAGATTGTAATTCTTATCAATAATTAAATATTTTTCTTCAGTTTATTTCATTCAATTATTCAATTTTCTCTAAGATAAATAAGTTGCTCTTAACTTGTTATATGTAAAAGGCTTCTTAATTTATAGGATAAATTAAATTTAACAATTATCGAGGGTTTTCACCTCTTCATGCTGGACATGCTCCGATATTAAAAATAAAATTTTAAAAGTCTTTCTTCTTCTCCAATTGTTCATGTCATTTCCAATTTTATTTTCATTTCTAATCAGATTTTCTCTTGTAGATGAAACCTAATTCATTCAGATATAATCTCTCACTTATTTGTCTCTACTTTATTTTTTATCCTCTACCGTGCTTGTATTCTTCTTTATTTATTCCAATGCTAGCTACATCTTGAAATTTTGGAATTTCTTTTAGTTTCTTCACAAGTGTTTTGTCGAATTGCAATAGTAACAATTCTTCACTACTTTTTGTTGTTTAGTCCTAGTCTTTATGTTGGTCTCTTCAATCATCATTGAATCTCCCCTTTGCTCTTCTAGTTTCTTTTTTAAATTTTCCAGTCTGTTATTCAGATCAGATTTTTTCTGAAGCTAATTTTAGGATTCGTTATTCTGGTTTTAGGATATGCTTCAGAAAGCGCTTAGTTCTCTTTCTTAGGACATAAGTCCGGATTTTATTCCTTCCGCTAAGCTGAGTTGTTCCATAAGCTTCTCATTATCCTTCCTCAACTTCCTAACCTCTTCCTGGAGGTTCAGTACCATTTTGATGAGCTATTCTTGCTCATCTGTCCAGGAGGATTAAATTCTGACACCTTCTGCTAGAGAGCAGACTTCATCTACTTTCTTGGCTTTTTCACCTGATGTAGGACTTATTACGTTAGTCGCTTTCTAGGATTTCTTCTGCTCGCCATATCCTGCTTGAATTCCAGATTGTTAAGATTAAGAAAAAATTAAGGTTAAGAAAACCTACTGGCCAAGATTAGATTCAGGTTTCCTCTCCAACTTTTTGGAGAAGGTGTAGAAACCTCTTTTGAATCCTTCATATTTTTTTATTTTGTAAAAGATGTCTTTAAATCTCTTTCTAGCAGCAAAAATCTCGACAACTTTATTTTTTCGAATACTAAATAAATTATTATTGTACCTTTCCTTCTTTATTGTTTTATAAGTTTAGTATTATTTTTATTAATTTCGAATATTCAAGTACAATTGTAAGAAAGTTAGAAGCTTCATAGTATAACATAAATTAACTCCAACGGTTCTCTTCCAAAATAGGATTCTCAATTTAGCTCTTTCTTTTGTTTCTTTTTCTTTACAATTTGGAAGAAACGTATTCTATTTCTGCTGGCCTATCTATTAAATACTAAATATAAACTAATTCTAGATATCTCTTTTATTTTTCTATTCTCTTTGCTAATCTTCTATTTAAAAGTTAAAGTAAACATAATAGTTGAAACTAGGAAAAAGCTATTCAAACATATCTGTAATATAATTGCCTCGAAAATATAGAAGCATTTGAGTTGTAATTTAGGTAATTATTGTAGTATATAAAGAGTTTAGATGTAATGCTATAAGATAAAAATAAGAAAGCAGACTACTATATTTATAGTAATCCAATCTTAAACCTAACTAAATATCTTTAAAATCTATCCTATAATTATAATAACTCAATAGTAACTTCTTTATTTACTTAAAGCTAAAAGTTACAAGAAGAAGCTATTATATACTTAAATTAATAATAGCTTATGCAAATGCAGACTGTTTAGAACTAAAATAGGAAAACCTTGCAAAAAGGAAAATGAAAGAAAGTTAAAAATAGGAAGAATAATAAAATAATAAGTAAATAGCTACTGTTAGAAAGCTTAATACTTAAAGTATAGAGCATTATTATAGAAAAATACTGATTATAGAACTTTTAAATAAAACTAAATATTCATTTGTTTGCTTATAAAATCAAAAAAGTTTAAGAAAGCTAAAAGTTAAAAATCGCAATTATGTCTAATAAAAGTTTATAAAAAAGGCTTTTTAAAAATTAAATAAATCAAAATTTTGTATCTAAAAATAGGTAAATTATTTATAAAGCTAAAAATAATTAGAAATCAATAAAATAGAAAAATAGACTAAGAGGTAAATAGAGAAAACTTTAAACTTATTGGGATGAATAAAAGATCTAAATAAATAGAAGGTGTAATATAATAAATAAGCCGGTTTAGCTCAGTCGGTAGAGCGCCAGCCTTTTAAGCTGGTGGTCAAGGGTTCAAGTCCCTTAGTCGGCGTTTTATAAATATATTTAGTATTAGATATTTTTCTGTTATATAGTTTAGTAGTATATTTTAACTTAAAGCAGTGATTTATTAACTTGCTTCATAAAAAAGCTAATTTATATAATTATTGCTAGAATAGTACGAAGCTCTCTTTACCTTTAAACCCAATAAATTCTTTATTTACAGTTGGCTTACTTACTAAGATCAAAATCCTTAAGTTTAGAGTTAAGATATTTCTTAAAAGGAGTTAAGAAATAAATAAAGCAGCTGTAGGACTAAAAGATAGCATTCTATATGGTAACAATTTTGAGAGGTAAGCAAGAAAAACAAAAAGGCACTTATAAAGTGGATCTTGGCCTTTTTATTCGAAAAGACTCTAAAAATCTAATATTTTATGATTAAAACTATATCAATTGCTTTCACTAAAAGCCAAATTCCTAAAATGGATATGTCTATTAAAGCCTTTTATAAGAATCTATGAAAGAGAAGATTGGAAATTTTCAAGTTCTAAGATGAAAATTAAATAAATTTCTTTAAGCAAGAAAAAGAAAGTGAGCAGAATGAGTTGGAATGAGAGAATTGGTCTATGTTTAGGAATTTTTAATTTAGCATATTGCATGATTTAAATAACATAATTATGCATAATACCACAAATCCAAAATACTATAACACTTATAGTTTATTTATTAAAGTGTATCTGAAATAAACAGATATAAGGAATATAATTTAATAGAATAAATAAAACTAAAAAAGTTATTTCAGATAATGAATATATTTCTTCTATTGGTCCTTAAAAAATACTCTAAAGAGCTAAAACAGAAGAATAAATAGAAAGCTCAAGAAAGAAAGGACAATTATTATTTCTATTTCTTTAAAGGGGCAAGAGAAATAAATAATATAAAGCAACTAATAGCAATAAATTATCTGGCTAATTTCACCTACTAGAGTTTTAGGAATTAAACTGATGACAAATATTAAAATTCTATAGTTTGCGTTTTGCTAGAAAAATTAAAAAAATAGTTTTGAGAAGAGAAAATAAAGAATAAAACGAATATATGTAAGAGATACCACAGAAAGCTAATATATTGGAGTAAGTAAAAAAGACACAAAGAAAAATGTTACTAAATTAAAGAAAAGAAATCATAAGCTAAATTAATAAAATGCTTGATATAAATATGACCATAGTAAAGATTCTAAAAAATGAGACTTATAAAAAGTTCTGGATTAGATAATATCACATCAATATCTAGAAAAATTAGAATCACTTTAGAGTAATCATTTTGATAATTTTCACACATTTAGGGAAGCTGTGAGAAGATAGCCTTAATAAATTAATATTCAAATTTTTGATCTGAACTAGTTTTTATTCTTAAATAATTGCTATTTAGTGTCTTATGAAGATATTTATTTCATCATATTCATCTAAGTTGACTAGCAATGTCCAAAATTAATTTAATAGCTGATCTACCAAAAATTTAGAATTCGCTATTTCTTCAATAGTAACTAGTTTAATTTTATAGCTTTAATCTACTTTCTGATGCTATTTTTATAGTCTAGTGTAAGAAGGCATAAAGGATAACAATAAGCTGCTAATATCTCAATCTTCCTCTTTAAAGTAAATTTGATTTGATGTTGATTAATAAAACTGGTAGAAAAGAAAGAATCATATTAATAACTGTCATGCTTTTATGCTTGATATGAATTAATAAGTTACGAATGCTTTATAAATTAGACTAAAACTAGATTTGACTAGATTAATAGAAATATTTAACTGAATATGTTGGTTATGTATTTATCCAGTATTATATACTTAAAATATCTTAATCTAATCTAAAAATTCATTTATCTAGTATTATGGATATTCGCTCCTTTATTTAGAGATTAGGGAATTAAAAAACTATTAATACAGTATCTATTAATAAAGGTATTTCAAAGCTTAGCTTTTACTAAGGCAAATTAATAAGATATTGGATAGCTATAAATTTAGCAATCTATATTATCTTCCTTTATGGATAAATATATCAGAAATAAATGAAATGCTTATCATCATTTTAGCTAAACTCTAGAGTTAAATTTACCTAACTAGAAATAAATAAAAACGAAGGAAATAATTGTGCTTAGAATATTATAAAAAGGCTTTATTTAGCCTTTTCTTATAGATATAAAAGGAAATTAATAACTCCTAATTGATTAAAAATAAAGAAATGCAAAGGCTTTTATATAAAGCTCTATTTTCTTAAAATAGACGCTATGCTCATAATTTTAATTTAGCTATTAAATAGAAGATTTAGATTTATAGGCTAGAAATAAAGCTATAACATACAATTTCTCATAATTCAATATAGACAGATTAGAAAAATGCTAGTAAGCTATTAAAAAATAATAAAAAAAAGCAGAAAAGTTTAGATATATCAGAAGTAAGATGGAATTTATATTCTTACTTTATTCAGAAAATCTAATTTAATTAAACTTTGTATTTATAATCTCTTTATATAAGCTTAATAATCCCTTTAAATAATAAGCTAAGGAAAAATGAAGTAACTATCATAAACTAAGAAGCAGCATCTAAATTTATAAAAGTAGCTTAATTATTGTAATAGATACATCATTTATAGTACTTCTCTGAAATATACCAAATTTAGTATTTTTCTTTCGGTTATTTATCATAATTACATGAATATAAGCTATTAACATCTAAAGATAAATCCATTACAATAAAGAGGGAAATAGATTTAAATAATAGCTTCTTAGTTTGTTGCTACTCAAAGTATATTAGTATAATAAATAGCTTAATTTTAACTATATAGAGTTCTAAACTAAAAATAGTAGAAATAAGTTAATATTTGATATATATGATTGCTATTTAAAATTAACTAAATTAGCTCTTTTTAATTAAGATAATAGTTATTTTACATTGTAAACGGTATATCTAAATTAGTTATTTCAGACTAATAAAGAGATATTCATTAATAGCTTATACTTAATAACTTACAATGTATTTTCTATTAATTATAGATAGCTAACTTGTTTATAACTATAAGCTTTATTTATCTAACTGCTATTTAAATTTCATGAATGTTTAGTATTTTTCTATTTAGCTACTAGTTAAATGGCTTCATATCCTATCTGTGATTATTAGGCCTTTAAACTCTAGCTATTTATCATTTTGCTTAGAATATAAGTTTAACCTTCTTTAAAAACTGAAAAGTATCTAGCTAAATAACCTCAAAACTGTATCTCACATAGCTTTAAGTAATTCTCTTTTCCTTACAAAGAATTTAGTGCAACTATTTAGCTAGATCCTGATGATTTAAGTGATGTAACTTATTTACCTTTCGGACTTTCATGCTAGTTTAGTAGTTTAGGAAGATGCAACTAATGAAAGTTATCTATTGAATCATGTAGCTCTGAATGTGGATATTACTAAAATAACTGCTAATTATACTGTGATAATGCTCATTTTAACTCTAATTATTCTGAGAAGGTTAGATAGAAAACTGTCAAGATTAGAGTTATTTAGGTCCTGGTAATAAATATTAATTATTTATTTATAGAACTATTAGCTATACAAATCAGAAAGTAGGGTGATGGTGTATGTCATTTCAATGCTTCTAGTATTAATCTAAATTTTATTACTCAAACTGTTGCTTTACTCTAAGTAGATACATTCCAGATCTTATCAATAATGGGTAATGTAATTAGGAATGCTTAAATCCTATGTGAATTACATTTAAATATATTGCTTGCAAAGATACTTGTTAAACAGCATCCTCAGGAAAATATACTTTTGATAAAATAAAAAATTAAATTTTCAATGAAGAGTGCTTGAACAATGAGTGTAGATGAGATGCTATGGATTGTTTAGAAACTACAGAACAGGATGGAAAATTCAATTCTTTCTCATAACTAAAGAAATCACCTTTTAGCTCGCCAGGATGTTTATCCTAAAATAATATAAATTTGTTTTAGCAAACAGGATATTAAAATGTGATTTTGTATACATGACAGAATACTGTTAATGAAACTAAGGTGACTGTTGGTGATATAATGCTATACTTATAATTAGAAAACTTAATAAAATTTAGAGTTTCCAGTTACTACCTACTTTACAAAAATATCTCTAAAGTAAATAATAGAAAAAGATAGAATTTCGATCATCAAAGCTGTATTACGATGTGTACTTCTGATCCGAATTTATTTTAGACTTGAATCTACTACAATGACTTAAAATAAATAGAATTTAAAGCTGTAAGTATTTTAATGCAGTTTGTGGCTAACATATTTCGGATTAAATGTTTGCTGATAAATCCTTTAATCTTACCTAATAAACTGAAACTAAGCAAAAATGATAAAGGACTGTAACTGAAATATGATAGGTATGGTGTTTGTGATAAAGCTTGCTATGAAATATGATAATAAAGCTAGTAAGGCAAAAAAGATGAAAATGATTGCTAAAAGTGTTTAGAAATTGATTAAATTGTGTGACCAATAAAGGAATAAAATTTGCTATTTAGATTGTTGTAATTGAGCTTTCAAGTGAGACGGAGGAGATTGATAGTAATGCTTAGATCGATGATGTAAAATGAAAGAAATAGATGACTAATTTTTATAAAATAAATGATATTTCAAGAAATGCTTTTTCGATAATAATTAGAAAGGAAATGATGATTCTTAACAATATTTTTAAACGGGCTGCAAAATAGAAAAGTTAAGAAAAGATAAATATGATATAGAGTGTGATAGATTGTGATATTTAACAATGTAACTATGATTCTATAGGATAGGAATACAAAGAAATTCTTTAGGAGCATTAATTGTATGAATCATTTGTTATTAAAAATTAGAGATGCTCTAATTCCTTATACTAAAAGTTCAGTGATTGTAATTTTAAATGTTAAGTAAAGAAATTTTATGGAGTTAACTAAGAGCTTTATGATACTAAGTTAATAGGAGATGTAAATTGTGATGTAAATCTATTAAATTATGAAAGCAATTTTGATGGTCTTGATTGCTGCAACTAGAATTATTTAACATCTTGTGAAAATTTAGGTTTAACTTTGAATAATTTTTGTCATAATGGAGTTTTAGTGATTAGGACTGTAATTAGCAACAATGTGGTTATGATAATGTTTATTGTCGTTATTTTGCAAGTTAGTAAAATACTTGATATGATAATTTCAATTGTCATCCTGAACTAATAAACGATGATTTTTGTGATTATAATGCTATATATAAGACTGTTGATACAATGGAAATGGCTGCGAAAAATGTTCTATAAGTCTATGCTAAAGTTCAAAAAGAATTGGAGGTTACAGATTTGATAATGGTTGCTTTAGTTAAGTTTGCAATTTTTATGCACATCCAAAAGTGATAGAAATACTTAGAAGAGCTGTTTCTCAATACATTTATTTAAGTGATATCTGTCTAAGTAAATATACTGAAGAAAATAGTTGGAAAGTAATATTAAGATTACTAAATGAGTATTACTATGAAGATTAGTGTAACATAGTTTAATACAATTATTGTAATAGCCATTGCAAGTGTTCAGATCCTTTACAGTCTGATTTTGATCATAAGTAAAGCTTATTTAGCTAAGATGAACAATGAATTTTGTCTAATCTTTTATAATCTTAAATATGTAACAGTTAAGATTTAGAAAATAGCGAATGTAATTAGAACTGCAATTCTAAAGATTGTGGTTAAGATTCTAGCAGGATTTATCGAGAGTATGAATGATCTCAATAATCCTTAGTGTGTTTTGGAACTAATTTAGCAACTTTAGAGAATCCATAAATCATTAATATCAGGAATTAAAAATTTACTTTATCTTAGCTAAATAAAAATGGAATAGAATACAAATTTTGTGATTCAGCATCTTCACAACAACTAATAACATCTAGAACCTTACTAATGGTTCTTATTAATTAGGTTTTATTATTTATAAAGGACTAGGAACCTTCGATCGCATTATCTCACTTTAGCTGAAGCTTTATCAGAAGAAGTATAAAAGAAGCATGTAAAGATTTTATTATAAAGTATAAATAATTACTTAGATCAATATAATGAGGAATAAAGCTAAATGGCTCCTGAAGAACCTACTTAATATTTTTTACTTAGAAAAGTATTTTAAGAATAAAAAAGTTTATATAAGTAATTTAAAAAGTTACTATCTAAACACTTTATTGTTAAGCTAATAGCAATACTAACACCTCTAACTTAATATAATGTGTATCAAATGATAAAGATAAAGCTAAAATTATATTTTAGATCTTATATTCAACTGACTGCTTATAAAGTACATCTTCATTTTTAGAATGTTGATAATGAAGTAATTCGTAAATAATATATAGACTAAAGGAATAAAATGTAGCTTTTATGATTAATGATAATGTAATATTTTTATTTAAAGGTAATTTTTTAAAGAAAATCCATACATAGTAGAATATGGCTATATATGAAATTTTTAATAGCATTTAAATTATTCTTCTTATGATATAGCAGAGAAATATGCATAATGCATAAACAACAAATTCAAAATTATAAAAGGAAAATTTAGTTTAGATAATGTTTGACTTCATTAATTTACTAAAAAGAATAAAAACTATGATGAATGCTAGTGCTGTGATTTAGAGTTCAATGGTACAGATTTTTAGTACTGGAATCAGGAAAATATTTCATTAATATCTGCTGCGAAGATAATAGATTTGATAGTGGGGATTTAAGATATAAAAGAGGAAAATTAACTAAGATGGATAACTTTAATTACCTAATACTTGAAAATTAAGAAAATTCAATTGCTAATTTTTCTTTTCCTGGATTCTTGAAAGCAAATTAAGTAGATCTCATTTATATAGAGGGAGTAACTTTTAAATTTTCACTACAGACATTCAAAAGTTAAGTTATATTACTAAAAGGAACTTTAGTAATGGAAATGAATCAGAAGAAAGTTTGATAAAAATAGAATATTTTAATGTCTCATTTAAGAACTTTACTTTAACTATAATCTAGTTAATAGATAAGGAACTATTTAACCAGTTCAAATCAATGTAGATATACAAGATTTTTTTTTAATCTCAATTACGCTCTATAGTAAGCAGCTGCTTTTGATACTATATCAAGCTAGCTCAAATTTCAAAAAAATAACTTTATATAAAATTCAGTTGCTAAGTTTATGGAAGTTATCTCAATAAGCGGAAGAAATCCAAAGACTTAATTTTAGAATTGCTCCTTTATGGAAAATACTGATCCTATAGCAAGTTGTATATACTTGAGCCAGAATTCATAATTTTTTATGTCCTCTGATTAGTAGCAAATAACTTAGCAGAAGTGGGAGGATTCTTAAAGTTTGATAAATCTTAAATAGCAAATTACTGATTCCAAGTTTATCAAAAATAAAGCATATTAAGGAACTGTTTTTCATACATAGATATCAGATATATATCTTAATCAAGCGGTTTTCAGTAATAATATAGCATAAAACTTTGAAGAAGTTTGGTTTTTAGAACTAAAGAGTAGTTAAGAAATGAAAAATTCAGAAGTTAAATACTGAGAAGCAAATGAAGGAACATCCCTTTTTGTTTAAAGTTCATTGCTCTTAATAAAAAATTCGGTAATTCATAGCAACAAAGCTTACTCTACTGGAATATTAAGTCTATTTACTTCAAGCAATTCTAATTAATTACATAATAAAGTCATTTTTAATAATGGTGGGAATCTTCCATTATTTAGGTATAGCAAAGTAATTTAAGCATTCTTTAAGTAAAAATGTTCAATAAAAAAGCTAAATACTAGACTTTAGGAGTTTAGTTTATAATTCCCTTTTTTTAATTAATTAATCAGTTTTTGAAAATTAGCAGGTACATTAAGGAGTTTTTGTATTGGGAGAATTATAGTCAATTATAGAAATTTATCATTCTTAATTTAAAAATGCAGAATCCTCATAAGGAATAGCATTTTATTTTACATAATCAAACTTAGTCTTAAAATTAGTTAATTTTAGCAAATCAAAAATTACTAACTAAGGCGGAGTTATTTAAGCACTTTAATTAATCTTAAATGTACAGAAATCATTTTTTATGATTGTGAGTCTAACGATTATGGATCAGCGATTATCTGATAAATTCTGAAATTTAAATGATTGAGTGCATGCTAACAAATTATAGCAATACAGTTTTAACTATCCATGAATAAAGTATATCAAATATAAGTTTCTCTAATGGAAATAGAGAGCAAGAATATGGATCCGCTATTTATTTTTTAAACTCAATAGTTAATATTTTCAACTGTTCATGTCGTAACTAAAGAGCATTGTCAAGTTCATGCTTTATAATCTTAAATTATTAAGTATTAGCTCATATTAGATAACCAATAATACTTTTCACTAGAATATTATCTTCAAATCAAAATGCAAATATAGCCTTTAATCGAAATATTTTTAAAGATAATTAAATTGAAGCAAATCCAAAGTCTATTTCTAAAAGAGGAGCTCTTCACATTAATTTGTGACTACCAATAAATATACCAATACATAATAGATAATAATACTTTCCTAAATAACTCTAATAGGTGAAGGAGGAGCTATTTCATTTATTGGTACTGCTCCAATATTTGTTCCTGATATTTATAGCTCAGAAATATGTTAACTGTTCTTATTAACTCAGCCTTCTATGGTAATCATATAGCTTCTTTCGCCTTTAATTAAAGGAATGTTTCTATAATTAGCGTTTTAGATTATAATACTCCATTATAATTTATGTCTTAATTGCCTGGATTTTCTATTCCTGAACTTTTGATTTACATTATTGATTATTTTAGCTAGCTTCTTAAGACTGACTTTTACTCAACTGCATAACTATTTTTAATTAACTCTTAGTTATTAGGAAATTACCAAAATATATGCAGTATTTGGTTTTTTAATATAAAGGAAATAATTATTTAAACTAAACCAGGAAGAATAGTTCATTTAGAAATAGGAACAAACGCTATAGATTTGTAGAACTTACCTTACAATTCTAAACATAAAATGGAAAGGCAGTACTACATTAAACAATGTATGATAGACTAAGTATTTGTAGAAAGCTACTAATACTAAAGCTGTCTTTATGGATAATATTCACTCAACTCAAGTCACATGTGGAAATAGCTTAGTTACTCATAAGCAAGGATATTGAAAACTCAATTTCAGATAATATTAATGATAGTCCTTATTCCAAAATCTGCTTAGGAATTATCTTGAATAGTAGTTATGTAAGTAGCTATCTGAAACTGACAAAGAGAAGAATTTATAAAAGGAATAAAATGAAAAGGAAATTGTAAAGATGGATATAGAGGAGTTTTATGTGACGTTAATGAATAAAATTGAGAAAATAATGATTTAAATTAATGCTAGAAATGCTAAAATCAATCTGTAATAATAATAATTCTAATGATCGTAATATTTTCAGCTATTATTATTTATCAGCTAAAATAATCTTTTATTTTAGCTAGAAAAAAAGAATCTTATTACACTGTTTATTTGAAAGTTCTAACTTAATATATAAAATTTTCTGTGCTAATTCAAAACTTTAATTTTGACTTGATAGATACTTAAGTAGGATTATTTCAAATAAATCAATAGTAAACTTAAGTTAGTGCTAATATTTTTAGATCTGATTGCTTTTACTAAGAAGGAGAAAATAGATTTTATAGAAAAGTAATTACTGTCACTTCAATCTCTTTTATAATGCTTATAGTCACTCTTATTTTACTTGGTTTATATTCCTTAGGTTGAAGAAAGGTTTCAATAAATCAGTGCTCATAACAATAATGAACACTTTTTTTCTAAATTAAATCTAGTTTAATATTATCTATTTTTAGTCCCTTTAACTGCTATTAAATATCTGAAGACTATTAGGTGTTAAATGCTTATACAGTATTTAGTTTTGAAAAATAAGCATCTGCAGTTTGTAGTAAGCCTTGCTTTATCTAGCTCGTTATTTGATGATTTTTTAATTCCTTTGATTATATTTTTGCATCTACATAGAAAAAGGAAGTTAATTAAGTCTTATTTATTCAAGTCTTAATTTGGTATTTTAACAGTTGGGTTTAAAACTAAATTTTATTACTGAGAGTTTGTTAAGATATACTAAATACTTGGTATTTCCTTTGTCTTTGTATTTTTATGGAAGACTAAACTCATTTTTTAATTTTGACTTCTAATTTAAATTTTGATAGTCAGTATTTTGCTTCAATATAAGTGCCAATCTAATGTAAATCAACGCCTAAATACAATGGAAGCTAATTATATGCTTATTTATGCTTTCATCTTATATGTCAGCATTTATTTTCGCTCTAGGTAAACATTCTTAATACTTTACTTCTCATCTTTTATACTACAAACTAAAGCTAATGCTACTTCTTCTACACTTGACTCCACTAAGTCATCATCTTATTTAGATAAGACTTACAGCTCAAGTCAATCAAATATTGCTATTAACTTGCTTCAGAGAAAAATATTCTTAATCAATATAATTACAAACTGAATACAATAACTAAGCTAAAACTAATCCAAATCACTTAAATCTACTAAAACTAGCCTAATCTCAAACTCTTGTTTAAGAAAAACCAATAGACACACATAAGTTTAGCAAGAGCTACAAAACTAAGATTAGCAAATCTAATCTTTAAATAAGTCTAATACCAAACTATACCATCCATCTCAAAACTCTCAGCTAATACAAATCCTTTAATCAATAGAACTCTAACTTGCTAAACATCTTCATTTACAAAATCTCTATTTCGCCATCATCAACTATTTTTCTCTCTCAATCCAAACTTATTTAAACCATAATGTTAAGCAATTTCTCTCTAAATACCATCAAATGGAAAGTGATTATCCGCAACAGTAAGAAACTTTGAAAAAATAAGAAAATCCTAATTTATAGAAAAGCCAAAGTACCATAAACTATCAAATAGAAGAAAATTAAGATAAAGATGAAAGATAAAAAGATAAAAGTATAATAAATAGGAGTCATAATCTAAATAGATAAATCATCAATCACAAAGTGTTAAATTAAACTTATAAAAAGAAAAGCATTAATACTCAAGTATCAAACAAGAAGAAGAAATTACAATTTTATGAAGAATCGAAGAGATTCAAATCATATAGGAGGATTTTGAAGAGGAATATGAAAAAAACATTTATAGCTAACTAAAGCAAAACTAAACGTTAGATTAGACTATAAATTTGGATATTGTTGAATAAATTGAGGTAATACAGAATTTTTAAGATAAAGCACATATAAGCAACTTAGAGACATGAAAATAATACAATAATTATCTTCTTTTCATAACCCGTTTTAATTTATAGCCTTAAATTAGATCCATTCTATTATGATATGCTTTACAATCTTAGTGATATCGCTAATTGTAACTCACTCAGTTTATATTTTTTATTATTTTATATTTTTAAAATGTTTAAAAGCCATTTTTGAGCCAAAAGAAAGTAACTTCTAAAATATAAGTGATTAATGTAAATATATTGAGTTAATGGTTATTATGATTAGTATTTTATAGAGAACTTTGTAAGATTCTTCTAATTATCATTATTTTTCAAAATATAGCTTATATAGAATATCTATAGCAATTTAAATAAAAGTTAGTTTCTTATGAAATAATAAGAGTAATAAGTTCTTTTATTTTAATAACTTTTAGCTTATTTTTTATATAATTTATCCAGTTAAGATATTTAATATATTTTTATATATCTTTTGTGATATGATTGAAGAAGATATGCTATAAGCATAGTCTCATTAATTTTTTAGTAAATTAAGTTTTTTTTCTTTCACTTAGTCTTTAGTAAAATCCCTTTATAATACCTATTTTTTTCTTTCTTTTATTTCCCTTTAATTTAGCTTCTTATAATTTAATTTGTATATCTTAAACTATGAATAAAGTCTATTGCTACTATATAATTTTTTATTGCTTGATTTAAAATAATTTAGAAGCTTTTAACATACTTTGCTTTGAATCAGCATGCTCATATTAGGGAATTTAGAATTTTAGTATTTTATCTTCTTCTAGTCAATCTTAACTTTAATATTTACTTGATGGATCTTTAAAACTTCAAACAAGCTTACAATTTTTTTGTTAAAGAAGTAGACCGAAATATTTAATAAAAACCAGATTTTAAATTAGTAGTTCTTTAAATCTAAATATCTTGGCACATATAGATTCAATGTTGTCAATCTTATTTAATGCTTATTCAAATAATTGCTAAATGTTTGACGAAACGTATCTTACATTTGAAAGTATTCATAGTTTAGCGTTAGCTGCATTCTTATATGTATAAGATAGATAAACCTTTTTATCAAATCGATTACTCTATTTTATTAAGATCTTTTTGAGTCGCTAAAAGATGAGATTCTCACTTCTACTTAAAATTTTATTGATGGGATTATAGATCTTAAGTCAAAAGATATTGACCACTTAGTTAACTATTAACGCTCGAAATTTACGAACGATTATGTTATTATTAAGATACCTAAATTTTCGATTTATTCTATCTTAGATCATTGTAACCTGATTTTAACTTTAACTCTCAGTAGATTTATAATTGTTTGGTTTTAAAGAGGCATCTTAGTCTGTCATTTTTATAGTTAAGGGCTAGCTTCTTCAGTTTTGATCCAACTGCTTTATAAAAGTTTAAAGGACTTCGATTATTTTTTAATCTTATTTACCACTTTCTTCACACCTCTCGATTTAGAAATAAAAAGTCACTGCTTAGATAGTAAATACCTTTATCAATTACTCATAAAGTCTTTTCGATCATAATAGCAGCATTCTTCCATTCTTACTCAGCATTATATCATTCCTTTTAATTTTCGTTTGATTAGTTTGCTCTGCTTCAACTTTCAAAGAGCTTCTTCCTCTAAACTCTTTAACTTTATTCTATAAAATCCCGTTAATTAAACAAAATTGAAGCCTATCTCTTTAACGTGCTGTTCAAATTAAGGTTTAAAAGATATAAAAGGAGACTTAATAAAAGAATCGTTGAAGCTTATTATAAAGAAAGTATTAGCATTTAGACTTTAAAAATAGTAGAAGTAATAATAAAGCTTATAAAGCTAAGAAATAGAGACTAATAACTTTAATTTAAGATTTACTTAGTAACTATTATATTAATACAGCTATATAAAGCTTTAATTTTAGATACTAAATAAAAAGCTTATATAGAGGTTAATTTATTAATTACAGAAAGGAAGATAATTATGGTATTATCTAACTATCTTTTAGAATAACCAAAATTAATTTTTAAGTATATTTTATAACTTTATAAAGATAACTTTAACACTTTTAAGATATATAGCTATATATAAGTATTCAAATATTTAGTTAGCTTTTAAATTATTTGTTGCTTTGCTTTATAGAATATTCTTATATTTATTAAACTCTTTTAAGCTTATTAGCTATTATATATTAAAGAGATCAACTGTGAAGAGATAAGTAGACTGTATATGCCAATCTAGTATTTTTATTTTCTTATTTGATTTTTTATAATTTTAAATGGACTTCTGGTAGTCATTTATCTTATGTTCAACAACTTTTCTGAAGATATTATGTTTTTCTATTTTGCATTAGAAGGTTAAAGCTTTAAGCTCAATGCACTTTTAAGCTAAGTCTTCCTCCTATCACCTTTTTCTTATTTAACCGATTTAGATTTCTCTTTCATAGATCCTTTTTTAGCCTTCTTATTAGCAATTTATTATCTTATTTAAAATTTTCCTGACTTCTTCTAAGAATGTGGCTATTTTGATTCGGTTTAGTATTGCTCTAAATTACTCTTATTCCTCCTGTAATTTTATTTAAGTATTTGAATATAAAATTTAGTAGGATTTTTATAAGCACTGATAGAAAATTATTCTTCTGATTGTTTCACTTTATAAGCAGTCTGTAATTTTTCTTTATGTCTTTTATTTGAGCTCTACATTTTGCCAGTTTACAAGACTAAAAGTGCTTTTTATAATCTAATTACTTTAAGACATTCTTGAAAGCAAGTCAGATCTCTCAGGGTTCATAATCTTGGTGCTGAATAATTCTACCTTTAATTAAAAAGTTTTTTAAGTATCCTAATCAGATCATATAACCCATTCAGATACGTCATCCATTCTTCCTCGCATTATATATATTACTTTAATCTACATAAAAACTACCGTTTCTAAAAACTGCTTTCACTTTGAAACTATAATGCAGTCTTATTCTACCTCTATTCAATAGCTCGATCTCTTTACGTCTTGCAAGTTAAAATTTTCTAAAAATGGTTGCATCTTTCTGTTCCTTATTTTTGTTTACTTTGATTCAGAAAAATAGAGATTATTTTAATTTTAATGCTTCCAATATCTGGACAGATTTGCTCTAAGGTTTCGACATGCTAATCTTTCTCTTTGTTTAATTAAACTATTGACTGAATATTGGTCTATGTTAAATAAAGTACTAATATTGATTAGCTGGAGTCGCTTAAACTACTAGATCTAAAATTTTAGATATTGTAGCTTAACCTTACTCTATAGAGTTTATATCTTAGTTCCCTTTGAGAAACCTTACTAAATCTACCTTAATATTTGCAAATTCCAAGTCTTACTAATCAAGAGTTTTCTTTATAGGAACTTTACTTTATACCTAGAAGAATTCTAAGCTACATAAAATAAACTAAGCTTCTTTTCCCAAAGTTGCATCTCATCATAAGTAGCGAAGCATTTAACTAAATTAAGATAATTTTCTAGTTTCTTCTTAAGTTTTAGTCTTGCTTCAGTTATTCTTATCCTATTAGAAACTTCTTTAATTTCTTCCTTTTCCAATTGTATCTTTTATGTCCTTTATATTCCCTTGCTCTTGGTAACTAAGGTTATAGTAAATTAGTCTCTAAATAGGCTTTTTAGCTTTACTAAGGATAAATAGCTTGAAGTTAAATAATGATAAACTAAACTAAATCTAATTAATAAAGTAGCTTTTTAAGTTAATGCTTTAATACTATAATAGGAAATAATTAGTATATTAGCTTTATTTTATACTAGTAGCTTTAATATTAAGAGTAGCTTTAATAAAATTAGCTAAGCTTATATTATATAAGCTTAGTATAGATTAATGCTACTTATTTAAACCTCTATAATACCTAAAGGCAAAGCACTTTCATTATTAATATATTCTGTTTAGTTTGGAACATTATATCACTAGAGATTATACAAAAGTCACTATTTTACCATATGTTACCTCTGAGATGAAAGAAGGTATAACATACTTCTTTTGCTTAAGTTGCTAGTGATCTTAAGCTTTATAAACAAATCAGTTATACTCAAAGAGAAATTACGACTGTAGACTTGTAATCAATATTTTGAAGTTGAGAGCTGTTATCTTAGTTAAACTTTACAGTTTGGCAGGGTGTTTATTAATAATCTTATAACAGGCTTAAAGATAAATAATGCAATAACTGAAATTACATTATAAGAAATCATCCCACACAAGCTACTAACGAAAGTTCCTCATTTTAATTAAACAATTTTATAATTTTTCTAATTAAGTCACTGATGCTAACCTTTAAGTGAAAGAAAGAACTAAAACTTATAAATTTAAAATAGCTCATATCTAAAACTTTAAGCCAAGCTTTGGATTTATAATTAGGGATTTGGTAAAGAGCATATTATACATAAAATGATTAAAAAGCTAAATTTTTAAATAAAATTTAGAAAACTACAATAAATAATAGCTTATTAATAAGGAAGCAAAAGAGTGTATGATAGTAGCAACTACGAAATTACATATTGCTATAGTAAAATATAAATATATTCATTAATGACTTAAGTAAATAAAGTACATTGTTTTATTATAGTATGGTTAAGTAAATTAACTACTAGAATCAGATAACAGTATAAACCTAATATATTTTGAAAGAAATTGACTAAAAGATTGCTAAGTCAGCTCAGAATAATATCACAAGAACTAAGGAATACATAAATGATATTTTTTAATCTGGATAGAAAGATATTAATGAGAATAACTAGCCTACATTAAAGGTTTAAATTAATTATAGCAATCTAACTATAAATACACTAAATGGAACTCATTTTTTAAGCAAGATAACTAAAAATTAAACCAGCTTGAGTTGAAACTATCAATAAAGGCTATTAATAATGGTTCAATTAATATAAGATAAATGATGTCACAGCTGTCTAAAAGTACTAAAATCGAATCATCTAAAGTAATCACTAATCAAATTCCTTCCAAATATTATATTAACTTCCTGCAAAATTATTCAAATAAAGTTATTGGAGTCTGCTCGTAGCTTAATTATAATTATCTTTTAATGCAGTCCTTTTAAAACTTTCTTCATAAAATAAGAAATAAATTTATCTATTCTTATGGTTTCTATAAGTAAAGCCATTATTCATAATAAAGCTACTTAAAGCTCAAAGCCAGATTAAAATTATGATAGATATGTTTAATGTTGAGTTTGTCTTTTATTTTAAAAGAGATAATTAAGCAGGAGACAAAACAAATGGTATCTAATTTTTATGGATTGGCTAAATTTAAAAGATGTAAAAGATATCTTTAGTTAATATCTTTTATCTTAGTAGCTAATTTTAACTTTTTATTTAGTATATTTTAAAAATAATATTTTAAAATCGCTCTTCGAGTAAAAGATCATCGAATGACAGTTGTAGGAGTAAACTGATAATTTAGACTTTAAGTATAGAGAATGAAGATCTCTTGTTTACATTTATCTATATTTGAGCAGGCTAGAGATTAGAGCTACAATTTAGAAATTTGAAAATAGATCAGCAGAAGGAAATATTTACCCCTTTAGTATCTCTAATAGCTCAGCTAATGATGCTATTTAACAATCTTTATGGCATATAGCTTTACCTTTGGCTTAGCTGAAATAGCATTTCTCATTATAAACAAGATAAGCATCGTTTGTCCTCATATAAGAAAACTACCTTCTGAGCTCTTTCCCAATTTTTAATTAAGCATATCGTATAAAATAATTCTTTAGGCTTTAATTGACTTGTATCTGTAATTTCATGTCTTTCAAATAAAATTTGGAAAACCATCAGCTTCTTAACCTATTATCTTGATTAAGCTACTTAAAACTAACCAAATGGTGCAAAATATCTAAGCATTTGTATAAGGAGTCTTTAATTTAGTCTTGCAGTTATACCTTTCAGCATTAAGGATAGGCTTTATTACAATTTAGTGGAAACATACATTTTTGTAAGATTTTACTACAGTCAAATAGAAGCAAAGGATGAAAGAGCTGAAAAGCATAGTATGTAAAAATAATCTAATTTTAACTTAAAAGGAAATATCTAAGCTAGATAAATTTGCTCTGCAAGTAGACTTTATACTGAAACAGAAGTGAGATTGACAAAGTTAAAAAAATTTAATATTAAATTATAGTAACTGAAATGAATCTAGCCAAGGGTAAAAATAGAGCAAGCTAAATTATACCAATCAGATTTAAAATACCTTTAGATTGTATCACATTTAAACTTAGGTTCAAGAAGTAAAATATTAAATAAAAGTAAACTGTTTATTCCTTTATATTATATAATAAATAAAAACTATATAATTAATAGTTTCTCTCTAACTTAATTAATAATATAAGCTAGATCTATTAAATGTTTGAAACTATACTTATTAATTTATATTTCCCGCCTGATTTATTTCAATTATATAGATTTATAATAATTAAGTATTAAATATCAGTTTTGCTTTAGTCTAGTTATTAGAACTATTAAAGATGTTCAAGAAAAAGAGATTAATAATAGCTTCTTGTTAGTGGATCCTGTAATTAGGAAGTTTTAAATAGTAAGCAATATTATTATTCTTATTAAGATCCTTTTAAAGCATTCTTCAAGGTAATATTTAATGGAATATTACCAGTATGAAGTCTAGAATCTTGAATAACTAGAAATATGCAAATTATAAGAGTTTGATACAGAGTTACTGATAAATAGTAATTGCAATAGCATTAGGTATGAACTCCATGAATGAAAGTGTAGGTTCCTAGCTATTTAAAATGATTAATTAATTTGCTGTTATATATATAAAAGATTAAGAAGCATTATCAAGTAAGAACTGTAACAATAACTACAACAACAAATGCATAAATAGTTAGCACCAAACTATTCAAATTATTTAATACTAGATATAACTAAGTTAAATAAATCCAGCCATAGAATGGATATCCAAAGCAAGCAGCAGAGAGAGTTTCTTAGCTTAAAAAATGAGTATTTGATTATCTGGTTCTAGAACTGCTAATAAAATGATTGACTAGGCTAGATTAATAGCAATTATTAGTAAACTAGTTTAATAGTATCTTTGCTAAATAGTTAGGATTTAGAATTATACAATAAGCAATTTCTAACATAAATGTATTTTTACTTTATAAAATACTAGTAAATTCATTTATAAACCTTACAGGGTATAATTAATAAAAAATAGTTCAAAAAAATTAAATTTCTAGGAAAACGCAAAATGAATAAAGTTCTGAGGATTAAAAATAGAATACTAACGAACAAAACTCAAACGAAAGAAAAAGTTAAAGTTATAATATTAAGTTCTAAGAAAAACCTTTTGTAACTCTTAATTTATGGACGCTTTATAAATAAAATAATATGAAAACAAAAACATTTATCGAAATGGTATTGATTTTGAGATTCAAATATAATAATTAAAAAGAATTAGTGAAAGCTAAAATTAATAAGATAATGTAAATAAAAATGTAACTATGAGTAGTGAGCATTAAAATAAATAACTTAATATACTAAAGAATGCTTATATGATGTAATAAATATTTAGTTTTCTTAATAAAAGAGATATTTGTAGATTGTAATAAGTAAATAAACTTCTTTACAACTTTAAGTATTAATTTGAATAACTAAAAATAAATAAGTATAATGAAAATTAGCAGTTAGTTAAAAATAGAATGATTTGGACTTTAAAATAAATAGCTCACTCAGATGTTAAGTAAACTATTCTTGATATTTAATAAATATCTAAAAATATATACTAGCAAATTATAGAAACTTTGAATCAAATTTATTGGAATAAGTGGTAAAAACTATCTTCAATGAGAAAGAATTATTAAAAGTAAATGTAGTTATAAATAAAGCATGCTACTACAGATAAAATAGATTTTACTGATTAATTTTTAGTAAAAAGTCTAAAAAATCTATCTATTGATGACAAAATAATAGAGGAAACAAAATTATCTTTTTTAAAAAATCTAATAAACTTAGAAGAATTTGAATTTAAAGGCTGCATTAATCCTGGAAGATCTTGTGAAAATTTTGTTAATAATTTCCTTAAAAATTTGAATTTAAAAGTTTTAAAAATGGGAAATAGTAAAGTAGACTATGGTTATTTAAGAAGTTACTTAGAAATAAAAGGAGCACATATTGAAGAAATTCTTATTAATAGAAATGAGGATATTGATTAGTTTATAGATTTATGTCCTAATCTCGTTAAATTAGAACTATAAAATATAAGCAGTTTACCTAATACAGTTTTAGATAAAATTAGCTTAACTAATTAAAATATTTATCAATTGACATATTTATAAATTTAGTTAAACTGACTTTGATCTTTTCTTATCTGAGAGATATAATAGTTTAGAATACTTTTAAATTTCTTTTTGTGATAACTTTACAGACTCTCACTTAACTCTTTTATTAAAATACGCTCTGAATCTTAAATCCTTAAATTTAAATAGTTTAGCAAGAATTAGTGAATAAGGATTTTAATAGATAGCAACTTATGGAAAAAACCTATAGTAAATATCCTTTAAATAAACTAGTTAAATGACAGATTAAATAATGTAAGGCATTCTTTTATAAGGCAGGAAACTAAAGTAAATTTATCATTAGCAAATATAGAAAATAAGCAGAGAAACTTTATAGGTAATGTAATAAAATTATCCATAGCTAACCTAAGTGAGTTTTGATACTTGTTCGCTTGAAGGTAAAGATTGAATATAAGAAATAACTAAAATATAAAACTTAAAAAATTTAACTCTAAAGAATTGCGATTTAACAGAATAGGATGTGAGATTAATTATAGTTAACTGCAAAAATTTGAAGTATCTAGATATTAAAAGAAATCAAGATATTAAACTAGAAGAATTTCCACTAGTAGATGAAAATAATAAATAGTACCCTATTTATAAAAGGTTAAAATAAGTAGCTCTAACTAAAAATTAGATAACTGAAAGTTTCTTATACTAAATGACAAATTCTTTAAGCAAAATAAGCCTTATAATAGAGAGTGAAGATCAATATAAATAAGCTATGCTAGAGAATGAAAATGATTAAATATCTTATTATTCTAGTTTAGAGAGTATTAATATTAGCTTTGAATCAGAACAAGAGGATTTTATATAAGATTTATGAATCTTAATAAGTATCTTATTAATAATAGTTTTTAAGAAATTAGTTTATAAAATTAAAAGTTTTTAAAGAATAAAATAAATATAACATCAAAGTATTTTCGATTTCTTTAGCGAAATTCTTATATAAAAAACTAAAATCCTAATCTAGGTAAAGAATTGATATTTTGGGTTAAAATTAGATTTTCTTTTTTAGAATTTTAGTTCTAAATGGAATTTTTTGTATGTTAATTAAATAAAATAATAGCATTAAATAAAAAATCCTGTGTTTATAACTTTTAGCGATCATTTTAATTAAAGAAATAGGATTTTATGCTTATTTTAAGATACCGTAGATCATAGAATGTAAATTTTATTCAGGATAATAATAAAATACAATTTTTGCTTTTTATAACACCAAAATAATACTTTAGTTCGTTGAAGGGGAAACTTAATTTCTTTATTGTGGGAATGTAAACTTTTTTTAGTTTATATTGCTTTTTATCTAAAAATTTAACTGAGAATTGTATAAGAAGGATCTAAGAATTTAGGAAGCCAATATTGAAGGTTTGAAATAAAGAATAAGAAAAAGAATTTAGAATCCTTCCTTATAATTGTTTAAGCTTAGAGTCTTTCTAAACCTCTTAGTTTATATTATCTTTTAAGATTTCCAAAAATTAATTTTTCTTCGTTTAGTTTTTCTAAAGCTTAAGGTCATGTCAGTTTTAGTCTTTTATTTAATTTATTAAATACTCAATTTTTTGCCTATTTAGGCTTTTTCGAAGTCTAATGGATGATATTTCGCTTTTAAGAAATTGCTTCTGTTTATAAATGAAAGTTTTATTTACTGAGAGGAAAGAAAAGGATCATAATTCACACTGGCTATTATGAACTAATTTTGATCATTAAACGTAAAATTTCTTCTATTAAAAATACCTGTAATAGTATAGACTCTGGAGATTAAGATTATTCTAAGACTTTTTTGTTAATAGTAATAGATTCTAGAAAATCATGAGCTATAATTAAAATCCTATTAATAAAATAGGATCATGAAGACCAAAATAGAATCTAGTTCTTGGAGAATTTTAGTTTTGAATGCTTAACTCAAATATTTTTTACATATCAAGCTCTCCTAATGGTAGAATAGCCAGGATATCTAACTATTGTTCAATAGCCTCTTAAAAAATTACAAAGTTTTGCTACTTTACTTTGAGGAATCTTTGATAAGTTCTAACTTAAGAGGGTAAAGCGTTAATTCGAATTTATAATCTAAAGGAATTTCTTGTTTTTCTTTTATCCATAAATTATTTGAGATGCATAATTAAAGAAACTCTCACTTTATAGGCTTCTTCCTCTATAACAAACTATACTCTAAAAGTTATTAAAGTTGATTACCAGCAAATTTGAATAATTTCGAAGAATGGCTTCAAACAATCTCTTTTGATGCAGTATGATTAAGTTTTAGAAGATAATTTTATCCTTTTGAAGGATTAATCTTCATTGTCTCATCTTCATTAAATTTTTGAAATATTCCATAATTCACGCTATTCAAATTTTTAATCAAATTTCCTTTACCTCTATGTCCATACCCATTTAACTCTCGTTATTTTTCCTGATTCCGCTTATTCCTATTTTCTGATTGTGCTTTAACTTTCTCAAAGTTAAAATATTGCTTTCGTTTTGCTAGATTCATATTTTCTTTAGTTAAAAGCTCTCACTTCAACTTACTTCTTTAATTATGAGAAATCTTTTATCCTTTATACTTACTCAAAAGTAAATCCTTTATTACCTAGCTAATTTCTTACTTTTTTATTACTTATATCTATTATATAAGGTAAAATATTACCCTAAGATATCTAAAAGCTTTTAATTAAGTATTATAGAATTATTATCCCTAAGTAGCAATTTTCCTTACTACAAAATTATTCTAGCAATCCTTATAGTTTAAACTTTATTTAAACTCCTTTGGACTTATTCTCATCATTCTTCTGTTCCTTATTAACTACCTTCGTTTCTTAATTTAAAGCTTCTCTTTCTGTGATATTTTTCTCATTGATTTTGTTTTCCTGTACTTCATAGCCAAGCTTGCAGACAAATTTCTGTAGATATCCTCCTTTCATTAGCAATGAACCTTAAAGTGAGATTATTCAAAGTCTATGCTTAATCATAGCTAAGCAGCATTCTATCTCTTTCTCCTTATTTCCTTTATCAGTAAAGACTGGTATATAAGAACTAATCCCTTGGTATTAACTTAATACTAGAAGATAAGGTTATAATAATAAGTTCTTAAGCTTAGGATTTATTAATTTAGCTTATAGCTATATTAGTTATTTAAAGCTACTAGTTATTAATAATCTATAATACTGCTATTTTAAATTAGCTTAATAGAGACTAAAAATAATACTTGTTAAGATAGAACAAAAGAAAGGAAATTATAGCTTATTTGTATGCTGCTTTATTACTCAGCTTTAACTTAGGTGATATTATATCTAGATTGTAAGGAGCAGGGATTACTAGTGTTATTTATGTTGTGATGGATTAGAAACTGGTAGTGTATTAGCTAAATGCTAGAAATATCGTTGCAATAAATCAATTTTTAGTCTTCCTTATGAGAACTTTAAGCCTAGTTAAACTTTGAAATTGGTAGAATACTGCAAGACTATTTTAATGCATGCTTTGGTATCTATGTTTTTATGTCTTTTTGACCCTATAAGAGGATACTCCAAGCAAGCTGAAGACTAAAGCTTTTACTAAAATAATTAATAAGACAAGCATTTCAATTAAGTGATCAATTTCAGCCTTGAAATATAAATAAGGAATCAAGTTTCTGACTTTAGGTAACGAAGATCCACGGTAAAAATTTAGATAAACTAAGCGAGATAAAAAACTTAGGAAACAGATATCTAGAAATATCGTGCAAAATGGTAAATAAGTAATGCATCCAGCAGTGAAGAAGCATAAGAATGTATAACGGTAGAATAAAAGAACCTATATAATGCAATAGCTAGAAGACATAAGCAGATATAAATAAATTAAGCAAACGGAAGGCGTTCTTTTAATCAGCACAGATGAGTTCCTCAAGTAAACTTCCTGATGAAGTTAAGAAAAAATCTGAACCTAGCATCTTTATAAAGAAGAAGCTAAATTGTATTAAATCAGCTCAAAATTAACATTCGAAAGTAATATACAATAAAAAAGAAAGACCTTTATATACAAAGAAAGGTTGTGAGATATTAAATTAGCCAAGTATATAAACCTTAATAAGATATTATAAGCTGAATATTACTACACTTGAAAATTAGAAAATTTGAAGCTTAAGAAATAAAATTATCTATAAGTAAAATGTTAGAAGAGCAAGGTTAAGAATAACTGAAAAAGTAAGCTAGTGTAAGAAAATTTAGTTTTTTATTAAAATAAGCAAAGACAGTTATTCAATACATAGGTAAACATTTATTAGGATAATAAGCAGTGAAATTTGATAGTGATAGAATGATTATAAGAGTAATATTTTAAGTAATAAATAAGCATTATAAAATTTGAGAATCTAAGAGGTAGCTTTCCTATGTAGTCAAAATAGTTAATTAAAAAATAACTTAGACAGCAATTTTATAAAGAGTAGAATATAGAACCAAATGATAATGAAGAATGCTGATAAATCTAGGAAAATTTAAATTTAAAATATAAAAACCTTAACTAGCCAGATCCTTATAGTCAATCAACCAAGTCCAGCGACTTCAATAAACAAAAATATTTAAAGAAAGTTCGAAGTTTACAGTAAGTCACTTTAAAAGGAAAATCAGCTATTTTTATTATAGTACCTAAAATTATGAAGCTATAAGGCTAAATAACTCTATATATTTAAAATGGGAGATTATAGATAAAGGATAAAATATATAGTATCTTATTTAATAATTTAGCTAAATGTAAAAGATACAAAAGATCAATACCTGATAACAAACGTGCTGGAGGTATAAAATTGAAGTATTAGAGTTTAATATAGTGAATGAAGATTTACTATCTATGTCTATTTATAAGCATATTTTATAGATTCAAGCTACAAACTTTGACTGTAAGAATAGAACTGAAAAGAATAAATTTATCATTTCTTGCAACTCTGATATCTTAAAATAAAATACTAATCTAACTGCTTTAAATTACTAGATCAGTTTCGTATACAGCTAAGCTTAAGAGTCACTCCCATTCTAATAAGATATGTGTTGCTAATACTCGTTTCTCTATTGAGGAAACCATGAGCTTCTCGAGCACCAGCTCAAACAAGAAGTTAAATTTTATTTCTTCTTCTGATATAAGAATGAGATATTTAGTTAAAATGATTCATATCATATCCTAAGTTTCAGTTCAATTAAAGAATAGTCTAAAATATCAATTGCACCCATCTATGAGCTATCTCAAAGTTAATAATACGAGTAAGCCTTTTTAAAATTGAAGTAAAGCTGAATCTTTTATTTTGATTTGCAAATATAAAATCAAGATTTTTAAGCCTAAAGAGAAACTTTATTATCTAAGCAGAAGCAAAAATATTTTTGTAAGATTAAACTAAACTTTTATTCAAGCCTGAAAATAGAGACCTTATAACTCTAGTAATAGTAAAATTGTATCACACTTATAAGGTAAGATTTTAATCAAGCTAGGTTTACAAGCTTAAATAACACTATAATATGAAGCAGGAGTAGAAATTTAACAAGTCAAGGTAACAGAAAAAAATTAGTCAGTCACAATGCTAACTCATATTAATGATATTTTTAAAATATAACAAATAAAATAAGCTAGGTAAGTATTATTTAATATAAAAGTAAAAATATGATTATTCAATTCAAAATTTAGTTATATAATTAAGTATTAAATATCACTAAGATAGAATAATGAAGTTCTTTGTAATATATAATAGATTAATTTTTATTATAAGTTAATATTTAATATAAGGTAAATCCATTGAATGTTTAAATTAGACTAACTTTACTCTATTTCCCGCCTAATAAAGCTAATTTAATTTAAAAATAACAAATGTTTATATTTTAATATCCTCAAATAAATAATAGTAAGCATCTTATTACTTATGCATTAAATTCTTTATTAGCTTATGTTAAAATTAAGAAGGTAGGGTATGTAAGAAGTAATTAGTAGATGTTAATAGCAAGTTATTATTTTTATTATAACTAATATTAAGTTTAAACTATTTTCCTTCATTTTTTGCTCCAAGGAGGGTAAGTCTGAAAATGCTCACTAGGATAATCAGGACCTGTTTCTGTTCCACTACATGCCTTATATGGCAATATTCTTGAAGCATCTAGATTGCATCTTCTACTGGACATACAATTATGCATAAAGAGCATCCGGTGCAGTCCTTTTTGACTATTTCAGGAAAAATTTAGGAATTTTAAAATTTTATTGACTGATACCCAGTATCTACACATGCAAGGTAGCATCTTCCACATTTTAAGCATTTATCATTGTCGATAACTGGAACTTTAAATTATCCTGTATTCATTTTTTAGATAGGAGATAAATACTTTAGCTTAGACCCTATTATATCAGTTATCTTTGAAACTTTTTTTATTTCCTTCATAAGGTTTGAAACTTTAAATTTTATTGAAATTAGCAATGTGAATTAACATCTCCTTCCTTTTTGACAACCTATTTTTAGACCAAAAGATAAAAAGAATCTTTCAGATTTGTTTAAAGAGCACAGATCACTGACGAAATGTCTTCATTTATAAATTGCAACGAATCTATAATACTTTTGCTCTATATCTTATGAATGCAATTGTTTTATCTCCAGTAATTACCCCTATACTTCCGAAAATATCAGTATTTGAAAGGATTTTGAAAATCAGATCATTTTTTTACATAAAAGGTCTCAACATGTCTCCTGATATTCAGCCACTACCAAAAAAATTTTCTACTACAACTAAGACTAAAACATTCCAGAGGATAAAGCTCTTATAGTCCAGGCAGTTTATTAATTAAAAGCTACTCCAGCTCCTACCTTTTTAAAAGCATTCCTAATGAACATAGAATTTCCGTAACTTGGAGTAATTATTACATTATACCTACCTGGTATTTCTTTAACGAATTAAAGATTCTCTCCTAAAACTGTTCCCATTCCTTTCTAATTGACTCTGCTTGACTACAAATATTTACTTCAAAATCATCTAAACCAATATTATAGGCCAAATATATACTTTCGATCCAATCTTCTTTATTATATCCACACGAACTAGGGATAATAAGAATTTATGTTGGAAGTCTTTCTTAATATAACTTGCTCCTTTTATCCATATTTCAAGCATTTTCACTTATTATCTCTAAGTTTACAAAATAATCTTCTTACTTTAATAAATCATCTTCATTTTAAAATTCTTGGTGAAATGTCAGAAACTGCATCTTTATCCTTAACGAAATACTATGCTACTACTAATCCTTATCACATTTAAATCCTCTTATGATTATGGGATGATATACTGTTAACTGGAATAGGGACTAATTCAAAATGATTTATCAGTTTAAGTCACATAGATTCAGTTGATAAATTAACTTAATCTATATTAGTGAAAAAATCTGCTATTTATGTTTCATCTGATACTTTATTTAAGCTTTCAAACCTCTTATGCTTCTCTAATTCACTCCTAGATAGTCATTAGTGGCTAATCTCTCTACTCATTTTCCACGCTATTTCTCTTAGCACTAAAGATAAGAATCTATAACAATCTTCTTAATATCCTCATGAAAATAAGGTAGTCATTTGTACTCCTAAAGAATACAAACAAACACAATTTTAAGCGTGCTAACTTACAAAATACAGAATCCCCAATATACGTTTATGAAAGCTTTCTTATATAGCTTAGCAAATAGTATTTGGCTAATTAAAACTAAATTTAATAGTCTAAACTTAAAAATAAAATATGCTATTCTAAGTGATCTCCAAATGCTTAAACATATCTATATTGTTGTAATCTATATAACGATAAGATTATATTAAGTAAGACAAATATCTCTGTCTTTTCTATAGCTTTGCTATGTATTTATCCTTTTAATTATTATCGATTAAGAAATGTATTGTAAACCTTTTTAGTTGTGGAGAAAAAAGAAGAAATAATATATTGCAATTATTATAAGGGATGGGGTTGTGATTAATTCTATACTATATGTGAGGATCTTTTATATAAAGAAATTGCTTTGAGGTATTCTAGGAATAAGCTGTTATAAGCTAAGAACCTTATTTTTAGTAGTGCTGAACTACTTTATTCAGTTTGAAGATATATTTAACCCTTTTCTCTCTTCTACTTAAGAGCAAAATCGGTGCTTCTATTAGAATTCAGTTCATTTCGCATATTTCTACAGTTAAGTTTCTAATAAATAGTACGCTTTACCAATTATTAATATAGGCATAGTTATTTGTTGATATAGAAGTATTTTCATGCTTTAGCATTTAGATAAAACTAATTATGTAAAAACCAGACTAGTAAAACAGTTCTATCTGGCTTTCTTACGAGGATTCTATATAATAGGCTTTAGTGGATTTAGAAAATATCAGTCTAGGAACTTTCAACAAGCATATTAGTATAGAGTGTAAGAAAGACATGCAATAGTACTTTCTTAAGTTCTGATAGAGTGATTAAATCAAGATTATCTGAACTTATTTTTGAGACATTTAAATTATCTTAAGTAACGAACATTAGCTAATGAAAGATTAAATTTAGGAATTCCAAATTGCTTAAATAAGAACTATAGTAAGTATAGTAGGTAGCTGATACGCCATGCGAAAGCCATATAAGATAATTTTGATTATTGATATAATATAAGCGAGCTAAGTAATAGAACAAAATCCAGTAAAACAGAAGTTGAAGAAAGCCAACTATTTATAAGGCTATATAATATATATAGTAATGTTAAGTAAGTCACCTAATATTGAATTATGTTAAAATAAAGGAAGTAATATGTATTATACTCAACTTCATTCTTAATTAAATAAGAGTTATAAGAGTGCTTCGTTCCATTTTTAACTATTTGCCAATTATTATAGAATAAGCATTATTCTCAGATAGTATCATACTTATATCGAAGTTAAGTTTAAAAAAGTATTAAAATCACTCTTTATTACTTTATTATGAGTAATTAAAGTTAGCGCTTGATTTAACAATCAAAGATATAATTATTCAAAATAATTAATAAAAGCTTTTGTTACTATTATTTTCAGTTAAAACTGCTACTCTTTCTTAATTAATATCTTTAAAGTAGCTTATTAGCAGAGGTTAAACTTAAATACTCTTTATTGATTTAATTAATTATTTTTACGAATTGGTTTCTTTTATAAGAAGATCTTCATAACTTGTGAATTATCGTTTTTATAACAATTTTAAAATTTTTCCTTGACCCATATTGTGCTTATTCACAATTTTTTTTCAAGTCAAAAAATCTTGAACTGTTTTAAAATGCTAATTAGACTAGTTTCTAAACATTAATCTTCAAATGTTTTATTTATATAATTTGAATAGCCTTTCTAGTTTTATTTGCCTATTTAATTACTTTTCTTGTAGCAGCCTTTTAATAAAAATCACCTTTAGCATGTTTTCTCTTAGAACTTATTTTTCCTTATATTTTTATTTAGAATTTACTCTAAATTTTTTAATCTAACACTTTATAAAATGGTTATTACTATATTTCTCCACAAATATTTTTAGCCTCTTTTTCCTTTTTCCTTCTGTTATTTTTTACATTATGCATACTTCCTTCAATGGATTGCCCTCATATACTTTTATTACTTTCTCTTTATTATAATAGGATAAATTAAGTTTAGCAATTTTCGAGGATTTTCACCTCTTCATGCTGGACACCAGATTGCTCCAGTGTTAAAAATAAAGTTTTAGATGTCTCTACTTCTCTCCTCCCATTACTCTTGTCATTTCCGGATCTAATCTTATTTCTAATTAAGTTTTCTCTTGTAATGTATCCTTATTCATTTAAATATAATCTTTCTCTTATTTGTCTCTATTACATTTATTTTTTCTTCCTCTACTGTGCTTGTATGGTTCTTTATTTATTCCAGTACTACATCTTGAAATTTTGCAATTCCTTGCAGCGTCTTCATAAGTGTTTTGTCGAATTGCAGTAGTAACATTTCTTCACTACTTTTTGGAGTTTAACCTTAGTCTTCCTATTGATCTCTTCAATCATTATTGGATCTCCCCTTTGTTCATCTAATTTCTTTTCTAGTATTTCCAGTCTAATACTCAGATCAGATTGTTTCTGAAGCGAATTTTAGGATTAGCTACTTTCTCTTTATTTTTAATCAAATTCCACTTTCAACTTTTGTTAATGACATAATTAAACCTTTCCCATATTAAAGCTCTTTACTTGTTAAAAATGGACGAAGACATTTTCACACATTCTGACATATAATACTAATTGCTAACTACTTCTTAAAAATATTATATAAAATGTTACTTATATAACTATAAAAATATTTAAATAGTAAATATTAGGAAGTTCCGAAATACTTCTCTCAATTTCTTATTCTCTACTTAATATTTTCTTCTGCCTATATATTTATCACATTGCATTTTATCAGCTATAAACCATAATTCTAATACATCTCATTCCAATCTGACTAATTCATAAATAAACTTACGCTGCCTATTTCACTTACTTCTTTGTCGTTTAATATTCTCTAGATATTCCATCTTCTAATCGTAAAATCTTTATTCTCATCCAAGTAAAACCAAAATCCTTTTCCTGAAATCAATCACTTATTATCTTTACTTATCGCTAAAGTTCCCACTGATTCGACATTTCCTTATAACGTGCATCTACATTAGCCAGAATTAATATCCCATATTTTTATTGACTTGTCATGACTTCCTGATATTATAAATCTATTATTACTACTTATTTTCAAACTAAGTATATGATCTAAATGTCCTGTAATAGTTCGAACACATTGGCCAGTTGTAGAATTTCAAACCTTTATTGTTTTATCTTTACTGCCAGATACTATTCATTTAAAGTCACTTGTGACTGCTACAGTATTTACTTAATCTGCATGATCTTTCAGAGTATTTTTTAAACTACCAGTTAACAAATCCCATATTTTTATTGTCTTATCTTTACTTGCAGATACTATTATGTTATTCTCACTTGAAATTTCTACAGCATATATAGAATCAGAATGTGCGTCTATATTTCTATTTAGTTATTCAGTTATCATATCCCATATTTTTATTGTCTTATCTTTACTTCCTGATACTATTCATTTATTATCACTTGATATTGCAACACTTAATATAGAACTTGCATGTCCATTTAGAGAACTTTTTAACTAACCAGCTTTCATGTCTCATTTCTTTATTGTATTATCTTCGCTTCCTGACACTAATCATTCATTGTTATTTGATATTGCAACAGAAAGTACATCACTCATATGTCCATGCAAAGTAAATTTTAACTAACCGCTTGATATTTCCCATATTCTTATCGTATAATCACCACTACTTGATATAATTAATCTATTATCGCTGGAAATGACTACAGCATATACTAAATTCGAATGTCCTTCAATAGTATGAGGATATTCAGTTAATACGTTCGATAGATTAGCATTTTCCAGTTTACAATTAATAAATTTGGTATTCCTCAAGTTGCAATTTTAAAGATTTGAATTTGATAAATCACATCTAGTGAAAATGGCATCCGATAAGTCTGCATTATTTAACCTTATTTACTAGAAATTAAATCCCCTGAACTTATATTCTAAGAAGTTTAAGCACGTCATCGCATTAGAAACAGCTCATTCAATTCCCTGCTAGTTCTAACATATATTTATAATCCTCAATAGTTTATCCGTTAAATTGTTGTTGTTTAACTAACATAAAGTTAACATATAATTAGTGTTTTTGGTAAAGTTTATTTTGTTAAACGGACTTTGAATCAATTAGTCTAGCTCTATGTCTTATTCTTAAACCTTAGATATAAAATTTTATAGCTTCTTTTCATTTTTAATCTCTCTACATTACTTCAGAAACTAATTTTTCTATAATTTTAAGGCAATTTTTTATGTTTATAACTCAACTCCTTAAATGTTAGACTAAATCTATTAAAATACATTTAATTCTTATCACTAACTTATATTTTCCTATTAGTTATCTAAGACGTTCTATTGCTAATTGAAGTACTAATCTAAAAATAATTCTACATTAACTTCACAACTACTCTATCCCTTCACGCTATTAAGAAATATTGAGATAGCATTAATTATATAAAACTAGAAGTTCTAGATTCTAGAATTGTTCCACTCTTCAGTGATCTAAAGCTTTTTAACTTGTTCTATTTCTTGTTCTATTTATTTGTATCTTTATTATAATTCATATAGCTACTATATGCTCTAGTTGCATTACTCCTCACTCTGTACATTGATTCCTTTTATTTACTAGAAATTGTCATTCAGCATTGCTAACTTTTTTATTGAATCCTCCTAAGTGATCTTATCTTATCATGGTCATTAATCATTTTAGCATAAATACTTAGCAACATATGTAATTATCTCTATAAGCGCCTTTTAGTAATCTATAATGCTTTTTGAAGCCTTAACTAGTAGCTTGTACTAATTATTTTTCCAAGCTGTTTGTGATTACATCATATTCAGTAAACTTGAATCAAAATTTCTTAATCCTAACTAAAGATACTCAAATATGCTAAAATCTAGAATGTTTTATCCCTCCAAACTAAAACTTTAGTTATGCTTGTTACAATTAAATTAATCATTATGTTGAGAAACAAGATTAAGGCACACTGAACATTTAACACAACCACAAATAAGAATTTTAGGGATTCTATCGACTTTATCGAAATTCTTCCTACAATCGCTACAATAACTAAAATCCATTATAATATAAGTAAAATAAAACTTAAATTATGAAGCATTTCCACTGTAAAAATAAAAAAAGCATTAAAATAATAAAAAAGAAAGCTAGTAGTTAAATTCATAGGCTTATGAGATTTATTTTCATAGAATTATTAAATTAAAATGTTTATAACGAAAAAAAATTCTTTTTTGTAACTTAAATGTAGTAAATAGAACTTAAAAGTGTATTATACTTTTTCTTAAGAAAATAGTAAAATCAACAAAAAAAAGAAAAGTAGTTTTAAATGAAAATAGTTAGAGCAAAAAGGTGGAGTGAAGATTATCATAAGAAAAAGCAAATTTACTAAATCATGAATAAAATATAAATCTAAAGATATAAAAGTAATATAATGAATTAAGTAAAAAATTTAAAATATTAATAATGAATCTCTATTTTAGTAGATCAAATCTAATAAAAAATTAAAATTATATAGTGTAAAATACTAATTTTTAAAGCTAGAATCATTTGTTAAAATTTAATTTAGAACTATAGATAAATTATAATATAATGAACTAGAACTAACTTTAATTTATTAAGGAAACTTAAAATAATTTAATGAGGGAATAAATATTATAAAAGTGCTTTTTTAAAAGTTGATAAAAAGGTAAAAATTATTAAAATTAAAAATAAAAGATAATATATAGCTTTCTGTAATAATAATCTTATTTAAAAATAAAAAAATAAAAATAAACATTAAGTTAAAATAATTTCTAAAATAAATATAAAAAATATATTATAATATGTTTATAATATATAAGGCTAATAATTATGGCGATTTAAACATCAAATAGAATTTTATTTTTATGTCTTAAATTATTATTCTTTTTCTCAAAATTTTGTTTAGTATTTGAAAGAATTTTGGATATTTATCCTGAGTTTTATTTCTGCTTTCTAACTTACTCCAGAACACTTTTCTTTCATTTGATTTATTATTATTATATATAAATAAATAGGGAGAAGCAATCATCAAATTGAAAATGACTTAAACTATGGTGCTATGAAGTACCCTATAGGTGAAGAACCAGCCAAGAGAAGACAAGATTGAAGAGACATCAAGTAGCATTAATGACGAAAGATGCCAGATACTAAGGTCTCTTAGGGTAGCATTTCCGATCGCGGCCCTATAGAGGTCAGAACTCACAAGGGAATGCTAGCACTGTGGAAGATTTCAACAATGAATTTTTAACTTTAAAAATCTTTATTAAAGAGCTGCAATCCATTGAGGTGCTACGTTTCTATAATCTCATTTATTTATACCTTAAATTGGACGATATTTTTTAATATTTTTTATGATATTTGCTAATGAATGTATAAATAAACGATTCATTAATTACTTTCCCTTTTTTAGTTAGCAAAAGCTTAATGAAGAATGATTTTGCTTTATAAAAGAGTTTTATCATCTTTCTTTTATAAAAAAGAAAGATCTTTAATTTCGATCATTATGTAATTATTTAAAAAAAGATTGTGCTTAATATTTATGCTGCATTTATAGTAATTCATTTTACTTCATATCTTAACGACTTAAGCTTCTATTTTTTGAAGCTTGAGATAAATAAATATATGCTGAATTTTCATATGATTAAACTAATACTTTTCTTACTGTAAAATGACATATTTTAAATAAACGCTATCTTAAGCATTTTAACGAATAGCCATTGAAGAAGTTTTAAAGTTTATCGAGAATAATTATTTTGATTCGGTTAATTTTATTTGGTTGTTAAATATCCTAACTTTATAAATTCAAATTACAGAATTTATATGATGATTGTATGATAACGGTTGTTTAGCATTTTTTATAATATTTATTAATGAAGATTATGATAAATAAAAAATAAATAAATAAATAAGATTATAGGGCGTGTGACACCTCAAAGGCGCGCAGCTCTTTAATAAAGAATTTTAAAGGTTTTAATTACTCTTTGCTGAAGTCTTACACAAACTAACATTCCCTTGTGATTCTTGTCTTCTATAGGGCCGTGATCGGAATGCTCCCTTAGAGACCTTAGTATCTGGCATCTCTCATCATTAACGCTACTTGATGTCTTTTCCGTCTTTTATTCTCTTGGCTTCTACCAAGATTCTTGCTCGGTCCCTTGCCCATTGGGTGTTTCCTAATACAAAATTTAAATCAATCTCAGTTAGAGGATTGCTCCTGCCTATTTAAAATATATTTTATAAAGTTAAAAGTTAAAGTTAAAAAGCTTTGTTAAAGCCTTAGTAGTCAGCCATCTGACCTATTCTATCAGCTTGTCTCTATTAGTTTGTCTTGAATTCCTACTAGGCTTAGTAGGCGGTGTAGTACTTCATTAGTGCACCATCCTTTAATATTCGGAATAGTTTTGGTCTTGCACTTAGCGTTCCTAATTATTTATCCAAGGATTAAGATTTGAATTAAAGAATTTTTTTCTATAAATTTTTCCGCTTTATGTTGGATATATCCTAAATAGTTTTCTAAAAATATCTTATTTATTCTTTCTTTAAATTTCGCTTAGTTAGTAGCAGTATTTTCATTGGTGTTATTTATTGCACACATAGCATTTTATTCTTCTTTTAATCTATTATTCCTGTAACACTTATTTAATTTAAATTTACTACTTATTCTAAATAAACGTTTACTGTTTATTTTAATTTGAGTCTTCATTTTCTATTTCCATAGGATCTGATTAATTCTGTTAAAACGAAAATGCGTTACCTGAATTTATTATTAAATTTAAAGAATTCTTTGTTCCAGTTTGCTTTCTATTTCTTATGATAATTAATATTGTTTCTCAAGTAAAGACGTTATTAGTTTTTCTAATTTTTCTACTTTATCAGTGAGGTATCTATTTTTAAACATAAACTCTTTTAATGACTTAGATAATATTTCTATTTGAGTTTGTGTCGGAAGTTTTTTTAATTCTGGATTTCCAAGTAGTTAATGTTCGTCATATCAATCATATTTCTCACTTTCACTCAATGTAATTATTTCGCTTTTTTATTTTTTAGAGAATTTTCCTGCTTAAATATTTTGTTCAAAGTTCTGTTATTTCTTAGAAGCCATTTTATATATATATATAATAATTAACTAAATTAAGTTTATTTATAAGCATTAATTTATATTATTGGTATGATTTATTGCTTCCAAGTTAGTTAGTTTTTCCTTAATTTTAAAATTACTTTAAAGAATGTTTGATATCTTAGATGGTTAGTAAATTTTAGTTGTAGTAAGAGATATAAGATGGCTTTGAAATTTGAAATTTTGAATTATTTCTTTATAAAATATTAGTTTTCTTATGATTGATCTTTTCTTTGAATAATCACTTATTTCTTGAAGGCTAAAAATCTTTTATCTAATTTATTTTTCAATCGCTAATTTGGAATAAACTGACTTATATTTCTTTCATATTATTCCACTTTCTCTTATTGATTTTTCACTTCAAAATTTTCAATTTAGTGACAATTTTTGTATTTAAATATGCATTCATTATTAATCTTCATTTCACAGAGATAAACTTTAATTTTTTTAGCTTTTTACAACTTCAACTTATTTTAATAATTTTTTATACAACACTTATATATGGCTGCCATTATTATCTTTTAAAGTTTATATTTACGTTGGTAGCTTTTTACATTTTCTCAAAGTCAATTTTTCTTGATTTTTCTAGTATACTATTTGTAAAAATTAGAAGCCAATATTTGCTACTTTTTCACTTATTTTTCAATATGCACCTCATACTGTCTAACTAATAAAGCTAACACTTTTTATTTATTTTCTTCATATTGATTTTTTTTCTACCTCTTTTATTACTTTTTTAAATAAAATACATTAAACAGTCGCTTTTACTTTTAATGCCACTCTTTATTTATCTTCTGATATTATGCAGTTTTTATTCAGTTACTAGTTTATTACTTAATAGTTCTATGCTTTTGTATAAGTGTATCCTAGCTTAATCTTAGTCTTTATTTTGGAATTAATTTACAATTGTTTAAAACCGACTAGAATTAAAAGTCCATAATACTAAGTTTTTTGTATTGTTAGCTTAGCTTTATTCTTATTATATTAATGCTCATTGCACCTTTCTCAATTTTTATAATTTGAACATTGAGATGAAATAAATAAAGCAAGATTACTAGAATGGGAGTTTCTAGAAGTATATGTATTACCTATTCAAAATATGGTAAAAACATAATAAATCATACTAAATAATTGCTAGTCTCACAGAATTGGGGAAATAAATACTCATAGTAGTTTTAGCTCTGAGCCATTAAATAATGGACCCAAATATTTATTAGAATTGAAAGAAAATGTTGGATTTAGAATAATAAGAGCCTAGAATACTTAGTTGTGGATATATAAATGATCAAAATTTAATAATGCTATGCTTGAAAGTACTGATGTCATAAAATGTAAAACTATAATCATAAAACTTAAAAGATTCAAGTACTTTTGGATATCTAATAACGGAGATGAGGAAGTTTGAATAGAGTTCAAATTTAGTTGAATTGATCGAAGATTTAACTAAACCAGTCAGTAGACAAAGTTTCGAGTAATAATCGTTAATAAAATAGCTCAGATTTAAAAAAATTGTTGATTGAAATAATATCCTTGGTTATGTAACTATTATATCAGAATGAAATAATATTTGGCAAAGCAACATAATCAAGATAGAGGAGTTAATAAAAAATGTAAATACCATAAAGGGTAAATTTCTAATTATTAAGATTAACTGAAGTAAATAGCATCTGAGAAGATAGCAAATGTTATAAATAGTCTATGTTTATTTTCCAATAAGCTTTAATCTCTAAAGAATGAAGTTCAATAAATAAGAAAATTACCAGTAGAGAAAGAAAGTATCGAAGAGATCTAATAAAATATGAGAATTCTTTTATTCTAAGTAGTACAGAAAGTTTAAAGCAGATAGCTAGAAGGGAAATTGGAAGGTTAGTATATAAAATGGATTTGACAAAATATTGAATATTTAAAACAGTTAAGTGAAAATCCCTTAATAGAAAAAAAAATTAAGAGCAAAGCATTGGTATAAATCAACAATCATTGCTGAGAAATTAAAAACAGCAAGCCCAATCAGAGAGATAGGATCGAATAATTTTGTAAGCTTGAACTAAATAATCTAGAAAGTATTTAGTAGCTATAAAATATTGTGAATAATTTGTAAAATATTTAGTTGGATGTGTCTACAATTATAAAAAGTCCTATAAATGCAATCAATATATATGGAAGGGGATATTTGTTAATAGAAATAGCTCAAATAAAGATAGACTAGAATTAAAAAATATGCTATTAGTATTGGAATTTTGTAAAAGTCAGTCATATATTCAATAAGTCACTTCTAACACGATATCCATTTTGAATTACTTTAATTTTCCTTTACTAAATAGAATTTCTTAGAAATAAATTTATAAAATGCAGATTTATCGGAAACAGTTTTCAACAAATGAATCATATCTATATCTAACTTTCAACTTACTAATCTCAAAAATAGCAATCTAGATAATGTCAATTTCACTTCCATTTAAGCAGAATTTTCATGGACAAAAAATTGCGTATATACTGTAGTGGTTTAAGTGATGGCAAGCGAACAATATCAGGAAGTGTAGATGCAGATCTAATAATTTACAATTTTATTACAGAAGAATTGAAGAATACGCCTAGATGACATATGCATTGGGTAACATTTGTAGCGGTATAAAGTGACGGCAAGTAGATCTTTTTAGAAAGTTATGATGGAGCGTTAATGAAATAAGGTTTAAATGCATCATAGTTTTTGTAAATTCTATACGATAATATTCAACAAGTACTTTCTATGATAATAATATAAGACAATTAAAAAAATGGAATAAAGCTTCAGAAAGGGTTTCTATACAGCCTCCTCGTAATAGGAGAGGAAACCGGAAGCTATCTCTCGATAGTTGTCTTCTTAATAACCCTAATCTTTTTCTTAATAACCTTAATTATCCGGGAAATAAACCAACTACGAGGAACGAAAATAAGTCCAGAAAACAACACATGTGGAAACACCTACGTAGTAAGAAAAATCAAGGAACCAACTGAAGTCAGCTCTACATCAGGAGGTTTCTGAATTTAATCCTTCTGGCCAGATGAACATGGAGTTGCTCATCAAAGTTGTACTTAACCTCCAGGAAGAGGTTAGAAAGCTAAGGAAGGAGAACGAGAAGCTAGCCGTACAAATCCAACATGAGTTACAAGAAACCCTAGACCTCAGGATGGCAAACTAGGAGAGGGAACTTTACGCTCTTTGGAGATACTAGCGAGAGTAATTTAGTTAGACGAACTCCTAAGTACAGAGAATTCAAGATTAGAGTCATCAGATCGAAAACATATTACAAAGTCAGAAAAACCTCCAAAACAAGCAGAATCCACTGGAGTAGATTTAAATTCCGATAGGATGAAAATAGAAAAGACCTCTAAATTGGAAATGCAACAAATACCAAAGGTGAGAAAACTGTGCTATTATTGCAAGAGTTCATGACACTTATGAAGACAATGTGCAGCTTTCCAGAAAATCAAGGAGAAATCTTGGAAAAGACAAGTCCAAATGTCAATAAGGAGAAAGAAAAATTAAATTTGATGCAGAGAAAATGGGGAAGTATATAGAAAAAAATCGAATCTCGAACCTGAAAAACTTGGAGTAGAAGCGAGAACTAAATAAGGTGTGAGAAAAAAGACAAGATGAGCAAGATTCAAGGAAATTACGGCTAGATTCAAGAAAGAAAATTCTAACTTTAAAACTTCTTTTAAGCGGTGACTTGATGTCACTGCCAAACAATTTTAATTTAGTTTAATATAAGACAATAATTAAAAAATTTCAGGATTTATGATAAAACTATTAAAATTCGAAATGAGGAATAATATTATGAAAAATATCAATGGGTAATATGGAGGATGTTGGTAGTTTGGCAATTTCTAAAGACAACTGTTACATTTTTCAGGTAATTTAAATCTGTAATATGGATATTCAGCAACATATAATGTGATAAGAAAATAGATTATAAGTAGATTACTTAGAGAAAATTAAGAAAATGGTAAAAATTAGCATTAAGCGCAGTTAAATGATATAAAAAGTAATTAATAAAAAGGTAAAAGGCTGACTAGAATAGTGTATAAGCTGAATATGGTATAAGAATAGAGAGTTGTAGAATAAGCAATATCTAGTTTAGATAGGAGGATTTGGGAAGGTATATAAAAGAAATGATAATTATAAAAAATTTTAATGCTTCAACTTAAGCTTTAAAAAGGATTAAGCAAATAAAATTTTATTAAGCAAAAACTTATATTTGCAACATCTAAAATTAAAAATAAAAAATTGCTGAATTAAAAAAGTTTTCTCCTAAAAATAAGTATATACATCCAAAATTTAAAATAGAAAAAAGCAAAAGAAAAATAATAATAAATAAAATTTTTAATTGATAAAAAAGAAAAAAGGAATAAAAGGTTAATAATTATAGGACTATTTTATAAGAATGCTCCAAAAATTAAAAAACAACTTTTTTCAAAATTTGATTGTAAGTAAAGGAGAGATTAGTAAGAAAAATTAATTTTAAATAAGAAAAATGAGAGCGAAATAAAAGTTTAAAATATTTGCAAAAAGAGAGTAAAAGATTAGAAAGTAAGATTTAAGTAATAAATCTTACACACAATCAATAAACATGAAAAAATTTTGAGTAAATAATACAGATAAATTTTAAAAACGTTTTACAAAAGATTAAAGCAATTGTATAGAAATAAAAAAGTAAGAAAAAGAAAATAGAAATAAAGGAGAGATAGAAGTGTATTAAGTATGAAACTGCAAATTATGATTATGGTATTTATTTAGTCTTTTATACTAAAAAAAATTATTGAAACGAACTATAAGTTGAAAAGAAGAGAAGAAAGAGATTTAAAAAGAGAAAATATATAAATTGAAGAAATCATAAGAAAAATGAGTAGTAAAAAATAAAAAACTGTAAAAATGTAAAAATTATGATTACAAAGTTTTTTTGTTCTGCGTTTTTACTACAGGAAAATTAAGGACTGAACCAAAATAAAAAATGATGGATTATATATAATTATAATAAACTATTTAAGTTTTTAAAAAGATTTATAATAATGCTAGAAAATACCTGTCTAGCATCAAAGTTAATTCATAAGCCATCTTTTTCTGATCTACTAACTTCTTAAAATATATTAAAAGTAGGCTGAAATACTTTTAGTTCTTTTACTTCTCTATTAAAATAGTTAAAAATTGACTTAACCATTAAAAATTAGTTTTGAATTTTAAAATAAATAAATAAATTTAGAGGACTTAAATTAATTAGTTCCATTTTATAACATATAGTGAGATATTAAACAAGATAAATAGGTCTCTAATAAAAATTAGTTATATTCGTATAAAAAACAAACAAACAAAGATAAAAGAAATAGATGATGCGACAAATATTTTAAATAAGATATTTTTATCAATCAAAAAATATTATAATTATATAAATTATTAAGAGTATTCCTTTAATAGGTTCGTCATTATTATATAATACAGACCTAAATCTACTTTTTCCTCGATTTCCTAATATTTTTCTCCTGATCTTCTATTTTTAGATTTGATTTCGCAATATGAATTCCCATAACCTTTATTGGATTTATACTTTTTAGCACCTACTGCATCACCATTTAGGTTGACTTACGAAGTATTTTCATAATTCTATTCCAGCTCAAAGTAGGATCCATTTTCTCGATCAAATGATAAGTAATGGATTCAGCTGAATTATGGGCAGCAGAAATTCAAGAAGCTTAAACTGGCTTCTCCATACCATTGTTTGCGTCCGAAGACCTTAAACTCGAGTTTATTGAAATGATGCTTAAAATGTTAGATTTTCATCTAAGGAGGAAATACTTAGAAACTAATAAACTAAATTTAAACTAAAGATTGTCAACCGCTAAAAACTAATTTCAGGGTAAAAAGAATAATCTATTTAACCATAACTGATTTTAAAATAACTATTACAAGTATACATTCTTTTATATTATAAGTTTATATGCAAATCTATATATAGTTACCGTTAAAGAACTATCGCAATAAAAATTTTTAATTACTCTTTAGAAAAAATATATAATATTTTAAGAGTAAAAGGGATAGAATTGGATTAGTCAAAACAATATAAGGGAATTAGCAAAAACTATGGCATTTTTCTTTAAAATAAATGAAAGATTTTATATTTCTAATATTAGACTAAAAAGTAGATTATTATATTAAAAAAATTTTCAGCTAAATAAGGAAATTAAATAAAAGTACTGAAGTCGGAATAAAAATAACCTATTAATGAATAAAATGAAGATATTTTTAAAATAGAAATAAGATTAAATCTTGAAAATTTAAATTTATAAAGGAAATATAACACTAAAATAATTTTAAAAATATGTCTAAAAAAGTATTTAGATTTTTTTATTAAAATTAATCTTAATTAATAAAACCTTTAAAGCTTTTAATTTATGAAGAGAAAACTAAAGTATTTTATCTGTAAATTTTTATTTTATTTCAAAACTTAATTAATCACTATAAAATTAATCCTTTAATTTAAATGAGGTAAATAAGAAAAATTTATAAAAATTTTCTCTTTTAAATTAAATTATATTGTTCATCATTAGTATCTCAAATTTGATATAATAATAATGAATTTTAGTGATTTGATCTATCAATAAAGTTCATCACTGTTTTAAAGTTTAGATTTTTGTTAAATATTATTCCATTTTCAGTCTTCTTCTGAGTCTTTTCTTTGAATATATATTTTCCAATACTCCATTAACCTTTTTTAAAAAAAGGTATCTTGCTTTAAATGAGTTCAATTCCAAGCATATTCAAATTTCTTCTTTATTACGTAAATAAGATGTCCTTCAAGATTAGTTCCCTAATACATCTTTTTTCTGTATTATATACTTTCTAGAGTACAGTATAGATTTTTAAGGACCTTCATAACTTGAAGCTTTCATATTTTTATTTTTATAAAATTTTCAGCAATATCTTAAAATGTGACCATATTTCCTGCAATACTAGGATTACTTTCTATTCTTTACTATCAGAATTTTTGCTGGCTGAAGATTCGGTTTTTACATCCATGGGATCATTTGTTGTTGTATTTTTTAGAAATAAGCTTTCAGTCAATTCCGCAAACTGATTTAATTTGGATTCTATTTATTCAATTCTCAATTTGACTGGATGGGAATTTTCATTCTTTAGTATTTATTTGTTGGACATTAGGTATACGATTTTTCCTTCTAGATCTTATATATTTCTTAAAAGTTTAAAATTCTATATTGCATAACCTTGAGTTCTTAGAGTATATTTTGCTAATCGTAATTTGATTGGGATAGATCCTGTTTAAAAGGACTTTTCTCAAGAAACTTTTCATTTTTTAATTAATATTTACTTTAAAATTTAATATAAGAAGCATTCAATCTTAGTATATTATTAACTTATAAAAGCAAATTCTTTACGTCTAATTCCTCTTTAATATTAACTCTTATTTTATATTCCTAATAAAGTTCAATAATCATATTCTTTGTATGATTAAATTATGGTAATTTATAATAATGAAAATTTAACATAAAAGTAATTTTTAATTATTAATCACAATATTTTTCTCTTCTACTTTTTATTCTATCTTGCATTTTCGCTTACTAAACTTGTATCATTAATATTGCTTTTATTCTTTTATTCTTAAAAAGATGCGTTCAGTTTTTTATTTTTATTTTTTATACTTTAATTGCTATTATCAATCTGGTTTAACTAGTTTTAGAAAGAAAGATCTAGTTTTTTTCGTTCTTCTTTTTAGTTTGAAAGTTATTCCTATTCTTAATTTTACTTCTGATTAAATTTTTTTTACTATAATTTAATGAGAAATTTTTAATTCCCATTTTTTTTAGCAGGACTTTTTACTATTTATTAGAAGTTTATACTTTGGGGTAAAATATTACTATCATATTTTACTTTTTCTGCTTATTTTTTACCTTTTTATTAAATTTTAGATTTATCACTCTATTATATAGTTTAATTGAATTTCTTTATTTCTTTTTTAATTGAATTTTTAGAATTCCCGATTTTTCTTTAACTTAAAAATGTATTTAATTAAGTATTTTCAGTTTAATCATTGTATTATTCAATGGAAGAATTTTATGTTTAATTCAAATTATTGTTTTGATAGTTTGTATTCACCAGTTCGGATATTTAATCATTTTATTTGATAAGATTATTCTAATTATTTTGCTTTCGGAACTATATATTTTCTTACTTATTTGTAAGATTTTATTTTTTGCTTTAATCGGATCTTTTTTGATTAAGGTTAGTTTCTTAATCTTGCGTTTATTCAAGTTCTTTGGTTGAATTAATTTCTTCAATTGATCTAGCTCTTCTTTTTGCCATCATTTAATCTAGTTTTTATGGTTCTTTTATTTTTCCATGTTTTTAAACTGGTATTTATCTTTGCTATATTTGCTGATTTTATTAGTTATTTAAATCTTAATAATGCTATTATTAAGATTTAGAATTTAATTATTCTTCAAGTTCTTATTCATATTTAAGCTGCTTAGCAATTTATTCAGCTTTCTTTTAGCTTTTTGAATAACTAGCATCAGCATCTAGTTTTTATTATTTATTTTATAAAGTTTGAATTTAAATGTTTTATTAATTCATTATTTGTTCATATTCTTCATTCTAAGTCATTAGTCCAGAAATTGTTTTCTTTAACTGATCGATTTAAATGAAATCTTTATTCTTGTTTTTTTCATTGTCAAGTAACTTCAAAGTTTCTTCTAATTTTAATTACTTTTATTTTAACTAATCGTTATGGTTATCAAGCATTTTCTATTTTTATTCGTGCATTCTTTGTTCATATTCTAACTTTATCTTTGCTAGCTGATTATTTTAACTTTCTTTTATTTAGTTTAGTTAATCTTGTAATTATTCAATTTAAGCTTATTTTTCTTAAATACTGGATTAAAACTTCTAGTTTTGCTCAGTAGGTTAGCTATTCTTTGTTCTTAAATGCTATAGATCTTGGTCTAGCTTCTATTTTTCCAGATTATACCTTTACTACTTTTGTTAGATCTGTAATTAAAACTTCTAATTTTATTCCCTTAGTATATTCCCTTCATGCTCTAGTTTATTTATTTAATCCTAAAACAACTAAATTTGCTACATTTACGATTGACAATCTAGTTTTAACTTTTAATTTTCTTCTCGTAAATAATTAGCATCTTATTGTAGTTAATAAGCCAGGTTTGAATCATTTACTGTAGGCATAGTTTAGTAATAAGGTTAATCACTTTTAGTAGCTTTTAAAATAAACTATTCTTGATCAGTAGAAGCAAATGCGTTTGTATTATTAAAGGTTTAATTATTGCTAATTTAATTTATTTAGTTATTAGACTAAAATATCTTTAAGTAGTTGCTATTTTGTTCTTAAGTGTTTTATATTTCTTCATATTTTTATTTCAATTCATATATTGTTCCTGCCTTACTCTTCTAGTAAAACTCTACTACATTCTATGGATTATGTTTATATATTTCAGCTAGTTTTGTAAGAACTTTTATTTCATTATCGTTAACTTATTCTTCTTTAGTCATTTTGTTTTAATCTCTATTGAAGAAAGCTAACAATTAGAGTAGTAGTTTAGACTACAACTCATCTAACTGTTTTGTCCTTTAACATTGCTACTCTAGTTTTTCTAGACTTTATTTGTAGTTAGCTTCTTTAGAGGTTATTTTTAAGTTTCTATCTAAGACATCTAGATCTCACTAGAGCTGCTTAATTAAATCATAATCTCCTCTAGGCTCTAATATTTTAGCTATTTTTTCTCTTTCTTTAATCTTTTCTATTATTACCAATATTCTTTCAGTTTTTTCGATGAAATCAGCTAAATCATATCTAGTTATTTTGCTCAATTCCTCCTATTTTGTTAAAATCTAATAAAAAATTGCCTGGCAGCGTTTTGAGATTATTTCGTATATAGAATAGTTAATCTAAGGATTAAGACACAGAGTAATAGTTGCTTGGAGACATTGCAGCCCTTAACTAAACTTTCCTCCCTCTATTAAGGTTTAGAAATTATTTAAAGTATCTTATGACATTTTATATAAGCAAGTGCTTTTAGCTGGCTTTATATTTAATTAATACCTTTGATTATCCTTTAAAAATACTCCTTAGAGCTTTATACTTAGTGCATGTAATTTTATTGTTTATAAGCTTTTATTTAAAATGGCTTGAAGGTTTAAACTGATCGCTCTGCTTTATTATCTAGTAGAACTAAAAGCTTGGTATAAGATACTCTAGTGTTATACTTTCGTTAATGACTTAAATATTTCTGTAATAATTTCAGAGTTATAAAGGTAGAGATGATATAATAAAGGGAAGCTGATTTCAAAACTACACTAGTCTATGTTAAAATACCTTAGTATTAGCAACAGATGGTGAAACTAATTAGGAGTATTAAGCAAATCCTTATATAGGAGTCTAAATGATCTGCTAATAGTGTTATATAATTAGACTTTAGTATATTAAGTACAATGATATATGGCTTTACTGCTTATCTAGTAATAATATCTAAGCTATTAAAGCTTCCTTTCTCTTATATATTCATACTCTCTCCAATACAGATACTTGATATAGACAAGAAAGCTATAATATACTAAATAAAGGTAATTAGGTATAATTTACTAGGCTTTAGCTTTATTAAGTTATTGCTTAGGTAGATATAATAAAACGCTTCTTATAAATATAATCAAAGTAAGACACTTAAACAGGGATTATTTTAACTCTAGGTAAGATAATTTACTAACTATAACCTAAGAATCATTTAGAGTAACCATCATTCAAACTGTCCTATTATGTATTTAAGTATCGAGAGCTAGAGTCTAAGCATTGAGAAATAGGGAAATTATAAAAGCTTAGCGTCACTAAAATAAGGACAAATCTTAAAATGGCTTTATTATGAAATACGAAATTAAGGTAAAGCTTTAACCAAAAATACTTTGTAATCTTTGGTAAAATCAAGTCTATCTAATGAAAATGAAATACATTTAAAGCTTTCTAAGAACAAAAATAGACAAGAAAGAGTTAAATAAATTAGCAAGAACATTGCATGAAGGTTTGTTTATCACCTGTGTAAAGAAAAAGAGAAGTAGAGAAGATTAAAGTTTGAAAGGACAATTTTAACAAGATGAAATGAAAGGATATTTTAAGATAAAATTGTACTTCATAGATCAGTTTTGCTTCAGGATAAACTAGAGTGCGTCATAGAAAGCTTTATTTTTATATGAGCAAATCATATAAGTTTAGCTGAAAGTATCATATTTATCAAAATTAAAAAATGGGTAAATTTCAGCATGTAAGGATTCGAAGAAAAAGTGTTAGATAGTCCAATTAAATTATAACTAGACCAAGTAGAATTTGATATGATAACTCTACAATTAAATAATGCCTAGTCTAGAAATAACAAATATCCATTGATAGGAATAAGTAGACAAAATTTAGTAGAGTATATTAAATAACTAAGAATTGCTAAAACATACTAGAAAGCTATTAGAAAGAGTTTATCATAACTAAAAGCTTTTAGTCTGTTGATGATTAAAATAAAACAAAACTTGACTAAAAGAATGTTTCAGTAAACTTATAAATCATCGAGAGAAGTTTAATAACAAATGCTTATAAAATTTAGATTAGTAAATTTCGAAATTAAGGTATAAAAATACTGTGATAAACTCACTCATTTAATAATTAGTGGAAGGAAAGAACAATTGGAAATTCAATAAGTTAATCTAATAAAACAACAAATGAAATAGTATGTATGAAAAGAAGAAAAGATTTAGCTTTGAAAATATTTTAAACGCCATTTTATTTTAAGTTTAAATGGAATTACAGAAAAGGTTTAGCCTAGAAATAATAAGATAGAACTTAAAATAAGAATGAGAAACCAATAAGAAGATTGAAAATCTGATGAGTATCAAACATTTTTAATAGAAAATAGAAAATCTCTATGGCGTAATTTACTTAAATCATAAATATTTTTAACTTTAAGAGCTGGACACTTTTTATGGAAAGAAATATATCTAAATTAAAACTAAATGACTGTATATTAATCTATTTTAAGCTTACCCAATTATAAAGCAAAAAGCTTCTTAAAGTTAGAATTAAAAGTTTGAATTTTTACTTAAATCAAATGTAATTAAATTTTATATTAGATAGTAGAATACTGTTTTTGATTTCTTTCTAGAAAATTAATAATTAGTACTCTTAACTTTAATTTCGCTCCAATCTCTATAAAAGTCTCTGGATATTAACTAACATCATAATAATTATAAAAGGTATTTTAAACTTTTCGGTAAAACTTATGGCATATTGCAATACTTCCTATTCTATCTTTAGTAAAAGTAGGCTATTTATTGTATATTCTTTTATACTTTAATTATCTATCTTTATTAGTTCTATCATATGGAATATTTATCTATTTATTACTAAAATTTGCTAATATTATACACTTATGATCTATACAACTTTATTGACTAATTACAAAGAGTGATAGATCTAAAATGAATTTAAGTTTATTTTACTATAAAAATAGTTACTGTAAGATTTATCCTTCGTTAAAAGAACAATGCTTTATGATTAACAATTTCATTTTAATAATAAAAATATTGCTATTATCGATACCCAAAAATGAATTTATTATATCTAAAATATTAATAATTAAGTCATAATGTATTAGTAATTCATAACCAAACCTTTTAAGCTTATTTCACTTTTAATATCTTTGCTTATTTTATCTTCTTAGTAAAATTAAAGCATTATAATGCTTTTATTATTAAATTATGTCTACATTTTAAACTTCAAGTAGATTAATTAAATATTTTAATTTTAAAATTATAATTATTGCATTAATAGTCAAACTCTCTTCTTCCCTTTATACTATCTTGAATTTTCGCTTCCTAAGTTTTTACCTTAGTTAAGATCTTAATAATTCAATTCTTAGAATGATACTTCGAGATGCGTATTTCTGTTTTATGTAGTTTACCTTCCATTTATTCGTTCTAAGTAATTTTGTTGAGAATCTTTTTACTTTTGTGTTCCTCTTTGTTAGATATAATTTTCTTCTTAAATATACTGCTACCTTGGACTCTTTTAATAATATTTATTCTTAATTTTAGAATTTTCATTTAAATTCTTTGGCAAATTTAAATTAGCAGGATTTTTTACTGGCTACTATAAGTTTAAGCTTTTGGTTAAAATTTAATTATCAAATTTTAAATTTTCTGCATGCAAGTTGCTCAATTACTAAAGATTTAATTTATTAGTATCTTATTAAATTTAATAATTTTCTTCTTCTTTATTTTTAAACTAAGCTTTAATACTAACACCTCTTTTTTAGCTTAAAGATTTATTATAATAGTTATTTTAGAGTTATTCCTATTATTATATAAGGGATTAATTTTTTACTTGTTTCTAATTCATCTTTTGATATTCTTTATTTTTCAAATCGGATAGTTAATCATTTTATTTGATAAGATTATTCTAATTATTTTGCTTTCGGAACTATATATTTTCTTACTTATTTGTAAGATTTTATTTTTTGCTTTAATCGGATCTTTTTTGATAAAGGTTAGTTTCTTAATCTTTCATTTATTCAAGTTCTTTGGTTGAATTAGTTTCTTCACTTGATCTAGATCTTCTTTTTGCCTTCATTTAATCTAAATTTTATGGTTCTTTTATTTTTCTATGTTTTTAAACTGGTATTTATCTTTGCTATATTTGTTGATTTTATTAGTTATTTAAATCTTAATAATGCTATTATTAAGATTTAGGATTTACTTATTCTTCAAGTATTTATTAATATTTAAACTGCTTAGCAATTTATTCAACTTTTTTTTAGCTTTTTGAATAACCAACATCAGCATCTAGTTTTTATTATTTATTTTATAAAGTTTGAATTTAAATGTTTTATTAATTCATTATTTGTTCATATTCTTCATTCTAAGTCATTAGTTCAGAAATTGTTTTCTTTAACTGATCGATTTAAATGAAATCTTTATTCTTGTTTTTTTCATTGTCAAGTAACTTCAAAGTTTCTTCTAATTTTAATTACTTTTATTTTAACTAATCGTTATGGTTATCAAGCATTTTCTATTTTTATTCGTGCATTCTTTGTTCATATTCTAACTTTATCTTTGCTAGCTGATTATTTTAACTTTCTTTTATTTAGTTTAGTTAATCTTGTAATTATTCAATTTAAGCTTATTTTTCTTAAATACTGGATTAAAACTTCTAGTTTTGCTCAGTAAGTTAGCTATTCTTTGTTCTTAACTGCTATAGATCTTGGTCTAGCTTCTATTTTTCTGATTAATGACGTCACTAATACTCTAATTTTCAATTATGGTATTTTTATATTTGATACGTTCTTCTCTTTTATTATATTAATTTATTTTGTATATCTTTTACTTAAGCAGAGTATTGCAAAAGTTCTTATTCTTAGCCTCGCTCTTCTTATTTTAATAATAAAGTTTAAACCTTCAAAGCTTAATTTTCTAAATATAATGCTTATATATTAATACCTTATGCATATATATTTTTTAGACGTTCTAAGAACTTTGAACTACTAAATGCATAATTTTATCGCATAATTACCTCTGGTATTGTATTTTTCTCTAGTATCTTCTAACTAATTTAATTTATTACTGCAATATTTTCTAAAGTTATTCTATTACTCTTAAATAGCCTATATTTCTTCCTTATATTTCTATTTTAGTACTTATACCACCACTTATTTTCTCTCCTTATGAAACTCTGATAGATAAATTACGTCATGTTTATACACTTCAACTAGCTTTATTAGAACTTTTATTTCATTTTCACTTATTTTTCTTTATGTTTCTATCTAGTCTTTATTGAAGAGAGCTAATAGTTACAGCGGATTAACTTTATCTAAACTCTTTAGCATCTTGCATTATTACTCCATTTCTGCTAAGCTTTTCCTATAAAGTTTTTATTTAGATTATATTTTAAGCAAACGTTCTATGAACTCTAAGTTCTACTAAACTCACTATACTAAGTTGTAGTCATTTCTAGGTGTTAGTACTCTAAATTCTATCTCTCTATTTCTTAAATTGCCTAAGATCCTTAAAATAACCTCTACTCTTTCATTGAAATCTTCTATATCAGAACTATTAATCTAATCTTGATTACTAGAGTTTTGAACTAAATTATTGATTATATACTTGAATCGATAAGATAAAACATTATAAAAGCCAAAGCTAATTTTTGCGTTATTCATATGCTTTTAGCTTTTTAAAGCTTTGCTAAAATGACACTTAACTAGCTTTCTTATTAATTATTTTCTTACTATTTAATATCTTAAGACATTTATCAAATTCCTTCTATTTCAATTTAATTTACTCTTTGCTGAAGAAATGAGAAATAAAATGAATTACTTTGTACTTATGATGTTGGCATTATAATCGCCAAGTATGATTTTACTAGATATCATTAACTTATAAGACAGTAGTTATCCCCATAATATCTACCTTTTATATACTTCTATAACTAGAAATTCTTTAATTAGCTAAAAATTTTTTTAGAGTGATTAATGCTGAATTGCTTCATTTTATTATGAGTTAATAGTTTAGAGTAAATTTATTGATTTAGCATACTCCTATTTTAACTTTAATCCTTTTAGCAAATGCTTTATAAACTAAAGGTTTACTTTTCTTTAATCAAACTTAGGCTTTAATCTTCTTCTTTTCTTTGATAGAAAATCTTTATGATTTTGCTTAGATTTATTAGAGATAGTTGCTATATCATTGCAAGTCTATTTTTGAGATTGTAAGGCTAACAAAAATGATTTAAAGATAAAACGCCGACTAAGGGACTTGAGGCCTTGACCACCAGCTTAAAAGGCTGGCGCTCTACCGACTGAGCTAAACCGGCTTATTATATATGATGTAGCTAATTTAAAAATAACTAATATCAGTTTATTTATCATTTACTATTTATAAAAATGGAGAACACGGGTATCGATCCCGTTGCCTCTCGTATGCGAAACGAGCGCTCTACCATTTGAGCTAGATCCCCTCTTAAGTATACTTTCATAAATTTCTTAAATATGACACTATTATTAATTTTTCTCAGTATTTGCTTACTTCGTAATTTAATATTCATCACTAGATTTACATTATACTTTTCTTAATTTTTCCATTTTATTTATTTATTTAACTATGCTCAAAAATTCGTGTCGATGGGAAAATATCCTAATAGATAAAATTATAGATACTTATATTATAAGCAATGATGGTTTGAAAAGATATTGATATGAGCACTTTTTTATAATTCTAAGCTATAAAGAAGTAAAATGAAGGGTAATTACGAAATTGATTTTTCTTTGCTTAGCATTAATTAATTTCTATACCTTGAAGCTTAAATATTTAAAGTTTAGCTAATGCATCTTAATGTAAACTTTAATTTGATATAGAAGTTTATTAAAGCATCTTTTGCTAGTTATTTTCCATTATATGCAACCTAGAGTATCGTCTAAAGATCTTTCTTAGCTATATTTTCACTATGTACGATGATTTTTGTCCTTATGCTTATTAGTATTGAGTTAATTTAATACTAAGATTTTTAATAATAATAATGAATTAGATACATTTGAAGGTAAGAGAATTAGTGGAGTTAGCAATTAGTTATATTATTGCTTTATCAGTTTATTCAAAAAACGCCGACTAAGGGACTTGAGGCCTTGGCCACCAGCTTAAAAGGCTGGCGCTCTACCGACTGAGCTAAACCAGCTTACTTATTATAATATCGATCCTATAAATTCATATTATTTTCTTTTTAAATCCTATATATTAAAGGATTTTATTTCCTTATACTATGTTTGCTAGTTTATTAATTTTTTTATAATTACTCAATTTTTCCTTACTTATCATTTGATTTTTTCTATCATAATTAAATTTATAACTTTGAATATATTTTCATTCTGTGAGTTTACCAATTTATGTTATACATAAGGTACTATTCTACCTTCCTGCCTATATCCAATTTATATACTTAATCCCTTTCAGCTGTTTTATACTCTTTTGGAATAAATGCTGTCTATGTTTATTAATCAGCTATTTTTTCATCTCACTACAAAAACTTGTATATCTATTATCCAACAATAGCATAGTCTCTTTCTTAATTAACTAACGAAGAATATACCGGTAGCATCTTTAGACTAGAGCTTATAATTACCAGTATTATGTATATTTATCTAATTAAATTCCTTTTTAATTTTCACTAATTTATATTAATTAATTTAGGGATTAAATTACTGATTTGATTTATAATCATTTACCTTATTCATCAGCTTTGATGATTTTTGATATATTTTATTTATTTGATTCTTTCTCCATCCCTTCTTATATCCTATCTATTATATGACTTAGCATAGTCCTTTTATAGTTTACTGCTGGGACAATATAATCGAAACCTTTAAGTTCGGTCTTTAGTTTTCTTTTAATAGGGTTGTTTATCTTCCTATATGATAAGTTTTGGTGGCAATGAAAATGAATTAGTGATACCATGCTAGGTTATTTAATATATTTTAAGCTTAATTAATATAAACAATTTCATCTTTTGATCTTCTTTATAGTATCCAATATGAATTTGCAGTTGGATGGCTTGCTTATTACTTGATTCATTCCATGACTAATGCATTTCATTATATCCTCTTCTGAACTATATGCTGTGTATCCCAAAATTGGTCCCTCATATTTCAGCTTATTTCTGATCATTTTTGTTGCATCTCAACCGTTCATAATAGGCATTTCACAGTCCATTGTAATTACCATGAACTCCTAGCAACATTCGCTCTTCATCTTTTCTTGCACCATATCAACCGCCTCTTTTCCATCCTTTGCTTCACATGTTTTATATCCAGAGGACTAAAAAATTTCTTTGAGTGTACATCTTACAAAGTCTGTATCATCAACTATTAATATCTACTTACAAGAACATTTTTAAGAACTTTCTACATCTGATACTTAAGAACTCGATTTTGCCATTATTAGGAAGCTCGAAACTACCTCTTCTTATTAGGATTAATCCGTTACTTAGAATTCTTAACTAGTTACTGGAGATAAAATTTCGTTTATTGGTATTTCCGTCGATTTAAGCATTAAAACTCTTTAGTTAGTGGGTTTGACTTTTCATTTCTGCTCTATTTAAGAAACAGCTCTTACATAAAACTTAACTCTTGTTCCTTTTCCCTCTTCTGATTTAACTTATAAATGTCTTCCTCCCAGTTGCAAAGATATCTACTCTGATAAAAATAGACCTAATCCTATACTCTATGTTTAGTTCTCATCGAAGTCTAGACTGAATAAGTTCGATATCATTTGCATCTTTTTCTATGCAACCCCACATCCAGTGTCAATAACAGTGAAAGAGTACATTTAATATGGCACTTCTATGAAGTTCACCTCTTGAAACTTTTAGCTTTTTTTAATGCGAAGTTAAATACTTCCTTACTTAGTGAATTTTACAGAGTTGACTAATAAATGCTAAAGCACGTAGATTATTCTTCACCTATCTATGACTAACTTCTTAGGAACGTCAGGTAGAACATTAAGGTCTAGCTATAGATTTTTCTACTAAGTCTGGTACTTAATTAATGTTAGTGCTTATTTAGCGCTTTCTCTTATATCAACTTCATCATATTCGAGAATAAAGTTTTGCTTCTATATTTCAAAAATGTCTTGCATCTAGCAGGATATTAACAGAAGCTTTGACACTTCTTTCTTCACTAATCTTATCTTCTTCTTACAGCTGACTAGCTAAGTTTCAAACTTCTAGTATTCCTTTATTATCCAATCCACTAAGTTTTTAAGCTAGTTAAGTGTATCCATAAGACCTATCAAAGGATGTCTAATTTCATGCTAGAAAGCTCGAATGAACAAGCTCTTATACTTACTCTCAAGTACTTCTCTATTAAGGTTTTCGAATTCAGTGCAGTCGAAGATATTTAAGAACGTAATTAGCTCGTTTTTGATAAACATGTTAACAGCCTAGACTTGGAAATACTTATGGTTTGTGTAAATTTTATCTGGCTTGAAGACTATATTTGCTATTAGCTTGTTATTCACTTCTGAGTAGAAAAACTATTTCAGGTCTTCTTCGAATAAGGAGTCTGTCTTTGCTACATATTCTGACTGGAATAGAATTTCTAAAATATGCTAATCCTGGAATAATTTTTTCGCCTGACTATTCATGTAGATAATTTGAAGTCCCTTAATTTCATACACAGCGGCATTAGATACTTCAGTCAAGAACTAGAGCTAATCAACATGCTTTAGGATATTATTTTTACTTTCGTAAAGTTCTCTCTACTCACTTTCATTCGTGTATATCACTCTGAATATATAAAAGGTGAACAAAAAGAGGGAGATTTTATGACTTATATCTATATCTTAGAAATAGCTATTTTCAAGGGCTGAGATTCACCATATTGTTGTACTAATGAAAAAAATCACCTTCTGGAGCATAAACTTTCTTACAATTCAATTAGCGATTTACTGGGAAAAAATTAAGTACATGAACGCTAACTGATACTCTTGTTTCATTTTGATCGAAATTCAAATTCCCTTAAAATTCATAAATATGAATATCGCTACTCCAAATATATGCGCGTCACTATACTTCTTCTTAATGATGCTGTAGATAAATATAACAGTTATTGAAATTCTTAACAACTCAAACACGTTAAAATACGAACTTTGTTCGTAGAAAATTAGTCTAACAATTCAGACTGATGTAGTGAACATAAACGGTACTAGCATCTACTTGGAGCAATGCTCTATTCGTTTTTAAAGAAATTCCTCGTACTCCATTAATCCAATTATTGCTCAAAAAAGAACTATTTACTGATATTTAAATTCACTTTTAAGCATAAACATATATAACTTAGGCTTTTCCTTTACTTTATTAATCATAACTCATCAAATACCCTAACCCTTTATTTTACTCTGGCTTGAAGCTTAGAGTATTTGACTAATTCTTATAAGCTTTGAACAGACCAAGAATTTCTGGTTTCGATTCTTCCTTTTATTTTCTTGAGGATTACTAGACTTTAATCTAGCTTTCCTTGCTCTAGCTGATTTAAGACTTCTCTCAAACTTAGAGAGTCGATAATTCGTTTCTACTTCCTGACTATTTAGTTAACCAATATTTACTTAGGGGACCTATAAAAGCTTTAGATTATGCTGGTAATTTTTCATGATTTAACATTTGCTTTTTGTGTCTTTCAACTCAATTAATAAATTAAAAGGTTAAAAAGCTGTAAAAAGAGTAGTAGTCTTCAGTTTAAAAATGCTTAGCTATTGGAGTATAGGTTATGAGCTGAGATTCAGCAAAGGAGAGGTTAAAAGTTATAAAGATCGTGAAATTGACAAAGTAACTAGCAAATAAGGGAGCTAGAAAGTAGTGTTTATAAAAGGAATGATTTACTTAGGAAGTAAGAGGATTTCTAAAATGACTGCTTAATACAAAAAGTGAAGTAATAACTTTGAATACTCAAATTAAGTATAAATTACCCTCCCAATCTTGCTGTTTGATTTAAACTTTTTTCTTTTAAACTATATAAAGAAATGAAAACTCATTATATCCTATTTATTTATATGATATCTAAGAATTAGCGTTGCTCTAGATTTAAACATATATGCTTCGTTATTTTTCATCATTCAAGTGAATATCTTTTATCTTTGCTAATATTGTTTGTATTATTGCTAGATTGAAGAAGACTAGCAAGCTTATCTTTGCTTGCTTGTTTTATGCTTCTAGGACTTAAGTCTCAATTGCTTGCAACTATTTCTTAAAACCTTTGCGAAGTAATCAATTTCGATTCGTTTACTCTTTCGGATATTATATGTGCTTAAATCTTTTTAGTTAGTAATCCACCAGATTAAGTTAATTCCACCTAAGATATATAAAGTGTATTCTTTTAAAGAGCAAGATAATACATACTTATTTTCACTTGCTAAACTGCATTGATTATGAAAAGAAAATTTATTTGAATTAAAGCATTTAAATTGAGCGAATGTTCACCAAAACTATCATACTTCATATTATGATATTTGATTGTCTCCCTTAGTTGTAAATAGACTCTTCTATCCGTCTAATATAGCCTTTTAACTAGCTCTTTTTGAGTATTCCCATCATATCAACTTTTTAGGTTTACATCTCTCTTTTTATTACTTTCCCCCTTCCACTTTTATTCATTTAATTTCGTAATATAACACTGAAAATTGTATTCATCTAGCTTCTACACCTAGACTATAATAACTAACTAAGTATATTAAATAGATATGCAACCAAAAATGCTAGGTATTTGAAAGCAAAGCTGGCGGTAGGTTTGAAAAACTTTTTGGGTTGAATAAGAAAAGTCAGTTTAAATGGCTTCTTAAAATCTGATACCATAAGATAAAACGCTAAGTAATTACTAAGAATGAAACTAATTACTAGAGTAGAAGTAGCTTAAGAAATTAAAGGGAAGAGGATTTAAAGGCACTTGAAGTTTTAATTGTTATTGATGAAACTAATGAACTTGCAAGGTTCTGAGAATCAAAAGTTCTCTAAAGCTAACTGTCTAACCAGTTTTCTCTTTATATAATAAAATGCTAATTACTATACACTCTAAGGCTATTTATACTATAGAAGTATCAAAAGCGGGTTAAGCATTTTACTATCTAATGCTCTGGCAGTTTTATTCTGCTACTTCTCTACCTTCACTTTATAATTACACTATCTAATCTAATCCTTAGATATAGCTAATATCACCTTAAGTCTAAATCTAATAACTTCCTTTAATCTATTAAACTCATTTAAATCAGAAAGGAGAATTAAAGATAGACTTAAAGCTGTATAAGGTAATTACCATAAGTAGAATACTCAAATACGTATTTTTCAATTAAAGAGCATAATAGAGAAGGTAATTAAGACCTCTTCTTAAGCCTTGGTATGATATATTAGCAAGATGATTGATGTAGCATATAATAAAAGGTGGAATAGAATGGGAGGAGTAAGGTATTAGGAGTTAAATTTCTTATTTTTGTAATTAAGGTTTAGCACTGAAGGATTTAAAAGCCTTATGAGGAATACAGTAAGTTATGATAAGGTATCTATTTTAACTGGATTAGATTTAAGAAAAGAATAAGGATTTCAGATAAGAGTGAGGCTGTAGAAATCAAACTAGTATTGGAAGATGAAATCGAAAAATAAAACTTAGGAAAGAGAATAAAGCTGGAGAGTGAGAGCTCTTTATAGAAGGGGAAAATGGATGGAAATGTGTTGAGTGATATAAAAGTATTACTTCATTACAATGAAAGATTGGGATTGAGAGAGTGATTTTAATAAGGTACTTCAAGGGATTTAATAATAAATATCTAAAAGGAGCCAAAATTGCTTTTACCTATCAAAATAGTAAAGCGAAAGATGATAATCAGATATCTAGAAGTACCAGAAGATCTACTAAACACTCATTCCTATAAAAAGAACTCAACAAGCAGACAAAAAAGAGACATAACTCAAGCAATCTAAATATCAAGTACTCTCAAGAAACCTCCAACCCAGAAGTCTTTTTACAGATCGTAAGCCATTAAATTTAAAAATTAACCAGAAACGAACATAAAAGGATACTAAAAAAATGTCAAGGTAATTTAAATTAAAATAGCAAGAAGCTTTAATATCTTGCTTAATTATTTAAATTCAAATGAAAATTCTTAAATTTAAATTTATTTAACCAGTATATTCAGTTTAGTTAATAATGCAATAAGATCTATAAGTTAAATTTCAGTTGATGATTCAGGAAGGGAAGTTTAGTTTAGGGCTACAGTAGTTATAGAAGGCTATTACTTTATGCCTTAGTCCTTAGATTGCGTATTCTATGTATGAGGTCGTTTCGAGCCGTTGTTAGAATATTGTCTATAAGATTTTATAAGATTAGTAGGAGGTGAGTAAGATAACTAGGTCTGATCTGGAAGATTTCAATGAAAAAACCTAAAGGCTGGTTGAAATACTTACAGAAATTAGAGGAAGATAGCTTATAGGTAAGATCTTAGAGTCTAGAACTGATTATGATTTTATGAAGTAACTCTAATGGGATCTGGATGTTCTAGATAGAAACCTCAAAATATCCTCCAAAGAAGAAACTTATAGACAAAGCTTAGAAGTGATGGAAATGTAATGCTAGAGAGCAAAACAGGTAGACGAGTTTTAGTCTAAGCTACTCTAGCTACTAGCATTCTTCAATAAGGACTAAGTAAAGCTCTTAAAAGAATAACAAATAAGTGAGAAAGAGAAGCAAGTTCTTCTAAGACTAGCAGAGATTTATAAGCACATAGGGTAATAAGTAATAGAGTATTACACTTAAAGAAAGCCAGGGATAATATACTAACTAAAGGAGAAGTATATAGAAGAGATTTAAGATAACTAGGAGCAGAATAAAAACTACGATTTAATATTCAATCCACTAAGAAACAATATATTAACTAACGTGCAAAATAACTAGTAAGGTAACTAGAAAATACCGCTTTTATAAGATAACTAAATTTAATAAAATCCTTAAGGTTAGATAACTTAAATTGGGCAGAAGATTGAAGGCTAAAATGTAGATTAGAACATACTATTAACCAATTAAGATATACAATAATAGCTATACAAAGAACAGCAAACTAATCAAGTGCTTTAATAGTAAATAAGTTAGCTAACTTAATAGAGAGATTAGATATAAATACTAGCTAGTAATAAGGTGGCAACTTATGAGTAACATATTGCTTAATTAAACTAGTAAAATCAAGATAGACTGTAAAAGATTAACGAAGAGTATTAATAGAACCTGAAAGCAAAAGAGGATGAAGTTGAAAAAGTGATGATGTAGTAAATTGGCATTTCATAGGAAAAAGAGCAGGCAACTAGTTAGCTTAGGTAAGCTATGACGATTAATTAGTAGCTATAAGAATAACTCTAAGCTTAATAGATAGAAGCAAGGAAGCTATAATAAGATATACAGCAGAAAGAAGAAACTATGAATATTAGGATCTAGTAAATTAATCAAGAGTTACAGAAGTATTAGCTACAAGTTCAGCAGTATGAGAATAGTTAATTTACAAAAGAAAGCGGCCTAAAGTAATAAATAGACTAAATGTAAAATTAATTACTAAACTAGAAAAACTAAATATAGAACTATGAATAGAACAACATGATGATGAACCAATAAATCCAGGGATTGTAAGACGAAATTCAAGTTAAAAATTTGGAGGTAGGCAAACTATAAGCAGAAAAGAACTAGTTTTAGAATGAATTTAATTAGATGATATAGTAAAATCAGCAGAACTTTGAAACAATCAAAGAGTATTAAAATAAGATACAAAATGCAGAAATCTCACCTTTTAATTTAGAGCAAGAAAAGGAAAAATTGAAATAAGAGATCTTGAGATAAATTGACGATGAGCAGAACTTAGATAAAGGAAGTATTAAATAAGGATCTCCAAAGATAATAGAAAAGACCTAAGATATTTAAAATCAGTAATAGCTCTAGCTAGAAAGTTTGAGTAACGAAGAAGTGCAAAGTAGGATTGAGGAAAAACAGCAAGAAATTGACTAGCTTAAAATCTAACTCCAGTCTTAATAGAAGCAGAACTAAGAAATCTAATAATAGAATTAAGAATATCAAGAGACCATTAAGAACTTACAAAGTCAGGAAGCTAGCTTAAAGACATTAGTAAATGAAAAATAAAAGCAGAAAGAGGAGATAGAAGAGAAGCTGGCAAAAGATCTCGATTAGCTAAAAGCAGCATAGAATAAAAATATAGAATTAGCACACTAGAATGAAAAAGGAAGGTAGTAAATGCAAGAAAAAATTAACAGCTTAATTAGTGACCAATAGAAGATAGTATTGAAAATGGACAGAGAAATGATTGAATTAGTTAATAAAAACAAATTATTAGAGTAGTAAAACTCAAGTTAGAAGGCTGAGAAGTTAAAAAATGAGAGCGAAGTAAAGACTCTAAAACTAGATAACAGTTAATTAAACTAGAGAGTTACAGATTTAGAATGGGAGATTAAATAACTTAATAGTCAGATTAAAGATTTGCAGCATTAGTCTGATACTAAGACAGATCAACTTGAACAGTTAAAATAGGCTTAAGAAGAACTTAAAAGCTTATAAAGCACTGTTTCAATTTTAAGAAGCTAGCTAAATGAGTATAGTAAGTAGTAAATAAATATGTAAGCTAAATTGTAAGAAAGTTATGTTCAATTATTAGACTCATAGAACAAAGCTACTAACTTGGAAAGACAAAATTAGCATTTAAATTAGATGTATCAAGATGAAATGGAAAATAGGTAAAAAGTAGAAAGTTTACAAGCTTTGCTTTAGAAAAATGCAAGTGAGTTAAAAGATAAGATTGATATAAATAAATCCTTAGAGTAATAAGTTTAAGCTATTAAAGTGGAAAAGCAGAAGTTAGAAGAAGAATGCTAGAACTGCAAAACTAACTTTGATTAGCTTAAAAAAGCAAATGATAATATGCGTTAAGAAATGAACCAAATCTAGGCGCTAAACCAGGAAAATCTAGCTTTCAAGAGAACTATATAAGAAAGTTATAAGTAAGTAGAAAAATTAAAGCAGTAGAATTAGTAGTTAAATAGAGAGCATTAGACATCAATAAAAGACTTTCAAACTATTGAAAGCACTTTGAAGGATCAAATAAATGATTATAAGAAGCAAGTACTTAATATCTAAGCTAAGTTGGATTAGAGTTTGAATCAATCGAAAAATTTATAAAATCAGGTTAAAAATTTAATGGATCAGAATGAAAAGGATATGCTATTGAAGAAAATCTAAGAGTATCAGTAAAAAATTTAAGAGAAAGATAAAGAGATTATTAATCTAACTATTCGACTAAAGTAGTAAGAGACTGAGATTATAAAGATCAAAGAGGAAAGCTAATAATTACAAAAAACCAAGGAAAAATATCTTTAAAAATAGCTGGATGATTATATTCTTCAGATTAATGAGTTTTAAAACGAGTACTAGATACTTTAGAACAAGTATTAAGAAATTGCTAATTAAAATGTTCAGTTAAAAGCAAATCAATCAGATTTGGAAAACTCGATAAAAGTAATCCAATAAAAGCTTTACAATGCCGAGATATAAAATTGCACATTCTAGCAATAAAGCAATACATAAGAGTTCTAAAAGCAAAATGAGAAGGTAGGATAATAGCCTGAGTCGTTAGAAGGAATTTATCAGTCACTAAGTTAAATAATCAATATATAGACAAAAGTTCTTTAGAAGCTTGGAAAGGAGAATAGTTCAATAACAGCTTAACTGCCAAATGAGAACGAAAATACTACTAAAAAAGTACTTAAATTACTTAGCGTTATAATGGAACTTGAAAGACAGTAAGAAAAGTTCTTATAACAGATGATAGACCTCCAATAAAACTCCAATTAATCTAACTAAAAGTAACAGTTAAAGAATATTAATTAACCTTAAGAATAAGTTTAGACAAGAAAGCCAAATGCTAACTAACAAGATTATGACATGAAAGTTGTAAGCTAGCAATCCAAGAAAGTTGATAACACAAGTAAAGATATATAAAATTAAAAAGGACAAAGTAATTTGGGAGAACCGAAAAGTGGACTACAAGATCTAAATACAGTCTATAAGGTAAATTATAATTCAGGGTAAGATAGTATGCACCTAAGAAAAGCTAGACTTTTATAATGGACAGGTTATCCAAGTCGAGCTGTAATTTTTTATTTTAGGAAAATTATCAACATTGGAATACCTCAATGAACGGAACATGTGAGCTTATACTGGAAGGAGTAGAATTAATCGCACTAAATTTAGTATTAGCTAAAGTAAAATGAGTTTGTTATCATAACTCTAAAATTCGATTTGAATGGATATTAAGAGTAATAATTAATCTAAACATTTGTGCTGAAGAAAAATAATGCAGTAGAAATCTCAGACGAATATGCTATATGTCTAAGGATAGTTTCTGAACAAAAACCATTATAGAAACCTATCAAGGAATATATGGCCGAAGAAAAGATTCAGATTAGTTGGAATGTTAAGAACTGTGGGAATTAAAGCTGGCCTACTAATACTGTTCTAGTAAGCTTAGACAGCTTTGCAAGAGAAGTGCTAATTGGTCCTGTTAAACCATAAGAATCTAAAAAAATAACTTTCGAAGTGTAGGTAGAAAGATAGGCTGGTACATATACACATAAATGATAAATAAGAGCTAATGGTAGATCAATCGGAGATGTAATAGACTACACCTATTAAGTCTTTAATCCTTTTTCATAATAAGATAGTCCTCTTAAAAAAGAATACTTACAAATGATGTACAACTTTAGTGAGGAAAATAAATAAGTCTTAAAAAAGTTAAAGTAGAAGAAGCAAATAATGTGGTTTTAGAAATATTCCAAGTAGGGATGGACAGAACACATAGGATTGGAAAATCTTGTAAATACAATTCTTTTGTAAAACGTTAATGGGAACGAAGAAGAATTAAAATCCATTTTGAAATAATTCGCGAGAAGTCAAAATAAGAGCGAGAGTCCATTGAGAAGAGAGAGAAATTGGTGAGTGCAAATTTATTACAAATGTATATAATTTCATTTTAAATCTAAACCATTAGCGTAAAGTTAAATCATCAAAAATTTTTTTTAACCAAAATTCAAAAGAACTTAAAAATAAACATATCTTAAAGAAATAAATCCATAAGTATTTCTTTCAGCCATTTTAAAGGCGATAGAAAGAAAATCCCATATTAATTTAAAGAGCTTAATTAAAGTATAGTTAAACCATTCATCCTTATTAACTAAATTTAAGTTTAAATTTGCCTTTAAAATTAAGATTATTCTCTCTTTCTAACGGAAAGTCAGACTTACTATTATGAAATATTAATATCTGCCTCTTTGAAAGCTAGTGAATATAAATTTTTATTTTAAATTGATTATATGCATTAAAGCTTTATACTCGCTGAAATAATTTTATTCATACTCATTTTAGAACTTAATGATTATGAGCAATACTTTCTATTATAAGCTTATTCTTATTTAATAATTTATCTATTATAGTAGATTTAGAAAGCGCAAGATATAGAATTTTTTTGGATTTTTTACCAATACTAAATATTCTCAGCTTCCTAATATCTTAGAAATTTTCAAAGTATCTCTTAGTATTAAAATGGATATGACATAATTATCTCTTTTCGCATTAATAACTTCATTAAATGAGGCTTATAGGATTTAACTCTAAAAGTTATACTCCTTAGCCAGACTTTAGAATTTAGCTCTATATATCTTATTATTATTCTCTCTACTTTTAGCTAATTTTACACAAGTTTAATTAAATATTTATTTAAGAATGTTTAAAATTTAATCAAAAAGATAATTATTGCATTAATAATCAAACTCTCTTCTTCCCTTTATACTATCTTTAATTTTCGCTTCCAAGTTTTTACCTTAGTTAAGATTTTTATAATTCAATTCTTAGAATGATACTTCGAGATGCGTATTTCTGTCTTATGCACTTTACTTTTCATTTATTCGTTCTAAGTAATTTTGTTGATAATCATTTTACTTTTGTGTTCCTCCTTGTTAGATATAATTTTCTTCTTAAATATACTGCTACCTTGGACTCTTTTAATAATATTTATTCTTAATTTTAGAATTTTCGTTTAAATTCTTTGGCAAATTTAAATTAGCAGGATTTTTTACTGGCTACTATAAGTTTATTTTTTTGGTTAAAATTTTATTATTATATTTTAAATTTTCTGCATGAAAGTTGCTCAATTACTAAAGATTTAATTTATTAGTATCTTATTAAATTTAATAATTTTCTTCTTCTTTATTTTTAAACTAAGCTTTAATACTAACACCTCTTTTTTAATTTAAAGATTTATTATAATAGTTATTTTAGAGTTATTCCTATTATTATATAAGGGATTAATTTTTTACTTGTTTCTAATTCATCTTTTGATATTCTTTATTTTTCAAATCGGATAGTTAATCATTTTATTTGATAAGAGTATTCTAATTATTTTGCTTTCGGAACTATATATTTTCATACTTATTTGTAAGATTTTATTTTTTGCTTTAATCGGATCTTTTTTGATTAAGGTTAATTTCTTAATCTTGAACTTATTCAAGTTCTTTGGTTGAATTAGTTTCTTCACTTGATCTAGCTCTTTTCTTTTCCTTCATTTAATCTAAATTTTATGGTTCTTTTATTTTTCTATGTTTTTAAAAGTGTCTTTATTTTTGCTATATTTGTTGATTTTATTAGTTATTTAAATCTTAATAATGCTATTATTGAGATTTAGGATTTACTTATTCTTCAAGTATTTATTCATACTTAAGCTGCTTAGCAATTTATTCAGCTTTTTTTTAGCTTTTTGAATAACCAACATCAGCATCTAGTTTTTAGTATTTATTTTATAAAGTTTGAATTTAAATGTTTTATTAATTCATTATTTGTTCATATTCTTCATTCTAAGTCATTAGTCCAGAAATTGTTTTCTTTAAGTGATCGATTTAAATGAAATCTTTATTCTTATTTTTTTCATTGTCAAGTAACTTCAAAGTTTCATCTAATTTTAATTACTTTTATTTTAACTAATCGTTATGGTTATCAAGCATTTTCTATTTTTATTCTTGCATTCTTTGTTCATATTCTAACTTTATCTTTGCTAGCTGATTATTTTAACTTTCTTTTATTTAGTTTAGTTAATCTTGTAATTATTCAATTTAAGCTTATTTTTCTAAAATGCTTGATTAGAACTCCTTGTTTTACTCAGTAAGTTAACTAATTTCTTTTAGATGCTAATTTAGTTATTTTTACATTTATTCAATTTAATCTTATTTTTCTTAAATACTGGATTAAAACTTCTAGTTTAACTCAGTAAGTTAGCTATTCTTTGTTCTTAACTGCTATAGATCTTAATCTAGCTTCTATTTTTCCAGATTATACCTTTACTACTCTTGTTAGATCTGTAATTAAAACTTCTAATTTTATTCCCTTAGTATATTCCCTTCATTCTCTAGTTTATTTATTTAATCCTAAAATAACTAAATTTGTTACATTTACGATTGACAATCTAGTTTTAACTTTTAATTTTCTTCTCGTAAGTAATTAGCATCTTATTGTAGTTAATAAGCAAGGTTTGAATCATTTACTGTAGGCATAGTTTAGTAATAAGGTTAATCACTTTTAGTAGCTTCTAAAATAAACTATTATTGACCAGTAGAAGCAAATGCGTTTGTATTATTAAAGGTTTAATTATTGCTAATCTAATTTATTTAGTTATTAGGCTAAAATATCTTTAAGTAGTTGCTATTTTGTTCTTAAGTGTTTTATATTTCTTCAATATATTTCTCTTTCAATTAATATATTGTTCCTGCCTTACTCTTCTAGTAAAACTCTACTACATTCTATGGATTTTGTTTATATATTTCAGCTAGTTTTGTAAGAACTTTTATTTCATTATCGTTAACTTATTCTTCTTTAGTCATTTTGTTTTAATCTCTATTGAAGAAAGCTAGCAATTAGAGTAGTTTAGACTACAACTCATCTAACTGTTTTGCCCTTTAACATTGCTACTCTAGTATTTCTAGACTTTATTTGTAGTTAGCTTCTTTAGAGGTTATTTTTAAGTTTCTATCTAAGACATCTAGATCTCACTAGAGCTGCTTAATTAAATCATAATCTCCTCTAGGCTCTAATATTTTAGCTATTTTTTCTCTTTCTTTAATCTACTAAATGATTGCCAATATTCTTTCAGTTTTTTCACTGAAATCAGCTAAATCAGAACTAGTTATTTTGCTCAATTCCTCCTATTTTTGTAAAATCTAATAAACAACTGCCTAGCAGCGTTTTGATATTATTTCGTATATAGAATAGTTAATCTAAGAATTAAGACACAGAGTAATAGTTGTTTAAAGGCATTGCAGCCCTTAACTAAACTTTCCTCCCTCTATTAAGGTTTAGAAATTATTTAAAGTATCTTATGACATTTTATATAAGCAAGTGCTTCTAACGAAAAATAAAAAATTATTTCTTTAATTCATACTTTTGATTATCCTTTTAAAATACTCCTTAGAGCTTAATACTTACTGGGTTAAGGTTATCTACGTATAATTAATACACTTCTAATTAAAATGACTTGAAGGTTATAATTTATTTCTTTTTTAGTATCTAAATATTACTAATAGCTTGGTATAAGTTAAGATAGTGGAATACTGAGCTCTCACTTAATGTCTTAAATACCATTTTCAAACCTTCATAGTTATAAAGAAAGAGAAGTGAAAATCAAGGAAATCGCATTTTAAAATTACGCTAATTTATCTTCTAATATCCTAGAATTAGCAGCAGATAGTAAATCAAATGAGACTATTATTAAAATTTGTTTACACTAATCAATTCTAGACAGTCTACTACTAGTGTTATATAACTATACTTGAATATAACCAAAATGAGTGTAATAAAAGGAATATAAAAAGTGAGTGAATTAAGTACAATGATATATAGCTTTACTCCTTATCATATAATAATATCTAAGCTATTAAAACTTCCTTTCTCTTATATATTTAAATAGCCTCTAGCCAAATTAAATACTTCGTGTTGTTTAAGAAAGATATAGCATCTTTCATAAAAGCTACTTGATATAATTATAAATTTATAACTTAAACTTTCACTTTTTAGTTAGTTCTTTTGGTGGATGCATATGCATTAAAACCTTTGTAATAGATAGTGGAACTTATTGAATATCTTCATTGGGTAAAACACTTCGTATAGCCTTATGTTTATATTATCACTATTAAGTGATAGTATAAACGCCAATTATACCATTAATTAGAAGACTAGTGAGTATGTCAGCTTATACGCCTATTTATGCTTGCTATATATAACCTTTATTTATATCCATTCATTTTTTACTCTGGTAGACTTAAAATTAAGTTGATGCTTTTAAAATCAGAGTATTATCTCAGTTGATAGCCTGCTTTGATTAACTAGTATAATATTAATATATAAAGGCATATATAAATCAAGCAGACAACAATTTATACTAAGGATAATCATTAAGGTACTAATTTATATTAAGCTATTTTATAATATCTTAAGTTTCATATTTAAGATACCTTTTTATATTCTTTTAGCTTCAAAAATGAATTTATCTTTAGAAATTATTTTAAAACTCTAAATTTAGGCTTTTTTACTGAATAAATTATAATATAATAATATCTTATGTTTATTCCTTGAAATTTCTATTCACTTCTTTTTAGCAGGTTTAACATTAGTTCCTTTGACAGTATTTTTATTTTAAGTGCTAGTTTTGTTATAATTTTTCTTTTTGCTATCACTCTTTTGAATATTTTTTTATTCTTCAAATTCTTCTTCTTTTTCTTCCTCTTTCCCCTCCTCTTTTTCTTCCTCTTTAATCTCATTTTTTATTTATTAATTTTATATCTGATTATTTGCTTATGCTTATTAGTCATTTTTTTAAGAAATACCTTGAACTGATTTGTTATTCTTAAAGGATTTACCATTCACGTTTTTTCCTATAGTCTTTATTTGAGAATCCTATTAATTTTGCTTTGATCCTTTTATTATCAAAGCTGGATTTAATTAAGTATTATTATTTGTTTGCTAATTTTAATTTTAAGTTTTATTTTATGTGCCTTAATTTTAATTTTACTATTAAATCTGGTTTTTACTTCCGAGACTTTTTTAATTTGAAGTTTGACTATCTTAAACTTTAGTCTTTTAACTCTACTTTATTTAGTCATTTCTTGGACTTCCTTATTATTTATAATTTTTTTTATTAGCTCCATATTACTATTTTTCATTGTTCTACTCTTCTTAGCTATTTTTTTTCTATTCTTCTTTTTAATTTTGATTAGATACATTTTCTTATACTTTTGTCTCTTAACTCTTCTAAGTATTCAAATTATCTTATTTTAATCTTTAGTTCTCTTACTATCAAGCTTTAATATTCTAATTTAATTCTTCATTCTCTTTCTTTAATTATTCATATTCTTATTTACTTACTTGCTATTTTTTTAACTCCTCATTTATTTTCTAAGTCTGCTACTCTAATTGCTTTTTTTCTTTTTCCAACTAACTAATTTTTTCTTCTTAGATTTTGTTTTTTTGAATCAAGATTAGGTTCTCTTGATTAGCCTGCTTTATCTTTTCAGAGAGGTCATTTATTACTTATAAATGTTCTTAGCAATTATTTCTATTAATGTTCTAATCACTTTTTCATAGAACTTCCTTCTAATTTCCAGTCTATATTCCAGGGTTTACTTATTTACTGCTGGTTGATTAGATTTAGACCTCCTAATTTTATTAAAAGGGTATTTGTTATTATTATTAAGCATTTTTCTCTTATTGAAGCAGAATCTAGTAGTTTTAATTTTGTTCTTAATTGTTTATAATTTCTTCCTAGTATTTTTGCTTCAGCTCGTAAATGATTCCTAACTTATTTTGAGTATAAAACTCTATCATTTTATCAGGATTATGCTTGTACTTTATTGCTAGTCACTTTAGAACATTTTTCTCATACTCACTAACTTAAATATTTCTTGTTCCTTTTACTTCATTCTTGTGAAAAAATGCAAGCAGTTAGAGTAATTTAGACTGAAAGTTGTCCAATTGCTGATATCTTTGGCATTATTATTCCAACTAATTTTGACTTTACTTGTAACTTTCTTCTTTAGTACTTAACTTTAAATTATTGTCTAGCACATCTAAATCCCACTAAATTTACTTAGTTAGATCATAATCATTTCTAGTTTCCAGCACTTTAGCGAACCTTTCCCTCCCTCTAAATTCTTCAACATTTTGCAATATATTTTAGCTCTTTTCAACCAAATCTTCAATGCTCTACTTATTTTATAGCACTTAAGGATTTTGAACTATTTTTTAGATGATATTAGTGCACCTGTATAAAATGATCTCATAAATAGTGCAGGGAATAACAGGGTTTTAGCATAAGCTAACAACTTTATTGAGATTTTAATACACTTATTTATTTTTTTCCTCAGTCTATAACTATTGGAGGTTGTAAGGCTGCTACATTATTTTTTAATTAAAGTTAAAATTTATTGTTAAGCATTAATACCACTATATTCATAATCTTAGACCTTTAAACTTAAATATAACTCTGCGCTTCTTTTTACCTAGCAACTTAAATTGTATAGCACTTGCTTTAGTATTTTTCTTCTTATGTATTTTCAAGGGTGAAAGTAATAAGGATAGTAATCTTCTACTGTTTCTAGTCTTAGTTGGTCAAATGGTTAAAATAAAGCGCTAAATGATTGGTAACCTTACTTAGATTATCAGACTACTACCTTATCTTGATTTCATAAACAACTTATTTTCACCATTTAAGATTTAGATTTTGAAACTAGAAGAATATAAGACATAGGAGTTTATGTAAGCATTGGTATAACTAATAATTAGCAGATTATCTTAAGTTATCTAGTAGGAAACGTAGCTTAGTTTTATTCTTTTTGCTTTATGAATAAAATTATAAAGAAATAGTGGTGAGAAGTATCTTATGTTCTCACTTGCTACTAAAAAAGAAAAATATTTTGGCTATTTACTAAGTTTCTTTGAGATTTAGCAGGATTTTTAATTAAAAAAGCTTTAATCCGTAAAGCAAGAAAGAATACTTATGCTTACAGACACAATTTTTCACTTTAGCTCTTACTTATTTATAAGATGAACCCTTATAATTTAACTTAAAATTCGCTTTCATTGGATAAATAAATAAAATTAGGTATCTAACTTCTCAATTTCTAAGGTAATAACTTTCATTTATCTATATCAAAGTTTACCTCCTAGAAATTAAAATGTTTAACTACTATTGACACATGATTGGTAAATAATAAATCTTTTGCTTATCATATTAACTTCCTCACTCTATTAGTTTAAATTACCAATAACTAGTCAAATCTAGATAAGATCTTTAATTTATCTCTGTAGAATAAAGCTTTAACTTATGACTTTTGATTAACTACCTTTGTAACTTATTTCTAGATTTATTTATAATTTAACTACTATCATTTAACAATTTTATGAACTAGTTTATAGCCTCCTAGTCTAATAATTTATTAAGTTGCAAGTTAATTTCTTTATATATTCCTTGATCATTGAAAAGAAGATAAGGTATGCTTATGATATAAGTGCTAGCATATATTAATAGTTAATATTCCTCCTTATGCAGTTTCTAGGAAGTCCTTATAATAAATGCAACTTTATACTTTTCTTTTCTCTATTTAAATGAAGATACTAAGCTAATTTTATTTATCAATCACTAAGATATTTTATTCCCTTAATGTCTTTAATAGAATAGGATTTAAGAAGTTCTACAAATCTACCTCAAACATTTTAATCCTTCTTATCTCTAATTTACTTATTCTTTCAAACTAACTTAGGAGATTAAATCACATATTCTGATAGTTCTTTATCTGGACTCGTAAGTTTTAAAAGATATATATATAAAGATATACTCTTATATGTCTTACATCACTATTTAAAATCAAAAGCTTTATATTTATTAAGCATGTCTATAATATAGCAATCTTAATGTTTAGACATGCTTTAATATATAGGATATTTGGTTTAAACAGTTAATTAAATAAATAGTTATTAACTTACCTAAAGAGTTATATTAAGTGCTATATAGCAATTCTTTTACTCATTGTTCTTAAACCTTGCTATTAATTTATCAATCTATTTATTTCAAATTTAACCTATAAATTATTTAAGTGAGGGTATTATTAGAGTTAAATCCCTTTAAATCCTTTAACTACTTATTCAAACTTAAATATCTTTAGGCTTTACTTTAATAATAATAGCCTAAATATATTTAATCTATCTCTCTATTTAATTTAGTTCCTTTATCAAGATTATCTTCTTTATAGAACTATCTAATTCCTTTTATCTCATTCTATTAATCAGCTCTTATTTAAGATTTTCTAGTTTTTAGTTCTAAATTCTATTCTGTTTAAGTAAAGATTACTTAGGAAATCATTTTATATTAGATATTCTATATTCCTCTAAAAGATGTTTGCATTCATAAAGTATCTGTAAGCAAATACCATGATACAAGCTCTAAAGCGATGTAGACTTTTATAGAATATAAAGAAAAAAGCCAAGTTAAATATAAAAGGGAGAATGTAAAATAAATGCAAAGGAAAGATTAAAGCTTTTTACTCTACACCTAATTCTAGCACTTAAAAGGAAAAGTTATTTAAGTTTCTAAAAGAATTTTATTTATAGAGATCCTAATTTATTTATAGACTCTAAAAGCAATGCTTTGTAAATTTCTATGGATTTAGATAAGCATCTATTTTATTAAAGAGTTTTAAGAACAAAACAGATTAATATAAATACTTCTGCTTATATTAATGATAGTTTACTTTATAGTTATTTTTATTTACTAGATATGTTGATCTAGATTAATAAGCAGACTCTCCTTAAAGTTATTGCTTATTCCTCTTCTTCTTTCTTCAACCATCCTCCAATTTTTAGAAAACCCTATTCTCTTATTATAAGCCTTTAAATTAGCTCTTTTGTCATTATTATTTAGGATACCTAGAATTATAAAAATTTGATCTAAGCTTAGAAAATATATTTCTTTCTCTATACGACTGAAGGACTGAAAGGGAATAAAATTAAAATGTCTTAATGATTTAAAGTTAATCTATCCATATAAAGTTTACATTAGATTTATTACTAAATATAGAAAACTCTTGATATAAATCATCAATGGTAATTTAATATGATAGGAATGCTTCTTATTACTTTAAGCTTAAATGCAAAGATTATATTGTAATCATTTGTTTAAAAATTTGATTTAAGCATTTTTTATATTAGTGGTTTCTTTTTATAATACTAGCTTCATATTGCTCATCCGTTAATAAATACTTTTGACAATATTCCTTTGTATTGAAATAACTTTTTTCTCATTTTTGAAGTAAATATGCTTTTCTATTAATCTTATGAAGTTATATAGTAGATACTTAGTCATTTCTTGGGACTATCACTTTACTTTTTAGTTATCTAACTATCATATGATTTCTTAACCAACTCAATATTAACTTAGAAATGAATATAATTAAAAGCTTAGCTGTATTTTATCCTTTTTAAAGACTTATTTAATTCTTTACAATTTCCTTTTTTATAATTACGCATAAATTTAGGTTTCTTTAGTTGAGATTTAATTTATTTTATAGATACATTAATATAAGCAGCTAAGCTTGATTTATTTAATGTATAGTAGATTGAAAGATATTTAATTCTTACTATAATAGTTAAATTAAATTCACATCTGTATTTAGTTGGTTTAAAGCGTAAAGCTTAGAATTTATAGATTTTTAATGAATTGTTTATTAATGATTTATATTAACTTTTGAGTAAGTAAAAGTGTTATTAAGTCATTTTTAATGAAATTTTGATCTTCCATGATTTAGATCATTGGTTTTCTTTTGATTATTTCTAGCATTCACATTATTACTATAAGCTCTTTTATTAGCAGGAGTTACAGTTTATGGACTTCTGGCTTTTCTCCCGTTACTATTAATATCATCTTTGAAATTTTTGTTTTAGATATTTTATTAGTTCTATACTTAGGTTTCTTTTCCTTATGCTTATTTTTGTTGTTAGATAACTTAAATTGTCTATTATTAAGACTATGGTTTCTACTAAGCAGCTTATTATTTATTTTAATCTTATTTTCCTTTATTTATTCCTTATTAATAATATTTTTTTTGGTTGTTTTAAATTTAATTTTTTGCTTCTAAATTTTGCTATTTATTGATAATCTCTTGCTATTTTTAATTTTTTCCTTATAAATTAGTATTTTATTGTTTCGTTTAAATTTATTATTGTGGTGCACCTTTACTGCTAATAGGAATTTAATTTCTTAAATTTTAGTTTGTTTTAGTTTATCTTTGCTACGGAATATTTTGTACATTTCTTTAGCCGTTGCCTGCTTTTTACTATGCACCACTTCTAGTATTCTGACTCGACTATGATCTTAAATTTTACCTTTAGTTATCACTATACCTTTAATTTTCAATAAGATTCTAGTTGTTTTATCGATTTATATTATTATAGGCAACATTATTTACTATTTTAGCTTCGTTTTCTTAAGCATTTTATTTATAATCAGGCTAGTATAATTGTATATAATCTTACTGTTATAAAATTATAACTTCTTACTAGCTTAATTTTTACTATTATTCTTATATCGTTTTCTAATTATTTTCTATTTCTTTTTCTAATTATTAAGTAAGAAGCTAGCTGTCTTACTTAGAATTATTTGCTTGCATCTATTTTAATTCCTATTTTAGTTTTTAATTTTCTAATTATTATTAACTTCAATCTTGTTAATAGTGATTGTTCTGTTTTAGCTAGTTTTTTAGGTTTTATATTTCTTCTTCTTTTTCTTTTAGTAATGCGTATAACTATTCAAGTTTTAGTTATGGTTTATCAAGAGATTAATATATTTTTTATTTCTCCTTTTACTTACTTGTTTTAAGTTCACTCTCTAGATCTTTTATTTGATTCATTAATTTTTATTTTTAATCTTCGTTTTGCTTTTCATTATTTTATTTACTTTCAATTATTTTTGCTTTCTCTTCAAGTTAATTTTATAGTTAAAGGTTCTTTTGTTGCTCCTTTTGCAATTCTTATCTTAATGAATCTTATTGAAATTGAAGATTTTACTAACTTGAATTTACACTTGGAACAGAGCTTGGTCTTTAATTAGTTATGTATTGTTATTTAAATATCTGACTAAAGTTATTTTTTTACTCTTATTCGTTTTAAATCTCTTCTTAATATTTTTCTTTCAATTCATATATAAATCCTTACTTATTCTTTTAATAAAACTCTACTACCTTTTAAGGATCATGTTTATATATTTCAGCTAGTTTTGTAAGAACTAGTTTTTCATTGCTGTTAATTTAAATTACTTTAGTCATTTTATTTTAATCTATATTAAAGAAAGCTAACAATTAGAGTAATTTAGACTAGAACTCATCTAACTGTTTCGCTGGTTGACATTGCTACTCTAGTATTTCTAGACTTTATTTGTAGTTAGCTTCTTTAGAGGTTATTTTTAAGTTTCTATCTAAGACATCTAGATCTCACTAGAGTTGCTTAATTAAATCATAATCTCCTCTAGACTCTAATATTTTAGCTATTTTTTCTCTTTCTTTAATCTTTTCTATTATTACCAATATTCTTTCAGTTTTTTCATTGAAATCAGCTAAATCAGAATTAGTTATTTTACTAAATTTATCTTAGTTTTGAAAAATTTGATAGAATATATTCTAGCAGCGACTATCAATAATTTAATAGATAGAGTACTCTATCTAAGGTTTTTTACATAAGGTAATAGCTTATTGAAGTATCTACAACCCATAGCTGAACTTGCCTTGCTATAAAGCTGACATTTTTAGATGCTAGTTATTATTTATTTTCTTTAAGAAACTAAAGTTATAAGCCTTGAAAGAAGTATAATTGTTTATTTTCTAAAGTAATATTAGGAAAATATACTAGAAATGACTATAAACCATTGAAAACTCAGTTTAGTTAACAATAAATTACATTATAAATATATTTAACCATCTAGCTCCTACTCCTTCAGAGATACTAATAATTTTCTACTGGTAACTAGAGATTGAAAGATAGGTTAGCACTTCTTTTGATTTAAGTTAAATAGAAGCTTATAGTAGTTGTACTATTAAAGTAGGAATGAAGGATTAAGCTATGGATATAAAAGCATATTAGATAGCCTTTAAGATTACTTATTAAATTTAATATAAATAAGTTATTATGAAAACCCTCTTTTGAAATTGAACCAAATCGAATAGAATCTTCATTGCACTCTTTTACTCAGCTGTAATAAGTAAAGAGTAGGAGTAATAGCTTCCAATAATTGCTCCTCATTTCATTATGTTAATATGTTTTATAGCCTGATTATCTTTCTTTGTATCTGCTTGTTTTACTCTAAAATCAACTTGGAATTTAATTTTTTTATAGCTAGTGAGCAGACTATTTTTCTTTTAGAATCTAAATAATAAATATCTTAGCTTTTGCTATTTGCTATTTAACTGAAGTTCGATCTATCTTTACTCTTAGTCATTAAAACTTAATCCACTAAGTAATAAAATTACCTTAATACTTGATTTATAAACTGGCTTACTAATGAAAATTTCAAATACTAATGATTTCATATGGCAGATTTATTAATTTTAGATAGTATGACTATTATTACACTCTAATCCTTTAGCCACTGCTTCTTTAAAAATTCTTGCTTTTATAGTTAAAAGTTCTAAATTTAATTAAAGTCTAGCTAATACTTTCAAAGCCTTTTTCTATTTCACTACAAGTAGAGTTTATAGATAGACATAGTTAGTAGTTTAGACAGCGTTTGCTACTTCTCGCCAATATTTATGCTTTTTCTCTATATTTCATCAGCAATTTATGAAGGTAATTTCTCATCTTCAAGCTTTATTCCTCCTAAAGCTTCAAAGATAATCTAATTTCTCTTTCCAAGAACTTAGCTATCCAAATTCGATTTACTGTCACTTTGCTATTAAGCTTTGATATTCATCTTATAATAAGAATTTAAAAATGTAGCAGGAGATATTATTTAGTTCACTATAGCCTTTATTTTTCTGCGTTCATTCAAAGTAAACTAGCAGTTAAAAGGTAGAAAGTCTACTTTATATGTATAAAAAAGGTAATTACTAACACATTTGAAACCCAGTGAGAATTAAACTTCCAGAAAATAACTAAACTTCTGAAAGTTCAATATATGATAGTCTTTCATTAGCCTATAGACATTAAAAATCTAACGGTAAATAAGACCATAAACAATTAATGAAGTATAAGGTTTATATACATATACACTGTTAACTTAGGATGATATTGCTTATAGGATCATTAATGATGGTAGCATCTATTAAATTATTTATAACTATTTATTTTCTTTAGAAATAAGCTTTTAATAGAAAGATATGGTAGCTCAGTTTATTTATCTTTCTTCTTAAATACATAGTAGCTTAGAGCCTAGTAAGCAGTTTCTTTGACTACACTTATTAGTTCTTAACTTTCTTGCATTTTCTTGATCCTGATTCTACTTTAAAATTACCAAATTATATTCTATTAGTACTTACTTATCAACTTCTACTTTAAAAGCAAGAACTAGGTAAATTACTGATTGCAAGTATCACTAATCATTATAGTAAGATAGCTTAATGAAAGTGTGTTAATTGATTCTAATCAACTAAAAGAGCAGAAATAGATTCACTCAGATCGATTCAAAGCAAGCTCATATAGTCAGACTAGAATATAAAGCTTCTAGCTCTTCAACTAATCCCATTATAAAGGTATAACTAGCTTCTATGTTATTTCCTCAAATAGCTTGATAAATATAAGAGAACTAAGGGATATATCACTCTTATTTAGTGAGGGCTAATATTTAAACTTAAAGCTAAACCAATTTTAAAAGTCATTCAAACTACTTATTTTCTTCTATCCTAAGACTAATTTATATTAGAGAAATTCAGCTAAAAGCAGAAGCTTAGAATATAAGAAGTAAAGGGCTAAAAGGAAAAATTTTATGTGATATATTATCAAATCTAATGCTTTTAGGACTGGGAGCTGAGATTAAGTTATAGGTTTAGACTTCTGCCTAAATTAACTAGGCAAGTAATTGTAAAATTTTCACTAATTAATATTAAGTGCGATGAACCATCAGCTTGGAGGTAAATAATACCCTTCTAACTTAAGGTAATAAAGAAACTTATACTTACATAACGTAAATGGAAACAATGCTAGAATTTAAAGAAATTAGGTGCTTAGAATAAGGATAAGGAGATAGGATTTCAATGTAAAAGGCTATGAAAGAAATGTTGTATATTTGCGGTTCAAAATGAAAGGCAGAAGCTAATTGTCTAGGTTTGAATAAGCATTAATTAATTATTATATGAAAGATGTTATTAAGGAAGCAACCCTTTTATATAATATCTACTATAGAATAGGATTTAAAGATAGAGAGTCTATTAGTCAAAAATAGGCAAATAAAGCTAATGAGAATTATCCTTAATAGAAAAGCTAATAAGTTAATCAATCTAATACACACATGATTAAGACTAAATAAGGATTAGAAGGATTAAATCAATTTTAATTAAAATTGTCAAGAAATCAAATTAATAAAGACAATTTAAAAGTCAGGAATAAAAACTAATCTCTGACATATTTAAATTCTAAAAGTCAAAATGCTCTCTCATTTCAAATTATTAAAATAGCTAATTAGTATTTAATTAAGTGTCTTCAATTTTCACTGGAATAATGGATAAAATTAGTTTAAGCAATCCAAGAAGCTTCTAAAAAGAGTAGCTTTCAAAGTGTGTGTATGTTAAGAAGAAAGCATAAGAATTGTAGTATAACTATGAGAAACTAATGCATGTGTAGGCTAGTATTATTAAGCAAAGAACGAAAGGACTTAATGAAGAGGATGATAGTATTTATTCCCCTGATGATTAAGCCATCTTGTACAGAGCTTCTTAAAATTATCCTTCAACTACTAGGACTTAAAATTTCAAAGGCAAAACTAGCTAAAATTTTAACTAGGAGTAAAAAAAGGGGAAAAAAGAGAAGAAAGAAATAAAGGTTGCTCTGGATTAACCGAATGAAGAGCATAAAATACTAAATAGAGACTAAAAGAAGCTTAAAAGCGGATTGAAACTTAATGAAAATTGTAATGAGGGATAAAAGGAGCTAGCTAGATGTCAAAGAAAGGTTAAGTTTGAAGAGCTATTAAATAAGAGAGAAGGTAAAGATAAAATTGCTATTAAATAGAATCAAAGGAACTAAGAAGATGCAGCTCATTTCGGTACTAGATCTTATAATAAACTACCACCAATACTACAAAAGAATGTGTCTGGTGAGTTAGTTAAATAAAGACAAAGTTTGAAGTTAATTTAGGAAAGTAAACTCTAGAAATTGAAAGAAGATGATAAAAAGGATAAAATTAAGAAAACAAGCAGCTATAATGTCTTTCAAAGAAACGAGCAAGAACTCTAATGCAATCATGATAAAGTAGAAAATACTTATAATGATCTTCTTTCTAAGGAATAAAAGAAAACACCTAAAATAATTTTAAAAGCTTAAAAAGATCAAAGATGTAGTATAGAGAAAGAAGAAAGGAAGGAGGAAAATGCTGATCTCTGCATCTAGAATATAACTGAAGATAGCGAGAAATAGTTACCATAACTAAATTAAAAGACAAGTATATTTTCTGACTCAAGCTAATAAAATACCTTTATTAGTGCTAAAAAGAAAAACTAAACAGTCATATAATAATTCAGGATAAACAGAGGCACTTCATAAATTTTAAACGACCTTAAAAACGATCAGTTAGGAGAAGCTAATTAGATAGAAAAATTAAATTAAAAAGACTTAGAAACGTTGCAAAAGTAGTAATTATATTAATAAAGTAAATCACTGAATATCATCAAGAGTGCAATTCTAGAATAAAACTCTATGGAATGAACACAAACTATGTAACATTCTTAAAAGCTTAGAATATTTTAGCGATTAAGTCTAAAAAATATTTTCTTATGAAGCTATAAATCTTATTAAATTAATGCTAAAATTCTAGGTAGTACTAAACAAGACTGCTTTGTAAATATAACGTTAGGAGGTTGGATTATATAATAAGTGTATATTTATATTTTCTTTTTATCAATCTGAAAACTAAAGTTAGGGTATAATACCACCCCAGCTATAAAAGATAACTCAGAATTTTTTTTTTTTTTATAAAATTTAATTTTTAAATAACTGAAATATATAGCAAAGGATGGGAAAAATTTCCTAATAAAAATTACCTGAAGGTTCTATACCATCAAATAGAGACTTTCTTTTCTTCTGTATCGATGATTTGATCATAAAGCTATATAAGCTTTCTGCTTATAGTTAATTAATTCCTTTTCTTTTCTATTAAACCTTATTTCATTATTTCCATTTTACACTTAATACAGATCTTCTTTTATATATGAAGTTTAATTATAGTTATTAAAGTAAATGATTTAATAGCCAACTGATTTTAAGAAGTTTAGGCAAATCATTTTAGTTCATTTGAGTAAGTGAATCAATTAGAAAGAAGCAAAACTTAATTTCCATCAGTAACTTAACATTTATACCTCATGTATATCTTCTAATAGCTAGACAACTCAAATTAATGTTTAAATACTCTAAAATAATTCATTTCTTTGGAAAATTGATAGCTCACTACAAACTTTACCTTAAATAGGGCATTTAGACTACATAAACTTGACTTTCTGAGTATTATATGATGCTTTATATTACTATAATAGTTCTATGAACCTACTAAACCTTAGTGTGATTCTTATATTACTAAATCGTTAATTTCACCTTCTCTTATCTTTATTATTCATTAATCTAATCAAAATTTAATATAATTTCAGAATCTTGTTTGCCTGCATTTCCAAGACTAAAGCTAGTAATAACTTTATACATGTCATCATGAAATCTTAGATTAGCCGAAAGAAATAGAGCAGAAGTCCCTCATTTTTTCATTATATAAGCTAATCAGATCTTAAAGCAATGCTATCTTTGCTTAGCATTTTTATTTTTATTCTATCTAAAGTCAAATCAAGAAAGCACTTAACTTATTTTTTCTTTCTTGGTTTAAACTCTCCTTAATAATTCAATATTTAGCATGTAAAATATACCTTCATTGCCTTTTCTTTTAAACATTAATATACTTTTACCCTATTTTGCTAATTATATCCAAGTTAAGGCTAAAAAATCTCTAAAATTTCCTCTATTTTATAAACTTTTTCTGATAATCTCCTAATGATACTCCATTAGTGCCATAATCATCCCTTAGATCTAGCTTCACTCTAGCTTATCATAGATTTAAATGTCTTTATTTAAAGAAATTTTTCCTTTTTGTGTTTATTTTATGCCCTTAGCTTTTTTTCCATCCTTTCAACCTTTCTATTTGCCTATTGTTTAAGTTATATTATTCATATACTTTTAATAAGATGCAAGTAGATCATATGGTAAAAAAGTGATATTAATACTTGAATAAACGGATGAAATTCTTAAAATATTGAGACTAATTTAGATATAAAACAAGAGGAATTTAAACTATTCACTTAGTTCAAACTCTAGCTTTCAAGCTAGAACTATCTTACTGTATCTTGGAGAAAGTTATATAAAGAGGGCTGTACAATTAACACTAACTGAATATAAGTTTATTCATAGTTTTAATGAAAGCATCTGCATACTGAATACCCACTTTATTTCCTACTCAGTTATTAGATGCAAGAAACTAATAAGCATCTTAGTTAGATTCTTAATCCAATAATATAAAAAGTGTTAGAGATTAATCTTCAATAGAAATGAGGGAAACTTCATTGTTATACTTATAAGATAGTAGCAAGAATAAGCATAGCATTAGCTGTATTACTTCAGAAGAAATAAAAGATCAAAGCATAGACTGATTAAGTTCAAACTTAAAAGAAAAAGTTTCTATGAGATAAATTAACCCATATCATTAAAAAAGAAGCATTGCAACCTAAAGGTAATTAGTTGCTTAAATAATAAGATTAAACAAGTTAAAGTATTTAAATAGCATAATTTATAGATAATCCAAGTATAAGGAAGGTAAAAACAAATGGAATAGAACGAACAAGTATCTTATCAGTATGAATCAAATAGATTAAACTCTAAGCACAGATTACAAAGGAGAATGAAAATCTTAATAATGCGCATCTTTCATTTTCTTATTATATAAAAAGGCAATCACAGTCCTATTATAATTGAATCTTAGTAAAAACCGGCAAAAGCAAAATTAGAAGGTAGACTTATGCTATAGATTCAAATATGCTAAGAAAGAATGTATATCATTAATTCATTTAAGCATATTAAGGTACTTAAGATATTAAAATATTTCAAACATCTTAATTCTCAGCTTATATGAATAAATATGAATTTACATAGTAGTTTAAAAAGAGTCTTAAAGCATCTAAGGGAAAAAGCAAAAGTTTTTATATTTAATGTATAGCAATAAGAAAATGTAATAAGATAGGTACTTATATATTAGTCAGAAATAGGAAATAGAACTTAGATAAGAAGGTATTTAATATCAAAATGGCAATAAAAAAATACATTGAGAATCTGAAGTTGAGTAAGAATAAAATGTTGCAATATAAGATCTAACTAAAGAAGCATAGTTTTTAAATCTCCTGGCTTAAATAATAAGAAATAATCCTATTTTATAAAAGTCAAAATCTATATAGTAAAAGAGTCCAGGATGAAAGTATTATTTAAGATGATGCTAAAAGAATAGAAAGGTTGAATAAATCCATTCAAAAAACCTTGAAATCAAAATAAGCTCATAAAGTTACAAACTTAGATAAAGTCGTTAAAGAAAGAAAAAGGCAAAAGTAAATAATGCTAATTATAAAAATATTTTTGGTAAGTATTTAAGTACTTATGCATCTTAAATTTTTAAATAAAGAAGCTTTAAAAAGATCTCGGTCTTAGATAACTATAATAGTAAGATAGAAAAAGAGATTTAATTGAAACTTAAGAAGTAAACATCTTGTAAGAGATTAGAGCGAATTAAAATTAATAACTATCTTTCATATCTTTTTTCTTTCTCCTCAAGGCTGATACTTGACCTATCCTCTAGTGAGTTGCTAGATGTTATTTATAATTTCTTTGACACTTTTATTTTAAATTATTTCAGTAACTAAATCCTAAATACTTATTAAGCTAAGATATCCTTAATCATTCAGCATCTTAAACTTCTCTATATCTTCTCGCTTTCTTAACTATTTGAACACTCTTTACTCCGCTAAATTGAGTTTTTGCACTATGCATTCGCAAAATAGTTTAAGCTGATCCTGTTATCCGCTAAATGTGGAATGAACTTTAAAAGTATAATTCAAAATGTCTCCAAATTGCATTCCATCAGAATTAAGCTGATACCTCTGGACGAAATTTCCTTATTATTATCCTGTCTATAAGAAAAGTTATATAGTTTTAGTTTCTGATGGTTTTATAGCTCCAACTTCTGCATCCTATTACTCCCTATTCAAATTAAATAGGATTGTATTAGCAGGCAAAGCAACATTTCCGACGTTTTAAATTTAGCAATAGAAGGATATAGCTTCATTTGTGAAGTAGTCTTAAAAATCCTAAATTGCTTTTAGTATCACTTGAGGTTTGTTAAAAATTCACAACTACAAAGAAAACTCTTCCGAAATATTGACCTAAAGCTATTTTTTTAGCACAAATGTTTAGGTTAATAAAGGCTTGGTGTAGTTGTTAAGATCTATAGAAATTATCGTTTGTGTGGATTAATTGGTCTTTAGTTATTTTTCTAATTGCCAGTATTTTTTAATTTCCTTTGAATACAAGAGAATGTCTCCTTCCCATTCTTAGATACCAATGTTAGTTATTTGTCTGAATAAAAATTTACATTTGAACTTAAATTATTTGATCATTGTAATATTTTTGACAGTTCTAATAACATTCAATTTTTCCCTGTATTAAAAATTACCTAATACAACTACTAGCAACCTTCAGCTGATTTGATTCTTTTTATTTCATTATAGTTTTTCAATAAATACATTATCTCCTGTTGATTGTTATTATCTTAATTTCATTTTTCTTGTGCTTAATTTTTTTCTATTGGTTTAAAGTTTTAAGCATTTGAATTATCTGCTTTTAACCTTTGAATTTCATTTGGTAGCTTAAAAATATTTTATATATCTCTTTCTTTTGCTCCTAGCTACTCCTGAAGATTTTATTCTTAATTTTATAATTCAGACTATTCCTATTTCATTCTTTCTAATAGTTATTTAATTTCTTGGTACTTTTATTATGTTTCACTTTCAGACTTCACGAGTCTTTAAATTTCCTGGTTCAATTTCTAAATTTCTAATCTTTTTTGCTCTTAATTTTGCTTTAAATCATTATTTTCTTTTTATAACTAACTTAATTAAGTTTAGATTTGAATTTCCTTCATACTCTCCTATTATAATTCGTTTACTTCTCTGCTAATGCCTTGTTTATGAGTTTTTTTCAAATTATCCATATTTTGAGCTTCCATTTGTTACATAGTAATTTGTTCATTCTGCAAAATTTCTTATCCTTTAAAATTAGGCTCTTACAACTAATATGCTACTTACTGTATTGCAGGTTTAGTTTAATTTATTTAGAATGGATAAAAATTTTATTATGTTTATAGCTATTCCTAATTGAGTTAGATTTCATTCTCCTATTAATTTCTGTACTACATTCCTTAAATTTATAGCTGGTTCATATTATTCTATTATAAGAATTAGTTCCCAAACTTCTAGAACTTTTTTAACGATTTTTGCTTTATAAGCTTAGTTGGCTCCCATTATTTATTATCATCTTAGTTTAAATCATTAATTCATATTAATTTTACTTATTATTGTTCTTATTTTAGCTCTTTCTAATTCTGTTGCTATTTCAGTAATTAGTTTCTGAATTCTTGTTTACGTTTTGCTTCCATTTATGCCAATTATTCTAAATTGCTTACTGTTTCTACTAAAAATTAAGAGGTTTAAGCTATCTACTCGAAGTTTTACATCTATTCTTATTCATTATTGATTTCTTCCCTATACCTAGATTAAAGCTAAACTATAATTCCTGGCTTTCTTGACTGATAAAATTCTATAGCATTTTCAGAATTATGCTTGTATAGTTCAGCTACCTTCTAAAGCACTTGGATTTCCTTTTAGTTCAAATCCATATTCTTAGAAAATTTTTAATTGTTTAAGTTGAGAAATGCCAGAAGTTAAAGAAGCTTGGTTTAAATACCATCTATAATTTTCATTTTTTGGCACTGGTATTCCATTTCTTGCGCACTCTTTTTGTATTTTTCTTCCTTTTAATTCATCTACAAAATTCTGTCGATTATATCTAGATCTCATTAGATTTGCTTAGCAAAGTCATAATCTTCTCTTGGTTCTAGTATTTTAATTATACGCTCTCTTTCTCTAAGCTTCTCTATTATAATCGTAATTTTTTAGGTTTTTTCATTAAGATCTTCTAATTCAGACTTAGTAATTTTATTAATATTACTATTGTTTTATATTATCTTTCAAACTATGTTCTAGCATCTGCTTGAAATTACATTGTAAAAAGAGTATTTATTACGAACGTTTTTAAGCAAAGTTAGAATCATTTATAGTGAAGTTAGACATTAGCTAAACTTGCCTTGATACATCATATTCTAGAAATTTCTCTTTAGCTCTAAGTCCATTTTATAATTTATTATAGAAGCCTGCTATTTAACTATAGCTTGACTAGAAAAAATTTACAATAGAGATAATTAAAATATTCTAGGAATATCTATTAATAGATAATTATTTCCTTAGTTTCACAAAATATAACTAAAATCTAAAACTAAAATAAGTCTTTTAGCTATCTTCCTTACTGAGACTATTATAATTTAAAGTTTTACCTTAAATAAATTAAAACTGATAAATCACTAGAGTCTAAAATTGTTTTGGCAGTTGTTTAAAGTATAATTAAATTCCAATAGCAATTACTATTAACTATAAAGTTATTGAAACAATCCTAAAACTTTTCATTAAACAGTAATCTTAAAGTTGTAATCTAACTAAGAAACTAGCTAATAAGTAGCTTACTTTTAGATTTCTTGCCTTTATTAGAGATATAAAATAAACTTTAAAAACATAAATTATGCTTTAGACAAATAAAGGAAGTTATAATAATAAGTGCTTTATAGCTTTGATTTATCCTAGTTAGTTTACTAGTAATGTAAGATTTAAAATAGACTAACTTATATAAATAACTCATAAGGCAATAAAGCAGAAGTTATATGCTAGCTTACTAGTTCTAGGATAACTTTAATATTTTTATATTTAAGACATTAATCAAAGTATACTTAAGAGGGCATCTAGTTCAAATGGTAGAGCGCTTCGCATACGAGAGAGAACGGGATCGATATACTTGTTCTCCATTTTTAAAAGTAGGAAATGATAAATAAACTGATATTAGTTATTTTTAAAGAAACTATATTATAATAAATAAGCCGGTTTAGCTCAGTCGGTAGAGCGCCAGCCTTTTAAGCTGGTGGTCAAGGGTTCAAGTCCCTTAGTCGGCGTTTTTTATTCTATTATATAAAATAAACTTAAAATGATGGAAAAGCACTAAAGGGATAAGGAATCTAAAAGATATTAATTAGATCCTATAGAAATCTTTGATTACTTGGCTATTCTTAAATATCTGTTTTTATCTCTATTAACTACTAAATTAAATTAGCCTATCTATCATCATATCACTCATGAACTTGTTTAGCGAAGTTTCTTTATTTCTACCTATATTTTGAAGAAGAAACAGTTAAAAGATGCGAAATAGAAAACATTACTTTAAGAGGATGCTTTGAATAAAGTTTTTGTATTAGATTGTCAATTAAATGGTCAATTAGATTGTCAATTAGATTGTCAATTAGATTGTAAATTAGATTGTCAATTAGATTGTAAATTAGATTGTCAATTAGATTGTCAATTAGATTGTCAATTAAATGGTCAATTAGATTGTCAATTAGATTGTCAATTAGATTGTAAATTAGATTGTCAATTAGATTGTAAATTAGATTGTCAATTAGATTGTAAATTAGATTGTCAATTAGATTGTCAATTAGATTGTCAATTAAATGGTCAATTAGATTGTCAATTAGATTGTCAATTAGATTGTAAATTAGATTGTCAATTAGATTGTAAATTAGATTGTCAATTAGATTGTCAATTAGATTGTCAATTAGATTGTCAATTAGATTGTCAATTAGATTGTCAATTAGATTGTAAATTAGATTGTCAATTAGATTGTAAATTAGATTGTCAATTAGATTGTCAATTAGATTGTCAATTAGATTGTCAATTAGATTGTCAATTAGATTGTCAATTAGATTGTCAATTAGATTGTCAATTAGATTGTCAATTAGATTGTCAATTAGATTGTCAATTAGATTGTCAATTAGATTGTCAATTAGATTGTCAATTAGATTGTCAATTAGATTGTCAATTAGATTGTCAATTAGATTGTCAATTAGATTGTCAATTAGATTGTCAATTAGATTGTCAATTAGATTGTCAATTAGATTGTCAATTAGATTGTAAATTAAAAGTAAGATTATATTGCGTAAAGGGGGATAGCTTTCTAGATAAACAGCCTTATATGAATTCTTAAGAAAAAGATGATTAAGTTAAGATTGCTTTAAGTAAATAGCTAAAAGTAAACAGTTGGTATATTAAAATATCTAAAGAAGCTTTTGACTATTTAAAGCTTATACTTATTCATTATATTTTATTTAAAGCCTTTAGTTTAATATTGTAATGTATCAGTTAAATACCGCTTTTGATTACTTAGTCATATTTCTCAATTATTTAGCAATACCTATCTATTACACTGCTAGCAATCTAGTTATCATCTTTCTTTAAAGTAGAATACCTTCTACTCTCTTGGCTAAAGATAGGAAATCGCTTAATATTAACTATAAAGGAATATCCTTCTTATACTTATCAGCTATAGACTTTTAAATGCTAGCTTGCTTATGAATAAAGGTAAGTCTAACTACTATTTCACAAATATTAGGCTTACTTGCATAATAAGGGAAACATAAAATAGTAGAACTTAAATTACTAATAGCAATGAGCAATGCATTGCATAGCAAGGCTAATCTATATAGAAAGCTAATGAAAAGAACAAACCAGAAAGATATTTATAAACAGAGCAAACAGAAAAGGAAAATTAATGATTCTTAATATTTATTCTAATTAGAAGTGAAAAGATAGAAGTATCAATTTAAACTAGAAATGCTAAAGAGATCAAAATAACTGAGATATCAAATAGAAAAAAACTTAATTAAAAGAAGATTTTATTAAGATAAAACTTAATCTATTTATGAGTATAGCATTAAATTATCTGACAAAGTTAAATATTAAAAACTTAGTTAAGCTAAAGAGAAGATTGCTTATATAATTCTAGTATAAAAGGAACTAGAGGTATTAGCAATAGTCAGGTTTTATAAAAGTACTAAATAAATAACTTAAAAGGAGTTTTATAGAGAAAATAAGATAATTAAATTCTTATTTTTTCTAGTTCTTAAAATTTGAGAATTTAGTATATTCGTTAAATAAATCCCATACTAAACAGAATCACCTCTAATAATTTTATGTTCTTGGAATCTAAGATTGAGACATTATAATATAAATAAGGGAATATTTATCTCATTGAATATAATCTAAGAATATTTAATTTAATTCTATTGTAAAATTTTTAAAGTTAATGAATGTTAAATAACAGGCTGCTATATTAAATTTTACAAGGGTTTAAGAACTAAAGTGAAGGTTCTAAAATATGCTATAACGAGGCAGACAAAGCTAATTTCTAAATTTGTTATAAAATATTCAAATTTTAATTAAAATATTGTCTAATAAATAATCCTTTTACTATGCTATTTCAAGCAAAATTTGAATTTTGTTTGAAAATAGCATAAAGTAATAGAAATGGTAGTAAAAGTATTATATCTACCTTAGAATATCTTAATGAAAAGCCAAAAAAATGATGTTTATAATAGAAAAGCTTAGAGAAAGGGCATATAGGCAATATACTAGAAAGGGTTAAAAGTTAAATGTTATATGATTAAGGATACCTCAGTGAATAGATATTTAGTAAAAGAAATAATTTTAAAATAAATATGACTAAGAAATTATGAACTAGATTTAGCGATATACTAGAGGATATTTTAAGTTTCAACCATGATGAGAAAGAGAAGGTCATAACTTAAAATCTTTCTTCACTTCAACATTAGAACCAACTAAATAAATTTTTAGAATGATAAGAGGAAAAAATTCTATTAGAATCTACATAAAAATATGCTTTATTTTCATTCTTTTACATTGTTATTTTTACAATGATTATTTTACTTATTAATCTAGCACATTAAATATACTATACAGCTATTATTTTAATGGATCTCTAGCTAAAATTTTCTACATTCTAACAATTTTTCTTTATACTCAGGTATCAATCTTAGATTTTATTTGATGCATTTAATTATTCTGATATAACTTACAAATATCTTGGAATAAAATACACTTTTTAGCATAGATAAAATAATAAGTAGACTATATTCTTTTTTATTTTTAAAGGTTAATGACAAAAACTAAGAATAATCGTTACTAATAATTAAATAAGTAAACTTTGGTAATTTTAGCTTAGTTTAGTTAAAGCTTACATTAAAAAATATAGGAAATTGATTATATCCTTTTTTGACTAAGATGATAATAATAGGTTTATTATTTTAAAAGTGATTTATTAAATTGGTATCCTAGTAGCTATTAAAGATAATTTTAATATATCATACTTTAGCATTTTTTTATTTCATTTGATTTTATTTAAAATAAAGCTAATTACAATACATTCCTATTTTACTATTTTGGCCTTTATTTTCTTTAAAACTTAATTTACGAATATCTCTCTTAATCACTATAAACAACCAATAGCAATATAGCTTTCTTAGTAGCTTTAATTTATTACTTCAAATAAACTCTTAGAATATTTAAATTCTAAGACTAGCTAGTTTTCTTTATTATTTATAGGGTGCATAATCGCAGTAATAAAAGTTACGCTGAAAAGGCTTAGCTAATGTTTATTTTTCAAACATTTATGAGTTTATTAGTTTTTCTTTTAGTGATAACTACTATATTTAAGTGACTTAATAATAGCACATTCTTAATCTTAAAAGTTATAAGAATAGGTAAAGAAAAACAAAAAAGTAGCATCTGAGTAAGTTTTACTTTAGAAGATGAAAATTGCTAAAATAAGATTTTAATAAAACCCAAAAAAAGAGTTTTGAAAATGACTTTCGCTAGAGCCTTTGATATTTAAAAGTTAAGTTGTATTTAAGAACCAGCATTGAAAGTAAATTTTCACAAGAGCAATAATATAAGAAATTATTTGATTGTATTAACAATAAAATAAATTATATAAATGGCTTAAGATGCTTAAGATATTCAAGTTAAGTTCTAGTCTATGATCTAAGAAGGGAAATTTGCAATCACCCTATAATGGCTTCAAAAAACTCTAACTCTTATTAAAAATGCTAATATTAAGTACTCTATCTATAATGATATTTCTAAACGATGCTAAAATATTGTTTACCATATCGTTCTTAACACTGATCAAGCTTAGCAAATTACTAAATCTGACTTAGAAGATTTAAATGAGAAAACGGAGAGAATTTATGAAATAATTGAGTAATTTAGGAATAGAGAAAAAATAAGTAAAATACTAGAGCCAAGGGAAGATTATGATCTAGCTAAATAAATGTAATGAGACTTAGATGTTATAGATCGTAGCTTAAAAATAACTTCTAAGGAAAATAATTACAAACGAAGCTTATATAACTTAGAATAACAGTGCTAAAAAATGGGTTAGATGGACTATTATTAATCAAAGCTACTTTAGCTTCTGGCTTATTTCAACAAAGACTATAATAAAATGACAAAAGATTAGTCTATTTTAGAGTAAGAAATAGTGGTGCTACTAAAGTTAGCTGAAATATACAAGCATGATGAGTAGAATGTAGTAGCATACTATGAATCAAGGAAAGTAGGAATAATTTACGAACTAAAGGAAAAGTATTTAGAAGAAATTAGTTAGGAAAAAGAACAATTAAAAAATTACTAAAATATTGCTCAAAAAGTTTCAGTCTTGATTCAAACAATATAGAATATTAAATAAGTAGAATAAAATCAAGAATAAAAGATTTAGCAATAAAATTAAGGGCAGAAATAAGAAAAAAACAAAATGAGATTAACCTGGAGATAGGAGAGTAACTACTAGAATATATAAAAATAGTAAATTAATTTATAATAAATAAATAATTTAGGCTAGGAAGAAATTAAAGATTGGAAACCCAAGTAAACGCAAAACTTATTAAATTATAATTTCATTACGTCTATCTAATTGTAAAACACCTAAAACAATCCTATCACCCAAGTACCTTCTTAAGTTAGGAATAATGAATAGTAAAATGAGCATAATTTGCAAAAATAAAAATTATAAGCAGTGTATCAGACTTAACCGATAAATCAAGGAGTTCCTTAATAAAATAAATAAAATATCCATCAAATATAAAATCTTTAAGCACAATATTACACCCAATAGCCAGAACAAGTATTATTTCAAAATTAAAACTATCAATAAATCTAAGAACAACCATTTGATAAGCTATAAAGAGAATTACTATAAAATAAACTGTAAAATGAGGCCAAAATTTAAGATTTAACGTAATAAATTTAAAAGAAAGAGCAAGAATTAAAACAGAAGTGTATTGAGTGCTAATCTTATTAATAGAATATAACTAATCTAAATTAATAAATATAGCTAAAAGAGAACGAAATTTAATCATTAAAGAATAACTTCTAAATATAATAGCAAAATATTTAAAATTAACGTATGGAAATGAATAAAAAATATTAGGATTTACAAATAAATCTAACACAGTAATTTAATAAAGTCTAATAATAATGGTAAGCAAAAGAGAAAAACTTAAAGGAATAATTATAAAAAAAAGAAGAAGAACTCTAATAAGCTTCAAAGAAATAATAGAATGATCTTATGTAAAATATTCAATTTACAAATTAAAATTTCAAACAATTCCAACCATAAGTTTAAGCTAGATCTTAGCCAGAAACGAAATTCTAAAATTAATAAATATTTGAACAAAACCAAATCCAAGAAATAAACCAAGTGAAGAGAATAAACTCTGAGAAGGGATTTTAGAATTTATACTAGGTATGTTATTATTCAGGGAAAAATAAAGTTCTTTTAGAACAATCATTAATATTATAACAATTAAACAATTGAAGTTCAACTGTAAGTTTTCATTTAGATAAATTACTAACACTGGATTCACTGAATGACTAAATGAAGTTACATTATTCTAAAAGGAAATTAGCAAATTTTACCTCTTAGATAAGCCTCTTAAATAAAATTAGTCAACAATAATAAAAATTCCAATTAACTTAGCCAACTATGATAAATCCTTATTTACTCAATCTTTTATGCTAATAAATCAGCCATAAAACTAAATTTTAGACTAACAAATCTTATAGTTATAAATTATTAGTTTACCTTAAGTTACTCTTAAAGCTATATATGAGACGTTAAATTATTTCACTGAAGAAAGTTTCTCGTTTTACTGCGAAATAAGAAATATAGGAAATACAGCTTTACCTGCTAATACGATATTAGTTAATTTGAATAACTAATAGAAAATATAAGTTGGGAGTTTAAATCCTTAGGATAGTAAGTTAATAAATATTGAAGGCTTAACAGAACAAAAGGAAGGAACATATACTCGGTATTATCAACTTTAAATTAATGAAATACCCATCGGAGACTCCTTAATTTATAAATATAATTTGCATAAAACATTTAAAGGATAGAATGATTAGCTCAGACAATTCTACCTTAGTATTTTATAAAATCTAAGTCAATAAGATTAGTTAATTTTCTAATAGTTAAGAAAGAGTGAAGATATATAGAAGTTTAAGAATATATACGATAAAGGATATCTAAATTACATAGGAGTTTAGAATTTAGTGAATGAAATAATTAATAATAAAAGTGAGTAAGAGATTATAAATATTATCATGCAAATTGCAAATGGTTATAGCTATTAAGCTTATAAGTGAGAAAGAGAGAACATACTATAACTTCTATTAACTTTACTATTATATTAAATTAAAATTTATATTATCAAAACAACTTCAGAGTATTAAATTAAAACTAACTTATTTATTTTAACCTTTTTTAAATAAAGCATGAAGAATACAAAACTGGTTTGTTTTTGAAGAAATAAGAGTTTAATTTTGAAAGAAAAAAGGAAGAGGTAATTAACTCCTTAAAAATAATCTAAAAGAATAAGTTTAAAAGGAGCTAACTAACAAGTAAAAATAAAGAACGAAAGTTAAAATACTCTTTTGATTTACTTTTATACATTTTTTTCTAAATCATATAACAAAAGTTATTTTAAAGTTCAATAATGGCAACATTTATTATAATAGAAATCAGAAAGAGTAATTCAAAAATTTTAATTTCGCAAGATTGTTTAGTAGATTATTCATAAGTTAAAGTAAGCTTCAAAGTGATTTAAATGAGATAGTTAATTTGATTATAGAAATAAGGATTTATAAATTTTAGCTTGATTTTTTAGAAAATAAGAGATTAGTTTCAATTTAGCTTGCGAACAGGATAATAGTTAGAGTCAAACTGAAAATAATCTCAGAAGAAAATAAAATTTTTTTAAAATCTACTGGATAATAATTTAAATATGAGAAGGGAATAATAAAGCATGGTCACCTATGTATGCTTATATATAAAAAATAAAAGAAAAATGATTTAAGATCTAAATTCTTACTAAACAAATAGGAATTAGAAATATAAAATCTAGGATTATAAATGCGTTAATAATTTTTTTTCATTTTTAAACTTAGTCAAACTTAATCAAAAGCATCTTTCACATTGGAAAAAAATTATAAGAAATCTAAATTGAAAATTTCCGAAATAATGAATTATTATAATGTCTCAATCTTAGATTCCAAGAACATAAAACTATTAGAGGTGATTCTGTATAGTATGGGATTTATTTAACGAATATACTAAATTCTCAAATTTTAAGAACTAGAAAAAATAAGAATTTAATTATCTTATTTTCTCTATAAAACTCCTTTTAAGTTATTTATTTAGTACTTTTATAAAACCTGACTATTGCTAATACCTCTAGTTCCTTTTATACTAGAATTACATAAGCAATCTTCTCTTTAGCTTAACTAAGTTTTTAATATTTAACTTTGTCAGATAATTTAATGCTATACTCATAAATAGATTAAGTTTTATCTTAATAAAATCTTCTTTTAATTAAGTTTTTTTCTATTTGATATCTCAGTTATTTTGATCTCTTTAGCATTTCTAGTTTAAATTGATACTTCTATCTTTTCACTTCTAATTAGAATAAATATTAAGAATCATTAATTTTCCTTTTCTGTTTGCTCTGTTTATAAATATCTTTCTGGTTTGTTCTTTTCATTAGCTTTCTATATAGATTAGCCTTGCTATGCAATGCATTGCTCATTGCTATTAGTAATTTAAGTTCTACTATTTTATGTTTCCCTTATTATGCAAGTAAGCCTAATATTTGTGAAATAGTAGTTAGACTTACCTTTATTCATAAGCAAGCTAGCATTTAAAAGTCTATAGCTGATAAGTATAAGAAGGATATTCCTTTATAGTTAATATTAAGCGATTTCCTATCTTTAGCCAAGAGAGTAGAAGGTATTCTACTTTAAAGAAAGATGATAACTAGATTGCTAGCAGTGTAATAGATAGGTATTGCTAAATAATTGAGAAATATGACTAAGTAATCAAAAGCGGTATTTAACTGATACATTACAATATTAAACTAAAGGCTTTAAATAAAATATAATGAATAAGTATAAGCTTTAAATAGTCAAAAGCTTCTTTAGATATTTTAATATACCAACTGTTTACTTTTAGCTATTTACTTAAAGCAATCTTAACTTAATCATCTTTTTCTTAAGAATTCATATAAGGCTGTTTATCTAGAAAGCTATCCACCTTTACGCAATATAATCTTACTTTTAATTGGCAATCTAATTCTAATTGACAATCTAATTGACAATCTAATTTACAATCTAATTGACAATCTAATACAAAAACTTTATTCAAAGCATCCTCTTAAAGTAATGTTTTCTATTTCGCATCTTTTAACTGTTTCTTCTTCAAAATATAGGTAGAAATAAAGAAACTTCGCTAAACAAGTTCATGAGTGATATGATGATAGATAGGCTAATTTAATTTAGTAGTTAATAAAGATAAAAACAGATATTTAAGAATAGCCAAGTAATCAAAGATTTCTATAGGATCTAATTAATATCTTTTAGATTCCTTATCCCTTTTGTGCTTTTCCATCATTTTAAGTTTATTTTATATAATAGAATAAAAAACGCCGACTAAGGGACTTGAACCCTTGACCACCAGCTTAAAAGGCTGGCGCTCTACCGACTGAGCTAAACCGGCTTATTTCAATTCAATTCAATTTAAATGTTGTGCAGTAGCTTCAAGCCGCCGCATAAAATAAAAGTTTTTCAATCTTGGTTGTTTTTCTTCTTGATTCTCTCTTGTCCCAATTCTCATCTTCTCTATTCTTGAAGTTCCTGATTGTTTTTATTTTTTCTTGTATATTTGTCTGTCTTTATTACAATACAGTTTCTTCCTTTCCTTTTCTTCTTTAATTCAGTATTCTTTCTTGAATTTCTAGAATTTCTTACATCTTCTGTACAGATGATTCTGGCTTTTACAAAAGTAACATTTCTTCTTTATCTTTCTAGCCGGCTCCATCTTGATTACCTTCTCTTCTTCTATTTCCATTTTGTCGATCTTAGGAATTTCTTGTCTCTAACTTAATATTATTTTTTTATTCTAATCTTGTATCGTTTTTATTGAGGCGCTCATCTGTTTCAACTCTTCCTACTGATACTTCCAGAGAGTGTCAAGCTCCCTTTCCCAATTGGCCATTCGAAGCTCTCTTGAGTCCTGTTGCTCAATTAAATCCATTAGCTTTGTATTTTCCTTCTTGAGCTTTTTAACCTCTTCCTATAGGTTTATGATTACCTTAATTAATTGTTCTATGCTCAACTACCCGGATGGATAGACTTCCGACACCTCCTAATGTAGGGCCGACTTAGGCTGCTTCCTTGGCTTTTCCTGCGTTGACGGAGTGAGTTCATGGCTTGTCCTAGCAATTGGATATTCTTCCCTGGGTAAGGAAGATTAATATTACTTCACCGGAGTTTAGTCTTATTAAGAAGAAGATTAGGATTATGTGTAAGACGACTGATTAAGAGTGGCTTCTGGTTTCCTCTCCTATTTCTTGGAGGTGGTGTAGAAACCTTTCTTTAAGCCTTCCATTTTTTATTTTTTAGCTAAACCGGCTTATTTATTATAATATAGTTTCTTTAAAAATAACTAACATCAGTTTATTTATCATTTCCTACTTTTAAAAATGGAGAACAAGGATATCGATCCCGTTGTCTCTCGTATGCGAAGCGCTCTACCATTTGAACTAGATGCCCTCTTAAGTATACTTTGATTAATGTCTTAAATATAAAAATATTAAAGTTATCCTAGAACTAGTAAGCTAGCATATAACTTCTGCTTTATTACCTTATGAGTTATTTATATAAGTTAGTCTATTTTAAATCTTACATTACTAGTAAACTAACTAGGATAAATCAAAGCTATAAAGCACTTATTATTATAACTTCCTTTATTTGTCTAAAGCATAATTTATGTTTTTAAAGTTTATTTTATATCTCTAATAAAGTCAAGAAATCTAAAAGTAAGCTACTTATTAGCTAGTTTCTTAGTTAGATTACAACTGCCAAAGCAATCTTAGACTCTAGTGATTTATCAGTTTTAATTTATTTAAGGTAAAACTTTAAATTATAATAGTCTCAGTAAGGAAGATAGCTAAAAGACTTATTTTAGTTTTAGATTTTAGTTATATAAGTTATTCATTACGTTAGAATCTGCTTAGCATAAGATCTCTTGTCAATTTAAATTAATTTTGACTTTCTTAGATGACTTTTTTAATTTAATTTGACTGAGTTTAATAATATTTAAGTAGCAACAGATCTATAATTCTATATGCTATATATCTTTATCTTAGCTATTTAGTAAAAGTTGTATCTAAAATCATTTTTTTATTATTTTATAATTTAGCATTATACAATCTTCAGAAGACCAAGCTTAAATCCTCATATCTTATGATTTAAATAACCCAGAAGTTCTTAAAAACCTTTATCAACTTCTGAGTTTATTTTAAGCTTTAATTTAGCTTTAACCATTCAAAGCTTTTGTAATATCTTAGCTAGATTGGATTCTTAAATTTAATTTTTTTATTGAGAACTCTAAGAACTAGCTATTATAAATGTATAATAAAAGCATTTATTACCCTTTTATAATAATAATAGCTTTATCCCTATTCAATCAATTTATTTATGGATTATTATCTAACTTCAAAGAATTTATTTATTTATTTATCTTTTTAAATTCTTTGTTTATTTATTTTGTTCCTACACTTGCTATGTATTTCTTTTTTTATGGATAAAGTTTAGATTGATTAAGTTAAATGAAAGGAAGAATTAGGCAAATCCTTATAGATTTATGAGATAAGCTACTTAGATTTTTCTATATATATCTCATAAGCTATTAAAGATTTACTTCTCTTAACTTCGTTAAGTTTACTAATTTCGCTTTAGCTTTTTATCAGTCGACTATGTTCTAATATATTATCTTTCTTATTGAATTGAAGTTAGGCTCTCATTTAATAAACAATCAAGCTATGTCAATTTAATATCTCTCATTTTTTAAAATAAAACTAACTAACTCATTTATAATGAAAGATCACTTTATACTTACTTAATTTTAAAATTGTTTACTAATATCAACTTTCAAGGTTAAATTCATTTAATTGCTACTTTTTGATTTCTACTAAAATGGGTTGCTGTGTATGAACCTGAAAATATTTGAGTTATTTTATTTAGAAAAAAGAAGTTTATGGAAGAAATTCAAATATTAAATTTACTTACTTTCTTTATTTCTACCTTTGATCCTGACAAACACAAGCTTTTTATATTCAGATTTTTCTTAAATAATCACCTCTTTTACTATTTTTTCAAGTTAAATACTTCAAAACTAGAAAGAAAGCAAGGAATATTTTGATTATTTACTTTAAAAGATTTTGATAATATAAATTTTAATTTAATATAATAGTAAAGTTAATAGAAGTTATAGTATGTTCTCTCTTTCTCACTTATAAGCTTAATAGCTATAACCATTTGCAATTTGCATGATAATATTTATAATCTCTTACTCACTTTTATTATTAATTATTTCATTCACTAAATTCTAAACTCCTATGTAATTTAGATATCCTTTATCGTATATATTCTTAAACTTCTTTATATCTTCACTCTTTCTTAACTATTAGAAAATTAACTAATCTTATTGATTTAGATTTTATAAAATACTAAGGTAGAATTGTCTGAGCTAATCATTCTATCCTTTAAATGTTTTATGCAAATTATATTTATAAATTAAGGAGTCTCCGATGGGTATTTCATTAATTTAAAGTTGATAATACCGAGTATATGTTCCTTCCTTTTGTTCTGTTAAGCCTTCAATATTTATTAACTTACTATCCTAAGGATTTAAACTCCCAACTTATATTTTCTATTAGTTATTCAAATTAACTAATATCGTATTAGCAGGTAAAGCTGTATTTCCTATATTTCTTATTTCGCAGTAAAACGAGAAACTTTCTTCAGTGAAATAATTTAACGTCTCATATATAGCTTTAAGAGTAACTTAAGGTAAACTATTAATTTATAACTATAAGATTTGTTAGTCTAAAATTTAGTTTTATGGCTGATTTATTAGCATAAAAGATTGAGTAAATAAGGATTTATCATAGTTGGCTAAGTTAATTGGAATTTTTATTATTGTTGACTAATTTTATTTAAGAGGCTTATCTAAGAGGTAAAGTTTGCTAATTTCCTTTTAGAATAATGTAACTTCATTTAGTCATTCAGTGAATCCAGTGTTAGTAATTTATCTAAATGAAAACTTACAGTTGAACTTCAATTGTTTAATTGTTATAATATTAATGATTGTTCTAAAAGAACTTTATTTTTCCCTGAATAATAACATACCTAGTATAAATTCTAAAATCCCTTCTCAGAGTTTATTCTCTTCACTTGGCTTATTTCTTGGATTTGGTTTTGTTCAAATATTTATTAATTTTAGAATTTCGTTTCTGGCTAAGATCTAGCTTAAACTTATGGTTGGAATTGTTTGAAATTTTAATTTGTAAATTGAATATTTTACATAAGATCATTCTATTATTTCTTTGAAGCTTATTAGAGTTCTTCTTCTTTTTTTTATAATTATTCCTTTAAGTTTTTCTCTGTTGCTTACCATTATTATTAGACTTTATTAAATTACTGTGTTAGATTTATTTGTAAATCCTAATATTTTTTATTCATTTCCATACGTTAATTTTAAATATTTTGCTATTATATTTAGAAGTTATTCTTTAATGATTAAATTTCGTTCTCTTTTAGCTATATTTATTAATTTAGATTAGTTATATTCTATTAATAAGATTAGCACTCAATACACTTCTGTTTTAATTCTTACTCTTTCTTTTAAATTTATTACGTTAAATCTTAAATTTTGGCCTCATTTTACAGTTTATTTTATAGTAATTCTCTTTATAGCTTATCAAGTGGTTGTTCTTAATTTTATTGATAGTTTTAATTTTGAAATAATACTTGTTCTGGCTATTGGGTGTAATATTGTGCTTAAAGATTTTATATTTGATGGATATTTTATTTATTTTATTAAGGAACTCCTTGATTTATCGGTTAAGTCTGATACGCTGCTTATAATTTTTATTTTTGCAAATTATGTTCATTTTACTATTCATTATTCCTAACTTAAGAAGGTACTTGGGTGATAGGATTGTTTTAGGTGTTTTACACTTATAATGTTGTGATAAAATTTTAATTTCAAGCATTTTCAGTCCACTTGGGTTTCCAATCTTTAATTTCTTCCTAGCCTAAATTATTTATTTATTATAAATTAATTTACTATTTTTATATATTTTAGTAGTTACTCTCCTATCTCCAGGTTAATCTCATTTTGTTTTTTTCTTATTTCTGACCTTAATTTTATTGCTAAATCTTTTATTCTTGATTTTATTCTACTTATTTAATATTCTATATTGTTTGAAACAAGACTGAAACTTTTTGAGCAATATTTTAGTAGTTTTTCAATTGTTCTTTTTCCTAACTAATTTCTTCTAAATACTTTTCCTTTAGTTCGTAAATTATTCCTACTTTCCTTGATTCATAGTATGCTACTACATTCTATCCATCATGCTTGTATATTTCAGCTAACTTTAGTAGCACCACTATTTCTTACTCTAAAATAGACTAATCTTTTGTCATTTTATTATAGTCTTTGTTGAAATAAGCCAGAAGCTAAAGTAGCTTTGATTAATAATAGTCCATCTAACCCATTTTTTAGCACTGTTATTCTAAGTTATATAAGCTTCGTTTGTAATTATTTTCCTTAGAAGTTATTTTTAAGTTACGATCTATAACATCTAAGTCTCATTACATTTATTTAGCTAGATCATAATCTTCCCTTGGCTCTAGTATTTTACTTATTTTTTCTCTATTCCTAAATTACTCAATTATTTCATAAATTCTCTCCGTTTTCTCATTTAAATCTTCTAAGTCAGATTTAGTAATTTGCTAAGCTTGATCAGTGTTAAGAACGATATGGTAAACAATATTTTAGCATCGTTTAGAAATATCATTATAGATAGAGTACTTAATATTAGCATTTTTAATAAGAGTTAGAGTTTTTTGAAGCTATTATAGGGCGATTGCAAATTTCCCTTCTTAGACCATAGACTAGAACTTAATCTGAAGGTCTTAAGCCATTTTTATAAGTTTAATTTAAATTAGAATGATAGCTATTATAATGAAATAAGTCTTTATTTAATAGTTCTTATGTACATTTACTTATGTTTATTCTTTGTATAATTCTAAAATCCTTAAATATGAAAGTCTCTTTCTAAATTAGATCTTTATAGTGTATACAGTTCTTTTATCTTTATTAATCTCTTATTTTAGCAAATTTATTTCATCTTCTAAAGTAAAACTTGTTATAATCCTATCTTTACCTATTTTTAAAGCTTAAAGATTGATAAAGAGTTCTATTAAATCGCTTAAAATGGTATACTAAATCTTAAAAAGGTTTATATTAAGAAGATTAGTTTGCTAAGAAAGCTTAAGAGTAAAGTTAAGTAATAAGGACTTTTTCTTCTTCATCTAATTATTTAGAGTCAAAACTTGAACAATAAATTTACATAAGCTATAAATCTCATTGCTAGCTAAGCTATAATAAATTTAAATTAATGTTTCTTAAACAATAAAAATCTAAAAATATCTGAGGGATAAATAATAAAGAGAAAGAATACTTTAAGATAAATAGAATATGGAAGAGTTCCTTATAAACTTAGGCTTTAAATAGTCATTGCTAAGAGAAATTAATAAACTCTTAATCTGGAAATATACAAACGTTGCTTATGTCTTTTTAGTCAAACTATAAATACTTAGCTTATATACCCAATAAATAATAGCAAAATCTATCTAGTCTCAGAGCTTAAATATTGTAAAAGCTTTTTTGCACTAGAAATTGAAGTTAATAGGAGAGTTATATGAAAAGTTTAATGCTTATAGAGAGTTAGAGGAAGATAAAATTGAATATCCTCTGATGAAATGGAGGAGCTTATGGAACGAACTATAAATAGATTTTATTACTAGATAAGAACGTATAAGGAATAAAGCTATTACAGATATATCATAGTAAATGAATATTTTTTCTTTGAGCAAAATAGAAAAAAGCCATTATTAAAGTAAGAGAGGATGAATAAAAGAATAAGGAGTATTTGAAAAGAAAGTTAGAGCTTAGTCTTTCATATGAATATTAGAATTAAATAAGAATAAAATATCTGAAAAATAACTATTAAAATGTATCCAAATAATAAATTATATATATACATCTATCTTTATATATTAGAGCGTTATCATACTTTCTATGCTTTTAAGAATATTAATAGTTTATTCGTTATATCATATGCTACATATCTAAAAATAAAAACATGATAAGTATAACTAAGTTTTGATTATTGTTGCTCTTAACAAATTAAAGATGATAAGTTAAACTTTCTCATATAAAAAGCTTAGGAATACTCAAATTAAATTACAGTTTCAACTAATTTATTAAGAAAAATTTTAGAGAAAGTTGATTTTGGACAAATATCAACAAAAATAAATTTGAAAAAAATCGATTATCATAATAAAAAATTAAAGCGAAAGGAAAGATAAGGTAATTAAATCGATGTAATAAGAAAAATAATCAAAAAATTGAAAAATATGAATGAAAAAGCTGATTGACGAAATGATTTAGTCTGATATTTCTAGTGAATGCTTGAAATAGTATTATAAATTTAATGGAAATAAAGCTATCAAAACTTACTAATATAGAATTTATCTAAAAGCAGTCAATTTTCTTAATAATTTTAATATATATAATAGAAGTACTCTGTCTTTAGTTATTCATAAATAAATTTTCAATTAATTAGATTACAAATTCACTTAGAAGAGAAAATCATTAATTAAATTCTTAAGAAAGAAAAGGATAAAAGGAAAAGTGAGTCTAGTATCATAAATAACTTAATTTAAAATGAAACTAAATGAAATTGGAAGTATTCTTTGGTATGCTAAATTTAAAATAGTTTTGGTAGTTAAAAACTAAGATACTAACTTATTGAATTTCAATTATTTCAAATAATAAAAAATTATAATATAAGTCTAAAACCAGATCTAATAAGTTTTCTATATTTATAATATAAATTTTACCTAGCTTAGCTAAAATTTCCCAAATTTACATTTTTCTTTCTAACTAAATGATTATTCCTGCCTCTATCCTAAATATCCTAGATAGCTTCAAAATTAAAAGAAGTATTTTATCTCCTTTCTATATGAATTAAAGTGAAAATAGTTCTTATTATTTAATCCTGGGTAAGTTATATTAGATTAATAAAATGTATCAAATAAACTCTAAGCTTGATACCTAAGTATAAAGAAAAATTACTAGAATGTAGAAATTTTAAGCTAGAAATCCATTAAAAATAATAGTTGTATAGTGCATTTTTTATGCTAGATTAATAAGTTAAATAATCATTATAAAAATCATTTGGTAAAAGAATAAAAAGAAGCCTTTTTTATTTGAATTATATTAGAATTTTTTCGTTAATCAATCTAAAAATTTATTAATTAATACTAAAGTTGAAGTGAATAAAGGGTATAATTAATCTTTCTCTTTCTCATTAATACTGAAACTTTAATTATCCTCTATCATTTTGCTAAATCTTGCTTATAATTTCTTGGTCACTTTTATTTTAAAATATTTCATTTAATAAATCCTAAATACTTATTCAATTATGGAATCCTTGATCATGCAACCTCTTAAACTTCTATATATCTTCTCTATTTCTTAACTATTGGAATGCTTTTTTATCCTAATAATTAAGACTTTTATTTATTTCTTCGTAAAAAATTTTAAGCTAGTCTTGCTATCCTAAAAATGCAAAATGAACATTGTAAGAATAATTTAAAGCATCTCCAAAATAAATTCCATCAGCATTAAACTGATATCTAAGACTAAATGTCCCTTTGGTTTTTTCTGCTTTACTTTAAATCTAGAAAAATTTATTTTCCTAAGGATTAATACTTCCAATTTAAATTATCTACTAGTTATTTAAATTAACTAAGATTGTATTAGTAGGCAAAACTATATTTCCTATATTTCTAATCTCGCATATAATTGAAATATTTTCTTCTGTGAAATAATCTTTAGTATCATACATAGCATTAAGAATAGCTTTTAGTTGAAATTCCTGTATAAAATATTACCTGATGCAATTGCTTCTCAAAGTTCACTACTTTCTATTCATTTTAGCCTTAAACCTAGCCTTAATTAATAACTTGTGTTGTTATTATACATTCATCTTTTAAGCTTACTCTTACAGCTGTAAGATTCTTAACTAAAAATTTCTGAATTCTTATTCTTTCTTTTCTAACTCTTCTTAGTAATATTTTTCTTTATTTTTAAAGTCTGAATAAGCTTTTTAGTATTCCATTTAGACATTATTGAAGTTATCTGAGGTTTATTTATATTTTTGTACTAAATTCATGATCTCCCCTTACATTTTTTTATCTATTAAATCCTTCTCATTGCGCATTTAGTTGAGTTGCTATTATAATTTTTTAATAGTTTACTATGCTTCTAACTCTTTTTCTTATAGCATGCTTTTAAACTATCATTCCTTTTACTATTGTTATTTTTCTTTTTCTTCTAGTTGTTTTTATAGGCCTATTATTTGCATTCAATAGAGCTATTTAATCTATTCAACGGTTTAATTCTCTTATTTTTACTATTCAGCATTTACTACTCATGGAAACTATTAATTTTGAGGGACTTGTTAAGTTTGATTACCTCCTTAAGCTTAATTAAGATTTGGATTTTGAGTAGGATAGTGCTTATGAATTTCTTTTTATTGGACGTTAAAAGGCTATTGATTTACAAGCTCTTCCTTGTTACTTTAAATCTGCTTAAAAGGATCATACGAAAATTTTTAATAGTTAAGATTATAATATCTTATTTACTTTTCTTAGTCAAAAGGAGATCCTTCAATCCTTTTTTACAAACTAGTTTTATTTAATTGCTCAATTGGTAAATCTTAAGTTGCATCTTCTGCATTTGGCTGTAAAGAGAATCCAGTATTTTTGTTAGTTTAATCTTTCAAACCTTGTAATTAATTTGGGGCTGGTTATTAAAGTAATGGAATTTATTGATTTAGTTGGATTGATTGATTTTAAATTATATCAATGCTTTTCAGTTTTGAAATACTCTAAATAATTTTAGCAGGCTCCCAAATTTTCCACTATGTATAATTGAATTAATTTATAGATTTAAAATTTATTTTTTACTCTTCAACTTTATTTTGTTAATCTTTCCAAGTGTATATAACTTTGCTCTGACCTAAATTATATTAACCAACATTTGTTTAGAAGTTTTATTGCCTTATATTTTAAGATTAAATTAACTGCTAAGGATTTAATACTATGCACTTGTAGTTTTTTAATTGTTCTTTTTCCTAACTAATTTCTTCTAAATACTTTTCCTTTAGTTCGTAAATTATTCCTACTTTCCTTGATTCATAGTATGCTACTACATTCTATTCCTCATGCTTATATATTTCTGCTAGCTTTAATAATAATATTATTTCTTACTCTAAAATAGGCTAATCTTTTGTCATTTTATTATAGTCTTTGTTAAAATAAGCCAGAAGCTAAAGTAGCTTTGATTAATAATAGTCCATCTAACCCATTTTTTAACATTGCTGATCTAAGTTGTTTAAAATTTCTATGTAATTATTTTCCTTAGAAGTTATTTTTAAGTTACGATCTATAACATCTAAGTCTCATTACATTTATTTAGCTAGATCATAATCTTCTCTAGGTTCTAATATTTTACTTATTTTTTCTCTATTCCTAAATTACTCAATTATTTCATAAATTCTCTCCGTTTTCTCATTTAAATCTTCTAAGTCAGATCTAGTAATTTTTGAAGTTTGATCAGTGTTAAGAACGATATGGTAAACAATATTTTAGCATCGTTTAGAAATATCATTATAGATAGAGTACTTAATATTAGCATTTTTAATAAGAGTTAGAGTTTTTTGAAGCCATTATAGGGTGATTGCAAATTTCCCTTCTTAGAGCATAGACTAGAACTTAATCTGAAGGTCTTAAGCCATTTTTTAGAATATAAAGATAAACTGCTTAAAAAAGCCGTATTATTTTAGCTTAATATGGTAATACAACTTTATAATTAAGAGCTAGTAAGCAATCTAAGTCTAGATTATATTCGCTTAACTGGCTTTTAAAATGATATCTATTCAATAAGGCAGATAGTGTTTTTGTTATAGTAAAATAAGCAGAAAAGATGGTTAGGTGATAATAAATTCTTTAATATCTACTCTCATTTAAATATCTGTAGGGAATAAAAAATGAGTGTGATATTATATCTTGTTTAGATAAAAATTAACTTAAATAAACAAATATATCCTAATTTATATCTTATCTAAAGATAATTAATAGAGGCTTAGAAAATGTTAACTATAGAGATAAAGGAAATTTTGTTTAATACTTAGCGATCAACATAGTAAAGCTATCAATTATAGGATAGAAATAGATGTAATGCTATTAATTGACTATTTGGAGTAATTCTTTGAAAGTTATTTGGAATTAAAGATTGTATAGGAACTAAAAAATTTCGAAGAAAAAATTAGCTGATATATATTAATGCCTCCAACGTATTTAGATTCATTTTTATTCTCTTAATAATAATCTATTTCTTGATTCTCTTTAGAATGATGCTTCAAATATAATTTCTAGCTTTTTTCATAAGCTGTAATTATATTTAAGCATTATTTTGTTTATTTATTAATAGAATACTTGGGTCGACTTTTGTTAGCTTTCTTTTCAGCACAGACATAGTTCATTACCTAATTACAAGCTTCTCATATTATTTACTTTGAATGATAAAGTCTTTGGTTCAAGTCGATTTTAGATAACAGCCAGGTCATCCAATTACTTTATAGTTATTCCAATTTTTCTCTAAAAATGCCTTTAACAAAAGAGTCTTATTAATTCTGATTTATATTTTCTCTTTCTCTTTTAACTTGTTTGAGATTCTAGTTTCTTCGTACTTATTATTACAGACAATTATCTCTTATACTCCCTTTAGTATGATTTATTTTTAGTCATTATTTTTAGCTCTCGAATAAGACTGAGAACCAAGCATAAGATTTACCTCTAATATCCAATTTGAATATCTCTATATAGGCATTGTAATTATTATTCTATCTCCATATTCTCTTCTCTCTATTGTAATCCCTTGCCTTTACTTATACTGACTTTATTTTTATCTTATCCTTTCTCTTAGATATCCATCCTTTTTTGCAAGATAAGTAACTTGTCCCCTACTTTTATAATAATATATTGATGCTTCATATCAGCTTATCTTAACTAAAGGATATTTTATAGTTGTAGTTTTTTATTTTGGTTTAATAATTTGATGAAATTTTAAAATCAGTTCATGGAATTTCCTTCTTATAACTTAGAGGATTCAGCATCACTATCGTTTAAGTGTTTATAAGCCTTAAAATTTCTTTGTATTACCTTTAAGCTTTTGAACTAACTTCTATATTCCATAATAGTCTATTCCCTGGCTAAAATATACTCCTCTTATGTCTTTACCGTTTTGTTAAGTTTTCGGCCTATCATATTCAAAATTTAACGAATTTTAGTTTTATACTTTGTAGCATATAAGCATGAAAAGTTCAAAAGACTGTTAAAAAAAAGTTCCATTTTTATAATAAAAACTTAAAATCAAAAGAGTAAATCAAAGTATATCAAAAAACGCCGACTAAGGGACTTGAACCCTTGACCACCAGCTTAAAAGGCTGGCGCTCTACCGACTGAGCTAAACCGGCTTATTTATTATAATTTAACTTCTTTATAAATTGAAATACTCACATCAACTAACCTTTTTATACATTCAATTACATTTGTAAAGCTTAATAATAAGCCTTGCCTTCTTCAATAACTTCACATTTTAAGTCTATCTAGCTTAGCTATCTGCTTATTCATCCAACTTCTTTCACTTTCATCTATTCAATATCCTCTCTTACACACTTAGTTAAGAAAGTAATTGAATAGCTTTTCTTTTAAAATCTGTTAATTATAATAAGGATATTATAGTAATAAAGTACAGAGTGGAGAAATATTAAAGCAAGAAAGGAGGAATTATGAATAATAAGCTAGTTTTATTTTTTGTTTATAACGAGAGTTAAAAAGCTGGGTAGGGGGAACTTATGTGTGATTTTATTAAGGGAGCAAAGCTAAATGGATTTAACTTTTGATTCATATTTAAAATATAGAAGAGAAAAATTTGAAAACTTAGACTTAAGCCAAAATATTCAATATTTTAGCTTGAATGTAAGCTTATCAAAAGAAAGACCTAAAGTATCTTAGTCTATTTTCTACATTAAGTCAGTCCCTTGAAGTTTCTATAGTAAGAACTTGTCATATTTTTTGCAAAATTAAGCTCATTTTAAAAGCATTTTTGGTGCTTCCTCGATGCTTTTATACAATTAAGCAAAATCCTACAGTATTGATATAGAAAAGATACAATCAGACTTATAAAATATAACATATTAGGATTTAATTAAGCAATATAATTATAAAGAGATTAAAGGTTCTAGAAAAAGAGGTAAGATTCTCCAGTTTTATCATATTTATATTATTAACCTTCCCTACTTTCTAGACTCAGCTATTAAACTAAAAAATTCATTCTGCATTTCTTATTTATTGCTTATATAACTACTCTCTTTAATAAGAAAGACAATCTCAGACTGTCCTCCTTTGTGTTTCATTTCGCTCAGATTTTCATAAGACATTTTACCTTAATCCAGGATAATAAAATTATGATTTCAACTCTAAAAGCTGTTCTATCATCTCATGTCTAAAATACCACAAAAACACTTTAAAAGCTTCTTTTTTTAAAGCAAAGATGAGATTTCTTTATCTCTTCTTCCAGCTTCTACCACATAACCCTATAAATATATCTGCCAATCAATTTGAAGAAAAAGTGTTAGTTTTCTATATAAAAAAATAGAATTAAAGATCCCTTAGGTTATTAGATAGCAAAAGTAAATTTATTTAATTATAATTAATTTATGATAGCAAGGCTTTTAAAGAAACTAATTACGAATACTTTAAGAATATAAGGCAAAAATGGATTTTAGCTAGAATGCGCAGTGAGGACAATTAAACTCCCTAGATTAGGGAAAGAAAAATCTGTAGGATATTAAAGTCTCTTAAAGAAAGTAAGGATTAACTAGCCTATTTATGGAGTGATTTCAGAATGATGCTAGAGAATTACTTAATAAATAACTATAATTGGCCAATAAGGTGACTAACTAACTAAATAGATATAAAAGGATTTTAGTGAAAATAGTAGAATAATACTAAGTAATTTGGAGTATATTATATAGCGAGAGTAAATAATTAATATATTAGAGGTTAGAAATGATTATGATTTAGCGGATCAGATTAAGTGAAAACTAGGAGTGATAGACAATGATTTGAAATTACCTTCTAAAGAAGAAAAGCATAAGAAGCTTATAGAGTAATTAGAATTTTAATGCTAAGAAATTAAAAGTATAGATTTAAAATAGAAAAAACTGTTGTAACTACTAGCTTTTTTCAATTAGGCTTCGAGACAAACACCAAATAGATAGGAAATAGGTGAAAAAGAAATGGCCACGCTAAATTAGATTGCTCAGATTTATAGTCAAAATGCGAATGAAGTAATACAAGTTTTTTTGTCATAAAAGCAAAAATTTATAAGTAGCTTAGAAGAAAACTATGGAGAAGAAATTTTTAACGAAGAATTATAAAATTAAAACTACTAGGAATTAGTATAGATCAAGGAAAATTAAACGCATCAGAAGTATTAATAAGAATTTAGAACAATCGAAAATGTTAATTTACAATAGTAGAATAAGTTTTAGAATAACTAAGATACACAGGCAACTAGTAAATAAACAAATCCTGAGCATTTTTAAGAACATAAGCCTTCTTTTAATAATACAAAGACTTATTAAGTGCAGCCTCAAATCAATCAAAAGTAAATTTAGCAGAGATATATAAATTAAAATAAAGCTTAGAATATCAATAATTACTAGAAATTTGATCAGTAAATAAATCAGCTAAATAGGAAATAAAATATTTAAAGTAGCTAAAATATTAGATAAAATATTAGATAAAATATGGACTAATAAATGTAATATATGCAATTAGAAAATAATAGCTTAAAGTAAGAAGTATAGTAATTAAAAAGAACAATCTAGGAACTAAAGCAAAAAAGCTAAGGAGATGAAATAACCCTTACTAATAAAATCAGAGGTTAAAGTATTTTATTAGAACAAAAATAAAATGAACTATAGCTTGTAAAAGGAAATTACTAAAACCTTAATAGAAGATTAGTAGAGTTATAAAAAAATTACTCTGAGATGTAAAGCTAGGAATTTGGATTAAAGTAAGTTTTAAAGAAAAAAGAAAAAGAGTCAGCTATTTCTTAATAAAGAATTAAAGAACTTGAATTAGAAATTTTGAATTTAAGGTCTGGACAGAGACCACTCAATATTAATGAAATCGATCAGGTATAATAATTTTAAATGATGTATTAGGAGAACTAGAACTTTTATAAGGTAAGATATTATTCAGGGGGAAATTCAATCAATTCATTAAAATTAAAAATATTATAACAATCAGACAGTAGAAATCTTCTTGTAATCCATTATATAGAAAAATTAAGAATGTAGGAGTATATGAATGAAATAATGAAATTCTATTAAATCAAGTAGAAATTGGTAAAAACTTTTAGCTGTAAAAAAGCATCAAGCAAAACTAATCTGTTATGGTTAAAATTTTAGTCGATTTACATAACTACGAAAAGCCTTAATTTATTCAAACCTTTGTACTTAAAAAGAATCTTTAAGAGGAAATTTCTGAGAAATTCATTTTATAGCTACATATATATAACTCGCCTAAAGTCATTCTATAGGTAGATTTGACAGCAAATGATTGATTCACAGAGGAAAATATTACAATCAACTGTTTAATTAAGAATACAGGAAATTCTGCTTTACCTGATAATACTATGCTAGTTAATTTGAATAATTCGCAATAATAGGTAGCATTAGGAGCTTTAAATCCATAATAAACTGGATATATCCAAGTTAAAATTTAGGCAGATTGCTAGTAAGGAAATCATTCATTAAAATTCCAGCTCCAGGCTGATAACATGGCTTTTGGAGATACATTAGTTTATACCTACAAAGCTCATAAAATCTTCTGAGGATAACAAGACTATCTCAAGTTATTTTACGAAAATATCCTATAAAATATGAACTAAGAATAATTTAAGATACTTAAGAAATTAAGAAAAAGAGAGGATATAGAAAAGTTTTAAAAAGTATACGAATAAGGTTTTCTAACTTTGTCATGTTTAGATGTTGTAGTCACGGATATTCTTAGTAGTAAGAGTGTGTAAGAAATTTTAAGTAAGCTACAATAAGAAGCAAACTAGATAAATAGTTACTAATATTCTGAATTTGAAGATAGCTTCCAATGAAAACGTAATATTGATAGAAAAAAAATTTGAACTTTTTACATATAAAAGTTTAATTTTAAATTTGCTTAAAAATTGCTTAAGGTATATAAAATTTAGCTTTATATTAATTTTATTAAGGATAGTTAGAAATTGAGATTTATACTAAAATCTTGTTTGCACTCTATTTACTACAATGTTTTCTGAATATACAATTAATAAATTTTATATACTAAAGCACTTTGAACTTTGCTCTATAGCATTTATAATATAGCTATGTTCTTACTTTCAAATACTTTTATTTATTAAATTGATATGCTAAATCTTTCCTTAAACATACTTAGAAGACCTAAATTGGATCTAAGTTTATAGTCTTTATTTTTTGCTTTAATGAACTAGAGAAATTTACCTCTTTAAGTCTATTTTTCTTTCTAAATATGAACTCCTTAGAATAAATTATATCCCAGGACTAGTTTTTCTAGTTAAGTTTCTTTTAAAAGGCTGAAACCAAAATCTCATATATTTTTTTACTAATACCACTTTTATTTTACAACCTTTCTTTAATAAATTTATGATTTTTATTACTTTTTGCTTCTTAAAGATGAAATATCCTTTAATTACCTACTAAGTTCCTTAGTACTTGACTTTAAATTGAAGTTTAAATTATTTCCCTTTCCATTTTTATTGCTTATTAGTTTAGAAGTTTAGAAAATTCTATTAGATTATTAAAGTACATACTTCTAACTATTGCTGTACTCTTCAGTTAGAACTCTAAGTTCTTCAGCTTAATTTCATTCTGAGTTCACTTTTAAACCCTTTTCCCAGCTTCTAAAAATGTAAGCTACCTTCTAAAATTTTCCTTTCCTTTCTTCCTTATAAACTCTTAGCTTTATATGATGTAAAGTGCTAAGCTAAATAAGTTTAAAATTAGCTTTTCTTTTATAATTTTAAATCAGATATTTATTCTGAAAGATTTCCTTTTTATGTTGGAATGCCAAGAAGAACAAGAACTATTTCTAGAAAATTCTGCTCTAACTTCTGGATTAGTTAGATGGAAGGTGAATAGTTAATTCTAAAGGAAACTCTAGAAAGTACGAGGGAACTAAGCAAATTCAGCATTAAAGTAGACTAGAAAAACATTAATGGTTGTATATAAGTAGCATGTCGAAATTAAATCTGGATAAGGTATCTATTCAGGAGTGAATGTCTAAAAAGAAGTCAATAAGTAGAAATATCAAGTGAAGAGATTGGTAATAAAGAAAGAGAAGCTAGGGCATTAATATTTATACAGTGTATAATTTGATAAAGACATATTTATTAATTCTAATATTCACTTTATATATAAAATATAATGCAATAGAGTGAAAATTCCTTATCTTAAGCTAAAATTAGCAAATATAAGCAAGATCTATAGAATATAATATCAATCTGCAATAAAGAAATTCCTTAAATTCCCCTGTCGTAAATAGTAGTAAACAGAGTTTAACTCATGATATAATATCTAGAGCAAAACTCTAAGTAATCTGCTGTTTTAACTAGATCTGACTAGGAAGATCTTAATGAGAAAATATAAAAAACCAATAGCATTTTAAATGAAATATCATAAAGAAAAATAATAGGAAAAATACTTGAGCCTAGAGGAGATTTCGATTTGATAAAGCAGATATAGTGAGACTTTGATGTAATAGATCGTCATCTCAAGGTTAATACTAAGGAGTAAAACTATTAGCAAATGGTAGCAAAAATGGAAGAAGAATGCTTATAAATGAAGAAACTGGATGAATTTCAATAAAAATGTATCTAATTATTAGCTTACTTTAATAAATATTAGAACAAATTAACAAAAAATATGGAAATTAGTGAAAAGGAAAGAGTAGTTCTACAAAAATTGGCAGAAGCTTATAATCACAACTCTGAAAATGTGATTTAGCACTATTAGTAAAGAAAGCCTGGAATATAGATTCAGCTGAAGGATAAATTTAGTCAAGAAATTTAGGATAACAACTGACAAAATCAGAACTTCATAGAGATTCAAAGCTATAATCTTAATCCTATTAGTTAGATTAACTATATAACCAATCTTCAGTAGCAAAATTAGGTATAATAATTCAATTAAAACATTAGTAATACTTAATCATACTAATAGGAGTATTTTCCCATAAAAGGGAATTTGTCTTATTAATCTAAGGATAATTTTTAAAGATAATAAGGTAACATATTAGTTGAGAATTAACGCTTTTAGGAATAGAAAGCACTAAATTAGAACTTTTGCACATAATAAGGTTGGAATACCTAAGGCATGCCTATTGACCAAGTCTAGCAACAGTAGATTAAATCATACATAGGAGAAATTAATAATGATTAGTAGTTCATGCCTCAAATTAACCCTAGCCAAGCTTAAGAATTATTCTCACCAAATACGTAGAAATATAATGAAACTAAGTATTAAGAAAATAATTTGATATAGGATGTATAGTATAGGGATAATTTGACTCAGCAGAACGAGAATATAAGAGAATAAAATTAACTTAACTTTAATATGCAAGAGTATACTTAAAGCAATTAACAACAGAATTAGTAATATTAGAAGCAGTCTTATAATCTCTAAAACGAAAATGAAAGCAAGCAACTCAGCATAAATTCAGAAAATATACCATCTTAAAACATAAAGCCATAGATTGAGATGCAACCTACTATCACTGAGTTAAATGTTATGCAGCAAAATCTTGAAAATTCTGAAAATTAATTCAATATGATTCAAAAATTACTAGATGATAAAACTAAGGAAATTTAGTAAAAGGAAGAAAATATTAGAAATCTACTGATGGAAAACTAATAATTTAAGTAATAGGAACTCAATACTAGCAAAGAGATCCAAAATTTAAAGCAGTAAATCCAAGAATTGCAAAGTATAGCTTAAAACCAAAACCAGAATCTGAACTAAGAATAAATAACGAATTAATGGAAAAAAAATTATTAGGAGAAGGTTGAAGAATAATAAAAACTCAAAGAATAATGGAACACAGAATTTTAAAATAGTTAACTAAGAATCTTTTTTCTTCAAAAAAATTTAGAAGATTAAAAAACGTTCTATGAAACCATTATAAAGGATCAATAATAAATTATTAAAAGATGATAAGCTTAAATATAATAAGGATAGTAGCATCCAGTAATATAGCAATATTAGGTATAAAGTAATTAAAATGCAAAAGATCAATAATTAAAATAGTAAAATGAGTTCGTAAATAGAATGAATATTGAGATAACCAACTTAAATAACTAGCAGACAAAAAATAAAGATGAAATTTAAAGCCTGAGAAATGAAAATGATTTACTTAAAAAAACTATTTTTGAGAATTCTAAAATTATAAAGGATTTAAAAGAACTAACTAGCACATATGATAACTCGAAAAAGCAGTTAAAATAGCTGTAGAATTTTTTGAAGTAAAAGAATGAAAAAATTGAAGGTTTAGAACTTGAAATTTAAAATTTGAAAGAATAGAACAGCTAAAGAATATAAAGATAGGGATAAGATTATTAAATGTAAACTTCATAAGACTTTCAGAAGCTAGATGTAAATTAGTAATAATTTCAGCAAACTCAAGTAGAGTAAAATTAAGATTTTAAACAAGAAGCGTTAGGATAGTAAAGCATACTTAATGGAAAAGAAGATGATTAATAAAAGGTAAATTAATTTACTTCATAACAAGCTCAAGCTGAAATTAGTAACTTAACACAAAATAATTAGATAAACTTTTAATCAGCTCAATACTAATAAGGTGTATCTAATCTTATTGAATAGTAAAACTATTTCTAAATAGGCAACAGCGAGATTTAATAAACTTCTTATTAAATGGATAACTAACAACAAAACATGACTAGTCAAAATTAATAAACAGCAGCTTTGAAAGAAACTTCATAACTTTATAGCAACACTGAATGAAAAGAGGATATACCAAAAGAATAAAATTAGATATAGGGGCAGTAGAGTTATAATAGTGAGTTTTATAATCAGTCAAAAGAAGAAAATTAGTAAAGCTACTACAAAGTAAGATTTTATGCAGGGATAAATTTTATGACTACAAAACTAGTAAACTTATAGTCGTGACAAAGTAGTTGAAATAGAGTTGTAAGATTTTCTATTTTTAGCCAAGTTACAAATATAGGAATTTAGAAGTGGACAGAGAATGTAAGTCTATTCCAAAAGGATAATAATTAATACTACCAAATGTAAAGTTCTCTAGGACAAAATGAATCTGAAACGCTAAAGGTTAAAGTTGATTTATACAACTGGTAAGAGGAATTTTACTCCTAAACTTTTGTACTAAAAATGAATTAAGCGTAAGATATTTCAGAGGAATATTAAGTAAGATTAAAGGTTTTACCATAATTGCAAGCAGAAATTAGACTAATTTCAGATTACTAGGATTATTTTTCAGGAGAAACTGTATAAATCACTTGGGAAGTAAAAAATACTGGCGGGCTATAATGGCCATAAGATACATCTTTAAAGAGTTTAGATAACTTCACATAACCAATATTAATCGGAAATGTTTAACCTTAAGAATCTAAATAGATAAACTCAGAATTGAGAATCGAATGGAAATAAGGCAGCATTACTCACCACTGATAACTTGAAGGTAACGGACAGTCTTTTGGAGATATTTATTCTTTGACATACAATCTGTTTAATCCATTTACAGGAGTTGATGACCCTATAAAAAAGTAATGAGATACCATTATCGCAAACATTAATAAAGAAGAAGCCAAAATATTTAGGGCTTTGAAAGCATAAAATCAGATATCACTTTTCTATGAAACAGCTTAATAAGGATGAATCAATCATATAGGTTTAGAAACTCTAGTTAATGCTATATTATAGGATTAATTCTGCTAAAAAGGAAAGGAATTTGAAGAAAATCTTAAATATATAGCAAAAAATAAAGGAAAAAGTGAAATGCCTGAAAAAAGCTGTGGAATATTTTAACTTTATATTAATTAAAATATCTTAAATCATCTTAAGTTTGAGAATTTAATCCTTAGTTATATTAAAAGTTTTCCTCACAACTTTGGGATCCAAAGCTTTTTTACACTTTAATCAATGCATAAAACAAAGAGAACTATGAAATGATATCTTTCATTGTAATTTAAGAGTTAATAAAATAAATGTGTTTAGGCTGGTAAAATGCAATTCAAATGTGAAGTATTGATTAATAAGGTATAATAGAGATAAGTATTGCTAGAGTTTATTTAAAGAATGTGTATAAGGAAATTTATAACTTCTATATCAAAGAGCTGATGATTATTAAAGCTAGAATTAAAAGAAAACATATTTAAAGGATAAAATCTTAAAATTATTAGTAAGGTAATTTAGTATTAAATTTAAAAGCTAATTAAAGAAAGAAGTTCATAATATATCATTAAAGGAAATTGATTTTAACGAAAGTAAATCTATTCCTTGAATTTCTTTAAATTAATATTAATAGCTAGTTAAGTTAAAATGGTTTATAATAAACTGCTCTAATTAATAAAGGGTATAAATCAGATAAGTCGAAGAATTTTAAGTTTCTTAAGAAGATACTAAATCTCTATGGTCTAAGCAAAATAAAACAAAAATAGGTACCATTAGGGTAAGTGAGTTTTTAAAATAAAATATAAAAGACTTTTTATTTGAATCTTCGAATAAATTGAATAAGTCTAATTCAATAAAAAAATCAAAATACTTGACTTTAATATTTTTCAGAATCTAAAATTAAAATAAAGACTTTACAATATAATGATAAACAAGCATTTATATGATAATTAAAAATCAAAGAAATTTCAGGATTTAGCTTATAAGGAAAAATCACTCAAAACTTAAAATAATTAGAAGGATTAATAATTTGTGCTATATAAATCTAATTATAAAAAATTTAAGCATCAATACAAATTTATACTAAGATACCTATTTAGATATCGAAAATTATGAACTCACCTTACTTCCTTAATGTTCAAATCTTCTTTCTTTTTCAAATTTTATTAATGTTTTCTTTATATGATACTGAACTAAAACCCATAATATAATTCAAAATAAAATAAAATATTCAAAGGCTTCTAATGTGTAGTCAGAATATGATATCAGAAGTATATTTTATAAGTTTATTACTTGATGGCTTTATTATCTTTAATTTTTGTTTTATTATTACTTGATTTGAAAAAAATGATAAATCTCTTTTTATTAACTGAAAAGAGAAATTATGATATAATTGTTTTTTACTTCAAGCTAGAAAATGTAGATTTTGAATTGTTTTGAATATCGTATATATTAATTGATTTTGAGCATGGTAAGAAATTTTTTAGTTAAAGTTAAGTTTTAACCTAAAACTTAATTTTTTATATATGTAAGGTTTTATAATAAAAGGAATATAGATAGATAGAATTAGATCTAATTAGATTTTAAAATTAAGTCTGTTTTTATTTAGTTTTCTGATCTTATTCGTTAGCTAAATTCTTAATTACGTTTTGATTTTTACTAGGTTATTTATTTTGAACTGATCTTTGATTGAGTTCAGATGAATATTCACTTTATTGGTTTTTTTTATTCAACTATAAAATGCTAAATCATTTATTTTACGAATGTATAAGATCTTATTTGCCACTCTTACTGAAATAAGTGATTAAGGAAGATTATTCTTCTATCTTTATAATAAAGATTGTCAACTAATGCCTTGCTTTTCTTCTTTTGATCTAGCGCTTAAATAACTTAGAAAAGTATATATAAGAAAGAGTCTCTAAAATTAAACTTTTCTACATAATGCTCTTTTATGATAGAATCTCTTATTATTATTTTTGTAGAGAGCTATTCCGCTACATTTATAGTTCCTTTCTTCTTGAAACATCCATTTATCATTTTATACGAGCCTTTACTAATTACGCTATAGCATTATTTAGAGATAGCCAGTACTTTAAGCTTTCATCATTGATTATTATCTTTATTTCTGAGTTATAAACTCACAAAAATAGCTTAGTAACAATTAGGAAGATCCAAAAATGTTCGATTTTCTTTATTTTAATTATTTTCTATAGTATTTATAGGCATTGATCTTCTAATGAGAATTCATAGTTTTTAAATCTCTGTAAGTTTAATAGTTTTTTAATCATATTCCTAAAGTTTCGGTATTTCCTGTTATAGATCCATCAGAATAATTTTTGGTTTCAATTTTACCCTCTGAACGATGCATAAACTACTGAATCTATTTTTTTCTTAATGTTTTAAAATATTGTTTTTATGTAAATATCTTAAGTTAATTAAGAAACGTCCAGATTCCTAGCAGACACAGGATTAGTTTTTCCTTATTTGCTGAAAGGATTTAAGTGGTTTTTCTTAAGATGCAATATTAATTAAATCATACTATTTTTAATTTTATACATAAACATATAGTAAATATATGAACTTAGGAAATATTCATCGCTATATTTAAATATCATATTTATTGCTCTGTGTAAGTCCTATTACATATCTTTATCTAAGATATGTCAAATTTAATAGAAAGCCAGAATATTTTCCTTTAGATTGTACTTCACTGAAATTTTCTTATTTTGCATTGTCATTTTTTCTAAAAATTAATAGAAAATATAACTTGACTGGCTAATTAACTGGAATTATCTGAAAATATTACTATTTATATAGATGACCTCAAATTTAAATATACCAAGCATTTATTTTTATCTTTATTCCTATGAATAAAACTAAATAAAAGATATTAATATTTAGTAATATTAGGATATAGTTGTAATACTTATAGCCCTGGCTATAAAATATTCAAATATGCTAAATTTAAAGCTTTTAAACATTTTTAAAGCTTCTTTCTCTTCATCTAACGCGAGTTTTTTCAATTTTCAATATTACGGACTATACATTGATTTTAGTTAAATTTTTTATTTTTTAAATTAATTATTTTACTCCTAAATATTTCTAAACGCTTCTTTCACGTTTAGCTATAAATAATTCTGACAAGCTTATAAGATTTTGAACTAATTTTCTTAAAGAAAGATTTGTAGAATAGTTTTAGTCTTATGGGTATAATCTCTTTTCATTCTTCTCATTTGATTATTTATTTTATAATTTCCAGTTATTATCTGTACAGATTGATCAAGCTCATTTTAGATTTCTCCAAAATACAAATTATTCTTTATCGAAAATTGTGATGATTATTCAGTTCTTATTACGAATTAGAGAAAAATATTCTCAGTTAAATAAATAAATATGATTATAGAGCGATTAGCACATCGTTGGCGCTTAGCTCTTTCACTATTAATATTTAATATTAAAAAAAGTGTTCTCAAAAGCTTTATTTCATTCTTTTCGTCCATAGAGCCACTTCAGCTTCTCCAAATGGGGAATGTTCTTATTAAAAATTAGTCTTAAATCTTGAGTCAAATGCTTCAGTCTTCTTGAATAAGGTCCAAATAAGAATTTGTTAACTAAGTTATTAATTAGAAGGCCCGTCAACCAAACTTTCATACTGCTAGAGAGAACCCTTGGGGTAATTAGGCATGTCTCAACGGAGCTTATCCACCCTTCCCCGTGGTGGTATCTAGTGCAAAATTACTCGCAATGTAGTATACACTGCGCCAGATTACCTACTTTTTCTCCTGACCCAGCCAATATTCATTTTATATTTTTTATAGTTAATAAATTCAAAAATGTTTCTTTAAAGTTAAAAGGAGTTAATAGTTTCAAAAGTTTGCCCTTTACATTTAGTGGATTTGAAATCGACTTCTCTTGAACTGAATGGTGACTTAGAATTTAATTAGTCCGCCTTCCGTATTTATAATCTGGTCTTCACGGTTAAGCATTTTGTATCTGAAATAATTTTTAAAATTCTTAATATTACTGTTGTAAAAATTTTCTTATATATTTAACCTATTTGAGTTGGTCATATTTGGAATAGGTACTTTATTATATTTCTTCTATTATTTTCATTGATTTGGTTTCTTTACCAGCATCTATTATAACGATGCTACTTTTAACATACATAACAGGTAATTTTTATTCTAATACTTTTTTTATTAATTGCCTTCTATGTCCATAGGAATAATTCTCTGTTATCCATGATTCTTTATATAATTTTTTATTGGATATTCTATTTTTTTAAAGTTCTTTTATTTTAAATTGGAATTAAGAAAACTAAAGCATTTATGGAATTTAATTAATTATTTTCCAATCTCATCCAGTTTATATCCCATTTATGATTATAAGTCATTTATTCCATTCTCTATAGATGGAAATTTAAGGTTTAGATTTTTACCTATTTTTGCTAGTATATATTCTAATTTTCTATCTTAATATATGTTGTTTGATTCATATTGTATATATTATTTCCTTTACTGAATTTATTATGCAAGGGATTCCTGAGATTATTGTTCTTTATCTTGTTAAGGTGATTATTCGATTAAATTAAATTACTATTCAAATTTTTTTAGGTATTCGTTGAGAGAGGTCTGTTATTCCTTAGGTTCCATTTTATTTTATCTTAATATGCAGCTTGTTGTATTTTGTATGTGTAACTTTAAAAAAAATTTTGCGAGTGTAAAGTTGGTTTATAGTTCTTTATACAGTTGTTATAAATTGATTATTTGGAGACTTTCATTATAAAATTTCTGCTTTATTTTTTATTCTCAGTGCTCTTTACTTTCATTGATATTTAGACCAGTGAAAATTAAAGTTACTTAAATTAATGGTTCTTATATATATATTTTCAGTAAGTTAAAGAGTGCAAAAGGCATTTTTCTAACATGAAAACTAGGTAGAAAAAAAGGATTTACTATGATTATTAATTTTTAATAGAAGCTTATTATCTTTTATGCTACTAGATGTTTGAATGGAATTAAACTAAAATCTATTAAGAAAGACTAATAAAATGTCAATACCTTTTTCTAAAATTCTATTTAATAGTGGCATTTTTGAGATTTAGTCATTTAATTATTTTTTCTGTTAATTTAGAGTGTCAGATACTCCATAAGATTAATTAAATATATAAATCAAAAATGAAATGCTTGACGTTCTTGGAAGTATTTCAACCTCTTTCCCGCCAACCTCTATATTATCCTAGAGGCTAGATATAAAAGTCTGAAAATCTATAAAAATCTTCTCTTTACAATGCATGTCGTCTTTTAATTCTTCTTTCACAAGATGCTAGATGTATTTGATCTTGTAAATTTCCCCAAATTTGTTACAACATAGTATTTCTCTTTTTAGTTTTAGTTATTATTATCTCTTCTTTTTGTCTTAAACTACTTCTACTAATTTCAGTATTTTTACTTGAAATCGAGATATTTCTAGTACCTTTCCCACAGTTTCTTTTGAAAGTTACAATAATAGCATCTTCTTGCTTGACTTTTAGGTTGAATCTTGAGTTATTTTTACCTTCAATTATCATTGGATCGTTCCTTTATTCTTTCAGCTCCATTTGACGCTGCAATTTGTATTGGCTTTCTTTTATTTTTTCAAACTTGTTGATCAGCTCTTTTTTTTTACTGTTAGTTTTGAGATTAACCATTCTAGCCTAGTAAAATATTTCAAAATGCGTAAAGGTCTCTTTCTTAGGCCATGTGTCTTGATTCTATTTCCTCTGCAAGTTCAAGTTTTTCTATTAACTTCCTATTGGCTTTCTTCATCTTTTGATCTCTTCCTGGAGGTCAAGCAACATTTTAATCAGATAATCATAGCTTATTTATTATTACGTGATGGGATTAGAGACTTCCGAGCGCATCATATTTTTAACATATTTCCTAGGCTTTTCTTTGGGGGTGGGAAATTCATCCTGATGGGTGTTCTTTTTGGTACCCCTTTCCTGGTCCTAGACTTTCTTGGATGTCGTTAACTCTTGCTTTTTTGAAGTCGCAAAGAATGCTGGTTTGAATTCTGACATCTTTTTTATACAAGATTAATTAAAGGAAAAAATTAGTATAAGAACAAGGTCAAGATATAAGATATAAGATGAAAGAGAACTGCTAAAATAAGAGATTAATAAAGATAAAAGAACTTTATAAACTATAAAGATCTAATTTAGAAAGAGAATTTCATATTTAAGGATTTTAGAATTATACTAAGAATAAACATAAGTAAATGCTCATAAGAATAATTAAATAAAGACTTATTTCATTATAATAATAATCAATCTAATTTAAATTAAACTTATAAAAATGGCTTAAGACCTTCAGATTAAGTTCTAGTCTATGCTCTAAGAAGGGAAATTTGCAATCACCCTATAATGGCTTCAAAAAACTCTAATTCTTATTAAAAATGCTAATATTTAGTACTCTATCTATAATAATATTTCTAAACGATGCTAAAATATTGTTTACCATATCGTTCTTAACACTGATCAAGCTTCAAAAATTACTAGATCTGACTTATAAGATTTAAATGAGAAAACGGAGAGAATTTATGAAATAATTGAGTAATTTAGGAATAGAGAAAAAATAAGTAAAATATTAGAGCCAAGGGAAGATTATGATCTAGCTAAATAAATGTAATGAGACTTAGATGTTATAGATCGTAACTTAAAAATAACTTCTAAGGAAAATAATTACAGTGAAATTTTAAACAACTTAGATCAGCAATGTTAAAAAATGGGTTAGATGGACTATTATTAATCAAAGCTACTTTAGCTTCTGGCTTATTTTAACAAAGACTATAATAAAATGACAAAAGATTAGCCTATTTTAGAGTAAGAAATAATAGTATTATTAAAGCTAGCTGAAATATACAAGCATGAGGAATAGAATGTAGTAGCATACTATAAATAAATGTAAGAAGGAATAATTTACGAACTAAAAGAAAAGTATTTAGAAGAAATTAGTTAGGAAAAAGAACAATTAAAAAACTACTAAAATATTGCTCAAAAAGTTTCAGTCTTGATTCAAACAATATAGAATATTAAATAAGTAGAATAAAATCAAGAATAAAAGATTTAGCAATAAAATTAAGGGCAGAAATAAGAAAAAAACAAAATGAGATTAAACTGGAGATAGGAGAGTAACTACTAGAATATATAAAAATAGTAAATTAATTTATAATAAATAAATAATTTAGGCTAGGAAGAAATTAAAGATTGGAAACCCAAGTAAACGCAAAATTTATTAAATTAAAATTTCATTACGTCTATCTAATTGTAAAACACCTAAAACAATCCTATCACCCAAGTACCTTCTTAAGTTAGAAATAATGAATAGTAAAATGAGCATAATTTGCAAAAATAAAAATTATAAGCAGCGTATCAGACTTAACCGATAAATCAAGGAGTTCCTTAATAAAATAAATAAAATATCCATCAAATATAAAATCTTTAAGCACAATATTACACCCAATAGCCAGAACAAGTATTATTTCAAAATTAAAACTATCAATAAATCTAAGAACAACCATTTGATAAGCTATAAAGAGAATTACTATAAAATAAACTGTAAAATGAGGCCAAAATTTAAGATTTAACGTAATAAATTTAAAAGAAAGAGCAAGAATTAAAACAGAAGTGCATTGAGTGCTAATCTTATTAATAGAATATAAATAATCTAAATTAATAAATATAGCTAAAAGAGAACGAAATTTAATCATTAAAGAATAACTTCTAAATATAATAGCAAAATATTTAAAATGAACGTATGGAAATGAATAAAAAATATTAGGATTAACAAATAAATCTAACACAGTAATTTAATCAAATCTAATAATAATGGTAAGCAAAAGAGAAAAACTTAAAGGAATAATTATAAAAAAAAGAAGAAGAACTCTAATAAGCTTCAAAGAAATAATAGAATGATCTTATGTAAAATATTCAATTTACAAATTAAAATTTCAAACAATTCCAACCATAAGTTTAAGCTAGATCTTAGCCAGAAACGAAATTCTAAAATTAATAAATATTTGAACAAAACCAAATCCAAGAAATAAACCAAATGAAGAGAATAAACTCTGAGAAGGGATTTTAGAATTTATACTAGGTATGTTATTATTCAGGGAAAAATAAAGTTCTTTTAGAACAATCATTAATATTATAACAATTAAACAATTGAAGTTCAACTGTAAGTTTTCATTTAGATAAATTACTAACACTGGATTCACTGAATGACTAAATGAAGTTACATTATTCTAAAAGGAAATTAGCAAATTTTACCTCTTAGATAAGCCTCTTAAATAAAATTAGTCAACAATAATAAAAATTCCAATTAACTTAGCCAACTATGATAAATCCTTATTTACTCAATCTTTTACGCTAATAAATCAGCCATAAAACTAAATTTTAGACTAACAAATCTTATAGTTATAAATTATTAGTTTACCTTAAGTTACTCTTAATGCTATATATGAGACGTTAAATTATTTCACTGAGGAAAGTTATTCAATAATATGCGAAATAAGAAATATAGGAAATACATCTTTACCTGCTAATACAATCTTAGTTAATTTAAATAACTAATAGAAAATATAAGTAGGCAGTATAAATCCTTAGGAAACTAAATTTTTAAATATTGAAGGCTTAACAGAGCAAAACGAAGGAAAATATACAAATTAATATCAACTTTAAATTAATGAAATACCCATCGGAGACTCCTTAATTTATAAATATAGTGTGCATAAAATATTTTAAGGATAGAATGATAAACTTAAGGAATTTTATCAAAATATATTATAAGGATTAAATTAATAGAATAAAGGCATATTTAAGAGGTTAAGAAAAAGATAAGATATAGAGAAGTTTAAGAGGCTATATGATTAAGGGTATCTCTAATAAATAAATATTTAGAGTTTAGTAATGGAAATAATTTATAACAAAAGTGAATAAGAGATTATAAATATTATATAAAAAATTGCTAGTGGTTATAACTATTATACTTATAATTGAGAAAGAGAGAACATACTAATAACGCTTATTAAAAATCAAATAAATAATTTTTACGTTAGCAGAATGCTTTAGAATTTAATGTCAAATTTTAATTTAAATCCCTTTCTTTAGTTTAAATTATATATCTTGGAAGTATTTTCTAGAGAGCTATTAAAGCTTATAAAATATAAAATAATATTTATTTTATTTTATAGTTTCTAAAATAAATAAACTTATTCTTTTAAATTATATAAAAATAGTAATAATAATCCATTAATAATATAGATAGAGTAGAGATATAAGCTAGTAATAATAAGATAGGATTGTTATATGAATATTTTTATCTCAAATTATATTTACTAGCTTTAGATTCTATTGATAAAGAAGTTACCTTTATTTTAAAATTAACATTTTGAATGCTATTTAATTAGCTTTAAAAAAGATTAGAATGATAGTTAAAGTTAACTAAAATACTTATGAATAAATAGCTTTTTTAAGAATTATAGTGTAATAATTTAATAACTAGAAGGGGTTAACGATTGCTTACTCTTAAAGTTTTACTTTAATCTCAATTAGACCTAATAAAATGTTAGTTCATATAAGTAAGAATGAATAATATTGACATGAGATTTAAAGCTAAGCAATAAGCTAAAGTAGTGAATACCTAATTATAACTTAAGCACTATAGACAGTCTATTATATCCTCTTTCTTACTAAGCTGTGCTAATTGATTCAACTTTTACCTTAACTCTATGAAGTTTATTAGCTATAAAGAGTCTAAAATTTATAAAATACTAAAAGCTTCTTAATACACAAATCATTTTCCGTTTAATTCTTTAGATCATCATTTTACTCCTACTTTTCTAAAAAAGTCTGAATTCCTCTTAGTTTGATAGAGTTTATTTTGACTATCAAATTAATTTTTTCTCTTTTATATACTTAATTCTTTATATTTTGATAAGGATCCGTAGGTTACAGGTAAAATTATAATATAAAGTAAGGATTAAGTTTATAATGTCTATAGTCTATTTTACTCAATGCTGAAGACTCAATCATTAAAGCTCAGTAAACAAGTATTTTTAACTAAAGGTTCATTGAAGCATTCTCTTAATTAGGTTTAATATTTTCCCTTTTAAATAAATGAAGATATATCTATAATCCTTAAAAAGTTATTAAGCTGATACTTCAAATTAAAATATAACTAAGTAATAGATTTTAAGTTTCTTTTTTTATTCCTTTGCAAATCTTAAAAATCATTATCACTAATAAATTTAATAAGCAAAAATTTAGGCTTAGACAAACAAAGGGAAGTTATAATAATAAGAATATTAGACTTTATTTTATTTATCCTAATTGACTTAATAGTAATGCAAGATTATAATTTAGAATAAATAAATCTATATAAATCTATATAAATCTAAATAATTTAAAGAAGTTATACTTAGAAAAAAGATATGTGATATATACGTATTAAATATACCTAGAAAATTAAAGATTTAGGCTTTAATATTTAAGAAATAGATGAAAGTATAATTAAGAGGGGATCTAGCTCAAATGGTAGAGCGCTCGTTTCGCATACGAGAGGCAACGGGATCGATACCCGTGTTCTCCATTTTGATTAGCAAATAAATAAACTGATATTAGTTATTTTTAAATTAGCTATATCATATATAATAAGCCGGTTTAGCTCAGTTGGTAGCCTTTTAAAACAATAAATAATAAATTTACTAAACATAAAAATATCTTAACTATATAAATAACTAGTTTGTTCTAAGTAAGAATTTATTAGTTTTATAAATTATTAGTTAAACAAATAAAAGCTCTTTAGTTTAATAAGCAAAAGTAGCTATTAGCTTAAAATAAAATGATATAGTTCTACATTAATCAGTATAAATCTATATTTATTTAAAAGAATAAATTACTATAAATAGAAATCTATAAAGATAGTCATTAATAAGAAAACTTACTATTTATGAGTTAAAAAGTTTGATCAAATCATGATAATTGATTATAATAGCTTAACTAAGACTTCTATCATAAATGCATAGTTAGTTATTTGGTTTCTCATTTATTTAGTAAATTAAATTTAAATAGAAGAGATTTTATAATGTTTTAAGATATTAAATGCTAAGAAATCCCTTAGTAGCAAAGCTTATTTAGCTTCACTTTAGAACGACTTTAAAAAGCTAAAAGCATATGTGATGGAGCTAAAGATAGCTTTGATATATATAATTCTTTATCTTATCGATTTTAGTATATAATAAAATAGATAGTTTAAGACTCCAGCAAACTAGATTAAATTAATAAATCTGATATAGAAAATTTAAATGAAAGAGTAGAGAGAATTTGCAAGACTTTAGAAGAATTAAGAAATAGAGAGTTAGTATAACAAATATTAGAACCTAGAAATGACTACTACTTAGTATAGTAGATTTAGTAGAACTTAGAATTTATTGAACAACAGATTAAGATATAAACCAAATAAGAGTTTTATAGGAAAAGTTTGGCAGAAATGAAGTAGAAATGCTAGATACTAAAAAATTAAGATGAATGCTAATCTGAGCTACTCTAATTATTAGCGTTCTTAGATAAAGATTAAATCTAAGGATAAAGAAAAATAAATGAAAACGAAGTAAAAGTTCTAATAAAGCTAGCTGAAATATATAAACATAGCATAATTGACTTAATAGAGCTTTATATAGAGAGAAAGGGAATAATCATATAAAAACTTTAGTAAAAATATACAGAAGAGATATAGTCTATTTAAGTTTAATAAAATAGCATTAGAAAATATTGTAGAAATAACTAAAATTAATAATTAGATACTAAATAAAATTAGAACACCAGTGATAATTAAGTTTTAACACCAATGTAATTAGTAGTTCAAAGTTCTTAGAATGTCTTATAAAATATATCTGCTCAAAGTTTCTAAATATAAGCATTATCTTAAGAAAATTAAGTTTTGAAGGTATAAAATTTATTATTAAAGATAGAAAAAGAAAATTAAGAGCAAGAACTACTTTAAAAGCTAGAGGAAAACTAAAAAAAATTAAAAAATTCACAGAATCTAATTTTGGAAATGGAAAAAGAAATTAAAAAGCAAACTTTATAAACTGGTAATTAAGCAATAGCCATTGAAGATATTTTTGAGTCTTTTGAAAGTAAAACCTAAAGTAGTTAGGATTAATAATTAATAGATTAATTAAATTAAAAATCTCGATAAATTGAATAATTAGAAAAGTAGTTAGATAATCAAACAAAGAACTTGTAGCAAAATATATAATCATTAATTAGTGAATCTGAGAGGTTAAAGATGGAAAATGAAATTAGTAAAATAGAGGAAGAAAAAGCTAAATAAAATATTAATGCCCTAGAAGAGAGCAACAAATATCTTTTATCTTAGCAATCTGCTTTATAAACAATGCAAAATATATAAATTCAATTGCAAAGAGAGAACCAAGAATTAAAATAGTAAATCACAACAATAAATGAAAAAATGTAAGAAGCATAAACTAAGCTTAATTAGTATGAAGAAGATAAACAATAATGGGCTGAAAAAATAAATGAAAACATATAGAAAAGCTAAGCTATTATTAATAATCTAAGTAGCAATTTTACTTAAATATCAAAAGAAAAGGCGATTATTTAAGAAAATTCAAAACAAAAAGATAGTTAAATAAAGAATCTAGATCAATAAATTAAAGCATACTAGGAAGAAACTAAAGCACAGAAAGATTAGATTTAGAACATACAAAATGAGATTGAAAGTATAATAAAGTAGAACTAAGAGCTGTAGAGACAATTAAATGAAATCTAGCAGTAGAAGTTAGAATGGTAAAAGGAAAAAGATGCAGATAAAACTAAAGAATAATTATAAATGACATAAAATTAAATTGAGGAAATGAGAAACAATTTATTATTAAATTAGAAGGTTTAGGAAAGTTAACTTAGTGAGATTGTCAAGTCTTAGGAAATAATGAAGTAAAAGGAAAGTAAAATCATGAATTTATAAAGCACAAATTAAAGTTTGGAATAGTAGATTAATGACCACAAAGCTAAGATATAAAAACTTTTAGAATAATAAAATGAGAAAGATGCATAAAATGAATTTCTAAAGTAAGAAAATTAAAACTTAAAAGATGAATAAAATAAATTAAAATCTTAGCTTATCAATTTACAAGAGGAACTGGAATAAAAATAATAGCTTGAACTTTGTTTAAATAATTAATTAACTGAGTTGAAAATAGCCAATTAAAACAATAATAGATAAACATATCTTCAAAAATAAGAAGATACATCCCATCAATCTAAATATTAATAGTTACAATAAGAGATTTAAGAACTAAATACAAAATTAGCAATAAAAAATGAAGAAATACAAAGTAAAGAAAGTTAATTAACTAAGTCGCAAGAAATAGTACTAAATTTAAAACAATAAATAAGCATTATAGAATAGAAAGAATAATAGAATATTAAAATACTAAATTCTTAGCTAAGTCAATTATAGAACGATAATAATAATCTTACCTACACAATAACTATATAAAATGATAAAATATTAGATTTAGATAAATACTGTTCATTTTAAAAAGAAACAATATAAAAAAATAATGAGAAAGAAATAAAAAATTTGAAAGAAGAAAATTAAAAATAAGAATAGGAAATATAAAAGTTAAATAATATATATTAAGACTTAGAAAAAAAGCTATTAGATAACTAAGAAAGTAATCAAGAACTTCTTTAATAGTTAGAAAAAAGCTAAAAAAATTTAGCAACATCATAAAAATTAATTCTAGAAATGGAAAAAGAAAACAAAATTAAAGTATAATAAACTGATAATTAAGAAATAAGCACAGAAGATATTAAATTAGAGTACATTGAATGCAAAACCTAAACCATTTAGGATTAATAATTAATAGATGAATTAAATTAAAAATCTCGATAAATTGAATAATTAGAAAAGTAGTTAGATAATCAAACAAAGAAGTTAGCAGTATCTTAAGAATATAAAGTAAATATTTATATATAGGGTAAAATAGAATGCTTATAAAATAATAAAGTATTCTATAGTGAATAAACAGTATATTTAGAATTGTAACTTTTTTATTTAGTAAAATTATTAATATCGGAACTATTAAATGAACCGAAAACATTTACTTATTTTAAAAAGAGACATAGCATTCTTATAAGTTAGAAAAGAATCTTAGCTAGAAAAAAGAATATTTTATGAGAGTTCTAATAGATTTAAATAATTTTGAAGGAGCTAACTATACTTAAACATTCATATTATAATAAAACTTAGAAATAGATATTTCAAATGAGTGCTGTATAAACTTAACTATTTTACATAAACCTAAATTTTAAATCCTTTCATCTTAGTAAGATTAACACTATTTTATTGGTGAAAAAGCGATAATTTTATGAAAAATATAAAGTATTGATAAATGGCAATGACCTTTAGATACTTCTTTTGTTAACTTAAAGCATCCTTAATGAAATATAGTAGTTGGAGATCTTTAGCCATAAGAAATAAAAGAAATTGAAGTTGAAATTGAAGTTGATTAATTGGAAAAAGGAGAAGCTTATTGATTTTTATCTACTAATGGAAAAAACTTTGAAGACTATCTAGAGTTTAAGAGTTAAATTATAAATCCATACAAAGGAAAAAATGATTCCTTGAAGATATTTCATTTAAATTAATTAAAAGGTTTGAATAGGAAAGAAGCTAAATTTTTTAAGAATCTCAAAACTAGATAAGATATAGAAAGATTTTAGAAGTACTTGAAGCAAGGTTGGCTTGAAAGAATTGGATTCGAAAGATTAGTAGGCACAATAAATTCATAAAGTTAATTAGGTTCTGAAAAAGATTTAGAAAGTGTTTTGAAAAAAATTGAAAATGGTATAGTGAAAAGTAGAAATTGAGCGAAAAATAACTTTTTTCAAAACTTTTCTTTAAAAAAATCTAATTTTAAGTTGATACAAAAATTTTTAAAATAATTATAACTTAAGAATAATAATTATTATAATGATTTTAGCTTTAAAAATTCGGTAATTCTTTTCTATACTCTCCTAAAACTTATTTTTAAAAATTTTAACAAATCTCTTAAATCTATTCTGAGATATTACATAACTAGAAATACATTTTAGTTACTTTGATTAAATGTTAAAATACGCTAATTTTGCTTAAATTTTATTATCATAAACTAATTCAATTTATACCTTTTTAAGATAACCTATTTTTATTTAAAATATACTTCTATCTGTTGTTTTCTCTTGTAAAATTTAATTCATTTACATGAAAGATTCAAAATTCTATTTAATAATTCTTAAGTCTAATTATCAGGATAATTTTATATATCAATTAAATTCTAATGAGAGGTTTTTCCCTCATTTTTTTCTATTATAATTTTTTTATTTAATAAGCTAATTCTTAAAAAACTTCCTTTCTGTATAAAAATGAATTTAACTACCCCTTAAAAAGTTATCTACTATTTCCTCTTTGCATGTCTTAGGTTTTTATTCGAAAATTTTAACAATAAGTTATACATATTCCTTGTTACTTATTTCTATAACATCTTCTGAAAATGGTATTCAAAATCAAATTAGTTTTCTTTTCATTAAAATCCTTAATTTAAGCATACTAAACTTGGTACTCTTACACTGAATTGCATAAATTGTTTATGAGTATAACTAAGAAAGAAGTTAAATTATTATATCTGCTTCAATATTTCTGATAAATCTTCTATCAATATTATACTAGTCTCATTAAATCTACTTAGCTAAATATTATTCAATTCTAGATATTACAGTTAGGTGTTTTCACTTTTTCTCTAATTAAAGTTTAACAATTTTTCGAGTGCTTTCGTTTAATTCCTCTTTAGTTCAAACCATCATTAAATTCATTTGTATTTAGTATTTTTTAAAATGATTGAAAAATATAAATCATAAAGAGTTATGAAATGTTATATCTTATTACCTTATTCGATTTTCTTCCTCTAACTTTGACTACATATGAACTAATATTTTTCAAATTAATTTTTTAATTTAGTTATTGTAAAAAAAACTTATTACATGATCTTTACTTCTAAGCCAAAAAACTAATTTGTTAAAAAAATTTGTATTAAAATTTCTAAGAAAGATGTATATAATAAAACCGAAGGAGTCTATTATTGATCTTATTAAATTAATTTAAAATGAGACTTCTTAGAGGTATTCTTTCATCTCTAATTAATTTAATATCTTTTTCTATTTCTCATTATTAAATAACTTCCTAAAGCATTTTAATATCTACATTCTAAACTTCTGTTTTGATATAATTTAACTCTTTTTTCATTTTTTATATTTATACTAAAATACTTAGCTCTGCAAAATGTATTTAAGAAAAGTTTCTTTATAACAAAAGAATTTGAATCTAATGCTTAGATTTATACAGACTGATTAGGATGATTTATATATAAGATTCTTAGATATTAAAAAATTACAGATGCATAATTCCTAGATTTAGCTTATAATAAAGCTGATTCACAATAATTAATACTAATACATTTTATTATTACTAAGGCATATTTGCTAAGTGTTCATTCTTTTTATTAATTCAAAATCTAAATTTTTGTCTGTATAAATAGAAAATCCAATTTTATTATGTACCTTAGCAATATCTTTTATTTATAGATATATGACTTTATTCATTGCAGTTCTTTTTAACAAAATATCTTCCTTAGTTTCTCGTTAATTTACTATATAATCATATAATTAACATTTTATTATTTAATTATCTTAGAATTTAAGATATTCTTTACTTTTTGCTTCTATGAATTTAGTATTAGACTCTTCTAAGTTATATTTATTCAATTATGTAAAGATCCTTTCAATTTCTTTGGTTTAGTAATATTTTCTTTTATTAAAATATTAGATTCAGCTTTAATTTAATTAGAAAGTACTGAAAGTTCTTCTAAAATTAATATATTAAAATGATTTTATAGTTAGATAAGATCATTCTTTTATTTATTTTTTACATCTAGTTTAATTAACTTTTATTATTAAATATAAACTAATTATTTTTAATTAAAATTAACTTTAGTATGATATAATAAAATTTATCCTTTTATTTAGATATAAGCTAAGGAAATTTCACTTTTACTTTTGGAATTTTTTGGTAAATTACGAAAAAAAAGCAAATTACTAGTTTATTTATGAAATTAAATTTTTCAAAAAATAAAGCATCTGCTTATATAAGGATTTATCCCTAATAATCTTGCTTTATTCTATAAAGCTTCTTCCAAATCATTCTAGTTTTATTTGATACCTAATGTAAGAATAGTTTCTACTAAATTTTCTAACTTAATATGTGTTGCTCATCCCTTTTCTACATATTCTAAACATCATTTTATATCTCTTCGCTTTTATAATCTGGCAAGTTAATTTTTATCGTTTTAATCCAGATCCTCTCATAATATACGATATTTTTATAATAATGGATCATTCTTTCCTTAAAATGGATTGTAGACATTATAAGTGTATTTTATTACCTCTCCTAAAATTTATTCACCAACTTGAAATTATCAATTACGTTCATACTTACCATTATTGCATTCAGTTAAAAATTAAAGCTAAATTTCTTTTGTCATTTTAGGTTTTAAACTTCCTATTTAAATTATATTAGTTTTATCTTCCAAATTTACTAAAAAAGTTTCATGAGTCAGCTCTTCTAAACTTTCATTTGTTATTTCGTAATTTATTATTACATTTTATTCAGCTATATGATCTTTATAATCCGTATTCTGTTTAGCAGAAATTTAAGGTAAAGGCTTAATATTTAGACAAACAGTTAGTTCTTCCGATATATTATCTTCAAAATTTCTTTTAAGAACATATGTTTGAGAAAACTAAGATTTCTCAGTGTTATTTAAGTTTATTTTTATTGTTTTAGCAAAGGACTAATTTTTATTCAACTTCTATTAAATTTATTAATATTAATTATCTTCTATTGAATAAAGGCTAATATGATCATCTCATTAACTATCTCCAATGTTTTTAATTAATCTGAATTATAATAACTTACATTTCAATTTCAATTACTTATCCAGAATAAAAAGTTTTGTTGTCTTGCAAGTAAATCAATTATCCCTAAATAAAAAAGTTACTTTATAATTGTTAATATGGTTTTTATTTTTTTTCTTTTCTCTTTATACTTCAATTTAATTCTAAATATCAGTTTAAGTACCCTTATCTAGCTTTTTATTATAATCTTTAATTTTATTTGTTTCTTTAATCTATTCAATTAGATTACTATCTCCTTCTTTCTTTTTTTACAATAGTTAATCTAACTCTAACTATTTTTGCTTTAAATCTTTTTTAAGCTCTATTATTTAATCTAAAGCTTATTTAATTTATTCATCTTTTTCTTTTTCATTATTTTTTAATATATTTTCAGATTCATTTTTTAATTTTTAAATTTAAAGTTGATTTTCCTCTTTTTCTTAATTGATTAGTCTTTAATATTACTCTATTGTTTCTTTTAACTTAGTTTCATATTAAAGTTTTATTTAATCTATTTTGTATTTTTATTCTTCATTTTGCTAGAAAATTTTTTATCGAAATATATCTTAGAAATTAGAATTCTATTCTTAAGAGTTTTATATTTCTTCAATATATTTTTCCTTTAGTTAATTTAGAATTTCTGGTTTTCTCTAACTATAAAATTCGACTAATTTATCTGAATTATGTTTATAGATTTCTGCTAGCTTAACCAGGACTAATTTTTCAGTCTCATCAAATTCTTTTATTTTGGTGCTTTGATTTTGATCTTTATTAAAAAATGCTAGAAACTAAAGTAGTTTGGATTAAAGCTCATCTATCTATTTTAATTTATAGCAATAATTTTACATTTCTGCCAAACTTTTCCTATAAAACTCTTATTTGGTTTATATCTTAATCTGTTGTTCAATAAATTCTAAGTTCTACTAAATCTACTATACTAAGTAGTAGTCATTTCTAGGTTCTAATATTTGTTATACTAACTCTCTATTTCTTAATTCTTCTAAAGTCTTGCAAATTCTCTCTACTCTTTCATTTAAATTTTCTATATCAGATTTATTAATTTAATCTAGTTTGCTGGAGTCTTAAACTATCTATTTTATTATATACTAAAATCGATAAGATAAAGAATTATATATATCAAAGCTATCTTTAGCTCCATCACATATGCTTTTAGCTTTTTAAAGTCGTTCTAAAGTGAAGCTAAATAAGCTTTGCTACTAAGGGATTTCTTAGCATTTAATATCTTAAAACATTATAAAATCTCTTCTATTTAAATTTAATTTACTAAATAAATGAGAAACCAAATAACTAACTATGCATTTATGATAGAAGTCTTAGTTAAGCTATTATAATCAATTATCATGATTTTATCAAACTTTTTAACTCATAAATAGTAAGTTTTCTTATTAATGACTATCTTTATAGATTTCTATTTATAGTAATTTATTCTTTTAAATAAATATAGATTTATACTGATTAATGTAGAACTATATCATTTTATTTTAAGCTAATAGCTACTTTTGCTTATTAAACTAAAGAGCTTTTATTTGTTTAACTAATAATTTATAAAACTAATAAATTCTTTCTTAGAACAAACTAGTTATTTATATAGTTAAGATATTTTTATGTTTAGTAAATTTATTATTTATTCTTGTAAAAGGCTACCAACTGAGCTAAACCGGCTTATTATATATGATATAGCTAATTTAAAAATAACTAATATCAGTTTATTTATTTGCTAATCAAAATGGAGAACACGGGTATCGATCCCGTTGCCTCTCGTATGCGAAACGAGCGCTCTACCATTTGAGCTAGATCCCCTCTTAATTATACTTTCATCTATTTCTTAAATATTAAACCTTAGTAATTTTAGAATTATACTATTAAGAATTAGAATAAACAAAATATTTCCTTAATATTTATTTTTAAGTTATATAATTTAATTTAATAGTAGCCATCAACTTTAATAAACTACCAAGCTTATCCTAATAGACTAATTATAATCATTTATTTATAGAACTATTTTATAATTATTTATTTTAATATTTTTGTAATGAAACATTAATAAAACTAAAAGAATTTTATCAAAATTATATTTTTAAACCTTTTTCAAATTGTATATATATATTTGATAAAGAATAGAGAGTATTTGCAGTTGCGAAATAATAAAATAGATTTTCTAGACAAGCTTTAAATAGTTCCTATAAATTGTAGGCTAAATATTATTTCTTTTATTGAAGTATGAATATAAAAGAAATATGATGTTATATTTTATTGAAAACATGCTTCTCTCAGTTTCTCTCTCTTGCTATAATTTAGAGTGCTATAAAAATGATTTTTTAGTATCTCTAATACTTTTTAAGTCTATTTACTTAAAAAGACACTAAGAGATTTACCTTTAATAAAAATATTTAATTAGATTAACTCAAGATATTTGATAAAAGTAAACGAAAACCTGTCTTATTTATTCAATTTATTAATATATTAAAAAAACGCCGACTAAGGGCCTTGACCACCAGCTTAAAAGGCTGGCGCTCTACCGACTGAGCTAAACCGGCTTATTATATATGATATAGCTAATTTAAAAATAACTTATTAATTTCTACGTTTTCAATTTAGTCGAATAATAAAAAAGTTAATTTTAAAATTAATAAAATTAAGAACTTCATACTCTAATAAAATTATAAAATAGGAAGAATGAAGAGCGAAATAGATAGCTATGGCTTAATCAGTTATAGAATGATAGACATATTATTAGATTCTCTTTCAGAAATTAATTTAGCAACTTAAGAAAAAATTAGATTTAAAGAGAAGAATCAATAAAAAGGGAGAAATTTGAGATTTAAAGGAAATAGAAGAAATCTTCTTAAAGATGGATTTTAAGGTAAAATAACTTTAGTAAAATGCTTGGTTTTAGCCTTATTAACTCAATATATACTTAATTTCAGAAATGTTTTTCTTTAATTTTGAAGTACTTTCACTCTACGTGAAAAGTATATAAAGTTTATATACTTTCATTAAAATTCTAAACTCAAGAAAAAAGAGAAAGTAAGTATATGATTATAAATATAAACCTATCGGCCTTTATCTAACTAATAAAAGATAATTAAAATAATAATATAATACGAGGACTAAATAATAGTAGGTTTAGAATATTTCATAAATGATAAAAGTTATGATTTCATAATTAACAAATTAGCCTCTGCTATTAAATGAGCTTTCTCTGAATTTATTTATTAAAATGTTTTATTTTACATTTAATATACTTTAGATCAGTTAGGATATACTTATATAATCTAGGCCTAAGTATATAAACTAAATAGCTTGCTATTTAAATCGCTTCTTTTTTAACTTTATTTAATGTAAACTTAATTTAGGGTAAATTTATAAATGTCTAAGTGTTTGAACACATTTTTAGTAGAATTAGGGAAAAAATTCTTTAATATAAATTTTTTTAATTAATATTAGTTATAAAAAGGAAAAAGGCAAACTTATTAGGGTTAGAATAGATGTAATTAGATATTTTATTGAAAGAGTTATAAAAGACATGAGTTGATATATTATAATGGTATATAGTATAATATGAATAAGTAAAATGAATTGACTTTAATATCTAGAATTTATGCTTATAACTCTAGCAATTGATTCCACATAAATATAAAAAAGTTTTATATTTAACAATTTTCTCTTTAAACTAGATGCTAAAATTTAATATATTATGCTTAATAACTAAAAGGAGAATTAAATGTTAAGTATAAAATAGTTTTAGAATATTCGATTAAATGATGTGCTAAGGTAAAATAATTCCTTATAAATTTAAATGATATTTCAAGTTATATTTTCAAATAAAAAATATTAAATTTATTTTGAAAAATGTAAACAGAAAATTGTAGTGAAATTAAAAATCATATGAAATCTTTAGGTTCATTTTCAAGAATGAAAGATCTCAGATATAGATAATAAATAGGACTAGTACACAAAAGTAAATATGAAATTTCTATAAATCGATGAATATAATAATAAATTAATATATCTACTAAAGAGAATATTCGTAAAACTAAATACAATATTATTTGATATATGTTGCTTCTTAAGAAGAACCATCTATTCTATTTTAAATAAAAAAATTATTTCGATTATGCTAAAGTCTAGATAATTCAAAATTAGCACTGGTAGATTTATTAAAGTAAGTCTTTAAATTATAATGATTTGAAAAAGATTGAATAATTTATACAAATTTCCAGAAGAAGAGAACTAGAGCAAAAAATTATTCTTTTAATTTTATAAAAGTAAATATTGCTATTATTAAGATGATAAATCATAAAAAATAGAAAATTATAAAATTATAAAAATTATACAAGTGATTAAAACAATTGAAAAAGCGGTTGCTTATAAAAATTAAGTAGCATGAGATTTAGAAAAGATTTTTAAATATTTCTAAAAGTTTATTTTTTTATTTTTTCTAAATATTTTATGAAGCTATAAAATTACAATCTCTGAAATTTTTTTTATTCTTTATTAAGAATTTCTATTATCTATTTTTATAAATTATAGTAATTTTTATTTAAAGGAAAAGTTTTGAAAAAAGTTATTTTTCGCTCAATTTCTACTTTTCACTATACCATTTTCAATTTTTTTCAAAACACTTTCTAATTCTTTTTCAGAACCTAATTAACTTTATGAATTTATTGTGCCTACTAATCTTTCGAATCCAATTCTTTCAAGCCAACCTTGCTTCAAGTACTTCTAAAATCTTTCTATATCTTATCTAGTTTTGAGATTCTTAAAAAATGTAGCTTCTTTCCTATTCAAACCTTTTAATTAATTTAAATGAAATATCTTCAAGGAATCATTTTTTCCTTTGTATGGATTTATAATTTAACTCTTAAACTCTAGATAGTCTTCAAAGTTTTTTCCATTAGTAGATAAAAATCAATAAGCTTCTCCTTTTTCCAATTAATCAACTTCAATTTCAACTTCAATTTCTTTTATTTCTTATGACTAAAGATCTCCAACTACTATATTTCATTAAGGATGCTTTAAGTTAACAAAAGAAGTATCTAAAGGTCATTGCCATTTATCAATGCTTTATATTTTTCATAAAATTATCGCTTTTTCACCAATAAAATAGTGTTAATCTTACTAAGATGAAAGGATTTAAAATTTAGGTTTATGTAAAATAGTTAACTTTACACAGCACTCGTTTGAAATATCTATTTCTAAGTTTTATTATAATATGAATGTTTAATTATAGTTAGCTCCTTCAAAATTATTTAAATCTATTAGAACTCTCATAAAATATTCTTCTTTCTAGCTAAGATTCTTTTCTAACTTATAAGAATATTATGTCTCTTTTTAAAATAAGTAAATGTTGTCGGTTCATTTAATAGTTCCGATATTAATAATTTTACTAAATAAAAAAGTTACAATTCTAATTATACTGTTTATTCACTATAGAATACTTTATTATTTTATAAGCATTCTATTTTACCCTATATATAAATATTTACTTTATATTCTTAAGATACTGCTAACTTCTTTGTTTGATTATCTAACTACTTTTCTAATTCTTTAATTTATCGAGATTTTTAATTTAATTCATCTATTAATTATTAATCCTAAATGGTTTAGGTTTTGCATTCAATGTACTCTAATTTAATATCTTCTGTGCTTATTTCTTAATTATCAGTTTATTATACTTTAATTTTGTTTTCTTTTTCCATTTCTAGAATTAATTTTTATGATGTTGCTAAATTTTTTTAGCTTTTTTCTAACTATTAAAGAAGTTCTTGATTACTTTTTTAGTTATATAATAGTTTTTTTTCTAAGTCTTAATATATATTATTTAACTTTTATATTTCCTATTCTTATTTTTAATTTTCTTCTTTCAAATTTTTTATTTCTTTCTCATTATTTTTTTATATTGTTTCTTTTTAAAATGAACAGTATTTATCTAAATCTAATATTTTATCATTTTATATAGTTATTGTGTAGGTAAGATTATTATTATCGTTCTATAATTGACTTAGCTAAGAATTTAGTATTTTAATATTCTATTATTCTTTCTATTCTATAATGCTTATTTATTGTTTTAAATTTAGTACTATTTCTTGCGACTTAGTTAATTAACTTTCTTTACTTTGTATTTCTTCATTTTTTATTGCTAATTTTGTATTTAGTTCTTAAATCTCTTATTGTAACTATTAATATTTAGATTGATGGGATGTATCTTCTTATTTTTGAAGATATGTTTATCTATTATTGTTTTAATTGGCTATTTTCAACTCAGTTAATTAATTATTTAAACAAAGTTCAAGCTATTATTTTTATTCCAGTTCCTCTTGTAAATTGATAAGCTAAGATTTTAATTTATTTTATTCATCTTTTAAGTTTTAATTTTCTTACTTTAGAAATTCATTTTATGCATCTTTCTCATTTTATTATTCTAAAAGTTTTTATATCTTAGCTTTGTGGTCATTAATCTACTATTCCAAACTTTTATTTGTGCTTTATAAATTCATGGTTTTACTTTCATTTTACTTCATTATAACCTAAGACTTGACAATCTCACTAAGTTAACTTTCCTAAACCTTCTAATTTAATAATAAATTGTTTCTCATTTCCTCAATTTAATTTTATGTCATTTATAATTATTCTTTAGTTTTATCTGCATCTTTTTCCTTTTACCATTCTAACTTCTACTGCTAGATTTCATTTAATTGTCTCTACAGCTCTTAGTTCTACTTTATTATACTTTCAATCTCATTTTGTATGTTCTAAATCTAATCTTTCTGTGCTTTAGTTTCTTCCTAGTATGCTTTAATTTATTGATCTAGATTCTTTATTTAACTATCTTTTTGTTTTGAATTTTCTTAAATAATCGCCTTTTCTTTTGATATTTAAGTAAAATTGCTACTTAGATTATTAATAATAGCTTAGCTTTTCTATTAGTTTTCATTTATTTTTTCAGTCCATTATTGCTTACTTTCTTCATACTAATTAAGCTTAGTTTATGCTTCTTACATTTTTTCATTTATTGTTGTGATTTACTATTTTAATTCTTGGTTCTCTCTTTGCAATTGAATTTATATATTTTGCATTGTTTATAAAGCAGATTGCTAAGATAAAAGATATTTGTTGCTCTCTTCTAGGGCATTAATATTTTATTTAGCTTTTTCTTCCTCTATTTTACTAATTTCATTTTCCATCTTTAACCTCTCAGATTCACTAATTAATGATTATATATTTTGCTACAAGTTCTTTATTTGACTTTAAGAATTAATCATTGAATTTTCATTTTCTTTAACTATTTTTTGTAAGTTTTGAATTAATTCTTCTTTTTAGTTCAAAACTGTTTTGAGCTCATTTTGATCGTTAAAATAGTTTGTTTTAATTTTCTAATCTTCACTTATTCTCTCTTCCAACTAGATTATATAATTTGATGCTTCAACTAGTTTATTTTACATTTCATCATTCTTTTTTAGATTTTATTCCTGCTGATTTCTTTTAAGTTCTTACTGTAAGTTGTTATACTATTGATTAAACAATTCCTACAATTTTTATGTTTCTTAATCTTTATTTTTAACTAAAGCTTCTTGCAATTAATTTTTTTATTTAAGTTCCTCGCTTTCTTTCTGCTAATATTCAATAAAACTTTATAAATTTTACTTTTCTTAGTTAGTTAAATTTAATTACTCTCTTTCACTTATTAACTAGTTCAAAATTTATTAATTTTGCTAATTTAAACTTAATATTTGATTTTATAATTATCCCATTTCTTCTTATCGTTTTTATTCTTCGAGTTAATTGTTTGGATGTGAGATATTTTAATTAATGTTTTCTACATTTTAATTTGATAGACTCTAGCTCTATATTTATACTTAAACTATGCCTTAGTTTTATTAATAATTTTCCTAAAAGGCTTATTAACTAGAGTTCTAGTTAATAGATACTTGAAATTAATTGATATTATCATTTACTTGTGAAGTATATTTCGAAGTAATTCTATTAATAAAATCTTAACTTTCATATTCTTAACTATTACTTATTGTGGTAAGCTAATTGCTTTGAAAGTATTTTATGTTCTATTATTAAGTTTCTGAGTTAGTATCTTATTAAGACAATCTAGGATATTATTTTTCGGAATTATTTTCTTTTATTTTAAATATCAACTAGAAGTTACTATTTTATTCTTAGTTGTTTTATATTTCTTCTATATATTTCTCCTTTAACTCATAAAATATTCCTGCCTTTCTCGAACTATAATGTTCTAATACTTTTTATTTATCATGCTTGTAAATTTCTGCTATCTTCTCTAAAACTTATTTCTCATTCTCCCTTATTTCCATATTCTTCGTTATTTTATTCTAATCTTTATTAAAAAAAGCTATTAACTAGAGTAGCTTAGATTAATACTCATCTAACTACTTAGTTCTTTAACATTAATTTTCTAATTATTCAAGACTTGTTTTATAGTTTTATTCCTTAGAAGTTATTTTAAGATTTCTATCAATGACATCTAAATCTCATTGAAGCTGTTTAACTATATCATAGTCATTTCTAGGTTATAATATATTGGTTATTTTTTCTCTATCTCTAATTTCTTGAATGAGATTTAAAATCCTTAAAGTTTTTTCGTTTAAATCTTCTAGATCAGACCTAGTAATTTAATTAAGCTAGTTAGAGTTAGAAGAAATAAAATAGAAAATATTTTAGCATCTAGATGAAACAATTTCATAGATAGTATACTTGATTACAGCTTTCTAACAGAGTGTGATAATTTTCTAGAGTTCACTTTATGCATTACTAAATTTATGTTCCTGACTCATTTTAAAAAGATTATAATAATTGATGAAAATAACTTATTTATAAGCAAAATATTCTAAAATAATTTTATTTAGATTTGATTTAAGTATAAAACTATTAAGAGTTATTTTAACTTTTCTCTATTTTTTGCCATTTACTTTTATTTAAATTGTTTGGAACTTAATTTTTTTTTATTTGATTTCTCAAACTATTGATTTTAAGCGAAATCCTTAGTTTTTTCCCTAGAATAACTTTCTAAATTTTATTGTTTTGTCTTTCATTTGCTGACTTGATTAGAAAGAGTCAAGGATACTTGTGATTTAATTGTTTGACTTTGTCATAACAGTAAAATCCCTCTTATTAACTATTTTAACCTAAGTTATAAAATCTGATAAGTTAATAACTATTTTGGATATATCATGCTAGTAATTTAATTTGCTTTACTTAATTTTTATTAAGTCTAGATAAAGAAAGCATATCAAAGTGTTGTTAGTTTTACTAAAAAGTGAAAAAAGTTAATAACTTTGGAAATTATAGGAATTGAGAGAAAAATAGAACTTAATGAGACAGATAAAGCATCTTTCTGATTAGAAGATTTGATAAATAAGTGTAAGCACACTTATAATATTGAAAATAGTAAGAAATATGCTATTTCTATGTATTTAGAGCACTTAGCAGTAAATTATTAGAGTAGAAGTGAAGGCCTCTTTATTAAAATTTCTTAATTTTTTGATATTCGCAAATCATAATAAAGTTCATTCTTCAAGATTAAAATCTCAAATAGTTGTTTCTTTTATTATTTATAAGGATTCATTATTTTTATTAGTATAACCTCAATGAAAAAAACTAAAACTGCTTAATGAAATCATTTTCTACTCTTATAGTTTCTATTTTCTATCAATAAGATTTATAGCTTACTTTGTAGCTTGACTCTTTCATAACTATTTATAGACTGATGCTTATCAAATACTAGTAGCGAAATAAGAGCTAGAAACTAGCGGTCAGCTTGTTTAATATTCAAGCTTTTCTTGCTATAATATTTTTAACTTGTTAATTCTTAGACGTTATAAGGTATTTCTTAGTTCTCAAATGGTAGAAAATTCTAGTTTGATCTATTAATTAATGAAAGAGAATTATTAAATACCTTTATGTGCTTCCACTTCACTAATTCTTAGTATTAATATATAAAACCTAAACAATTAAGAATCATTAAATTACCTTAGCGAAAGGAAGAAGATATTTCCATATCCCTTACTATCTCTTTATTTTTGTTTATATTAAAATAAACATGTACAAACCTATTTCAACACGATTCCTTCTAACTTTAAGCCTAAAAATAAAATCAAAAAAATTAGCTTGCTAAATTAAATTAAGAGGCTGAAAAGAAATTTGATGCACTCAATGAAAAATTTAGGGATTATAAAGTAAAATGCGTTCGGAAATATTTTCTATTAGATTTAATTTACAATGTAACTTAATTGGAAGAATAAGGAAGAGTTTAAATACAAATCACCGCTATAGCATTATAAGATAAATTCTCTATTTAATAAGAAAATCTGGCGACTTTTAAAATGGTTATAGTGATTCATAAAAGATAATTATGGAGTATAAATCTACTTGTAAGATAAGAGTAAAATAATAAGTGAAATAAAGGAAAATGTTATAATAAGGTTTGGTTGGAAAAAATGAAGATGAGCCTGATCTAAATAAATTTGTTTAGTTCTAGATTATAGTTATTAAATCAACGCAATATTTCTAAATTAGTGTCTAAATTAAGATTCTTAAAACATTTTTCAAGTAATGAGGTTAAATACTTATAAATAAGCTTTAAATTATATTAACTTCGTAAGCTTAGGAATTTTTAAGTAAAGCCTAATGAAAAAACTTATTAAAGTTGAATTATATTTTAAACTTATAAAAGAGATAAAATGGTTGAAGAATAGCCTATAAAGAAATAGTTTGATATGAGCAATATGCCAGAAAAATTCATTACCAGTTTAACCGCAATCTAGAAAATTATCACACTCTGTTAGAAAGCTGTAATCAAGTATACTATCTATGAAATTGTTTCATCTAGATGCTAAAATATTTTCTATTTTATTTCTTCTAACTCTAACTAGCTTAATTAAATTACCAGGTCTGATCTAGAAGATTTAAACGAAAAAACTTTAAGGATTTTAAATCTCATTCAATGAATTAGAGATAGAGAAAAAATAACCAACATATTATAACCTAGAAAGGACTATGATATAGTTAAACAGCTTCAATGAGATTTAGATGTCATTGATAGAAATCTTAGAATAGCTTCTAAGGAATAAAACTATAAAACAAGTCTTGAATAATTAGAAAATTAATGTTAAAGAACTAAGTAGTTAGATGAGTATTAATCTAAGCTACTCTAGTTAATAGCTTTTTTTAATAAAGATTAGAATAAAATAACGAAGAATATGGAAATAAGGGAGAATGAGAAATAAGTTTTAGAGAAGATAGCAGAAATTTACAAGCATGATAAATAAAAAGTATTAGAACATTATAGTTCGAGAAAGGCAGGAATACTTTATGAGTTAAAGGAGAAATATATAGAAGAAATATAAAACAACTAAGAATAAAATAGTAACTTCTAGTTGATATTCTAGTAAATGGTTATAGATTAAGAGATATAATAAGAAAGAAAGCAAAATATTAATTAAAATGGTAAATAAAATTAAGATTAAACATAAATCTAAGAAATGGAAAATAATAATAAAAGTAATTAAAAAGTTTAACATTATCAATCATAAGAATCTTAATTACAGAACCAATAAGAATAAAATTAATAAACCTAGGAACCGAAAGACTAAAATCATATTTTATTAATAGTAGAAAAAAAAGATAAGAGCCTGATAAGTTCAAAATAGGTTCAAATAAATAGTTAACTTAATCAACTTAGCAATGAATAGTAAAACAATTAAAATTCTTTAATCAAAAAAATGGTCTTTAATTAAAGCAAGGAAAATATGTAAGAAAAATTAATAAAGCCTCTATCATTAAATTATAGAGTAAGCATCTATTTAGGGCAAGATAGAATATCTTAACACCAATAAGTGATTTTTTAATTAATAAGATGCTATAATATGCCTGTAATTTTTAATATAGAGAAATCTAAAATATAGGAGAAAATAATTGAATTGAAAGTATTTGCTTGTACCAAAAAGAGGCAAATATACATCATTAAATAGTGCTACCAATACATTAGAAGGAGTCAAATAAGATTGAGATTATAATTGATTTAAGTTAATAAGAAGATCCAATTTATAAATAAACATTTGTTTTATAATTCAAAGAAACAGATATTTCAGAAGAATGCTGTATTAGCTTAATAGTGAAGTAATATTCAAAAGTTAAGATTTAAACTACTTATGATCTTTAGAATCATTTTAAAGACGAAATTGTTGAGATTTAATGGGTAGTTACCAATACTGGTAGACAAGAATGGCCTCAGAATACTTTTTTAGTTAGTTTGGGTGGATATTCAAAAATAGAAGTTGGAGTTGTAAAACCATAATAAATAAAAGCTATAGTATCTGTTTTAGAGACAGAAACAAAAGCTGGAGAATATTCTCATTAGTGATAACTTGTAGCTGATAATACATCATTTGGAGACTTTTTTATCTATAAATATAAAGTTTATGATCCATTCTAAGGAAAAAATGATTCTTTAAAAAAGTTTTATAATAAGTATATACAAAGTTTAAAAGAAGAAGACAAACTTTAATTCAAAAAGTTAAAGTCGAGGTTAGAAATTGAGAGATTTAAAAAATATGAAAATTCCAAATGAGTGAAAAAAATAGGTTTTAAGAACTTAGTAAGTGCTATTAAATACCAAGGAGAAGATACAAGTGAAAAAGAACTTTTAGAAATTTTAAGAAATATAGAAAATGATAGAAAAATTTAGTGAAGCTTATAAACTTAAATTAATTATTCTTTATTAGACATTTGTAATTATATCTTAAACAATTCATTATTAAAGTTAAAAGACTAAATTTATTCCTTTTGTTGATATTTAGCAATATATTAAATCATACTGAGGAGATATCGAAGTAGTTAAGAGTAAAATTAGTATAAAGATTAGAAAAAGTTAAATAGAAGTTTTTCAAAATAATAATAAAAGCTTATATATAATATTCGTTTTCTACTATTATTACCTCATAATAGATATTACCATTTAACTTTATAAACTTAATTAATTTTACAATTTTATCCTTAATACTTTCTAAGATTAACTTTATCTTATATTATGATAAAAAAAGAAGTTATTATCAAATTAAAAGTTTTAATTACACTTACTTAATATAAGTCACTTTTAGCTTATAACTGCTTGATATAATAACTTTGAATTATTTCTATGAAATTATTTTCTTATATAGATTTATTGCTTTTAATTTAGAAAATAAAGTTGAAGGTTTTCTACTCAAAACTCTAAAAATTGAATGCCTCTTTTTAATCTCTCTTAATTTACTTGCTTAGACAATTGTAACATACTCTTTATTTTTTGACAGAACAGGCAAAAAAAGCTGATAAAATTATCTATTTTACAAGATTTTATTTCTTTATTAATGTTTACATTTTCTTTCCTTTGAGTTATGAACTTTCAGTGCTTTTTAGAAATATTAATTTTAGATATTTTTATAATGTTCTTAGTTTATTTTATTTAATAATTTGACTTTATTTTAAATAGTTAAATCTGCTTTCTTTGCTCACTTAAATAAGTTTAAAGTTATTTAAATTTTAAAAATTTAATTTTGCATTTATTAACAAATTAAAAAATAAATACTCTTATCTTAAACCAATCACTATTAAACTCTTCTTTAATATAGCTTATATTAAGGTAAATAACTTTTAGATTTAAATTTAATTATAATAGAGTCCTTTAGTTACAAATTCTAAATTATCTATGCTGTTTTTCTTAAGCCTTTCTTAAAAAAGGATTCTTTAGTTAACTAAATGTAAGATAATTTTATTTAATAGATTAATTAAAAGTAAAATCAGAATACTTTGCCTTTCATTTTATTTGGTTTATCTTTTTTACCTAAACTTTTGGCTAATGCTTTTAAGGTATTTTCCAGCTACTTTTCATTTTAATTTTAACTGCTTTGCAGGATTACGTCAACTAGACTTTCCAATCCTATGTGATTTATCCATCTTTAATTTTGCTAGAGATATCTAATATTCACTTACTCTTTATTTCGATATATTTCAGAATCGCCAAAGATATTAAATCTTTATACATTTTTTTTTCGATATTTACCAATTCAAACTCTAAACGGATTTCCTTTAATCATATCCATAATTAAAAAAAACCATAATTTTAGCCTATATGTTCCTAAGCAATTCTTCTGTCATGAAAAATTTTAGGAAACTGCAATAAATACTTATTTTTAGTTTTGATTATCTTTTTATCATTTAGTTTATCTTATTTTTCAACCTTATCATAATTGAACTCTTATTAAACGTTTTATCATGATTAAGTTGATGAGATATCACTCGAGCTTTATACCTTAATCTTTTTCTAGTAGATTGAAAATAAAACATTTTTATATTTTTATACTTTTTCTATCTTAAAATGCATACTTTTCTTCATTTAAAAATCTATTTAATATAATTTTAAAACTCTATTCTAAAATTTTTAAGTGTAAATTATATTTAACTAAAATGAAGCAAGAAAGAAGCAAAGGAAGAACTTTAGAAAATTTATTTAAAAGATAATGGTAAAGCTAAAGGCCTTTTGCTATTAATCAGAAAATAAGCTTGCTATTATATAATAAATTTAGTTATTTTTAGAAAATAAAATATACTTAATCTTTAGTAAACTCTTTTATTTCATTTTTCATATGATCAAACTCAGCAATAATTAGAACTATAGTGTTCTAATAGTTTTTAGTTTTCATGCTTGTTAATTTCTGATAAATTCTCTATTATGGTTTGAGATTTTATGGTTTAGTAATATTTTTAGAAAGGCAAAAGTTATTTAATATATGATAATTTAAGATGATTAAGTCTTGCTGTCTATAATCTTACTTTTAACCTAGAAATATTCTAGAAGGTTCTTATATCTAGATACATTAAGCTACAAATAGAAAATTAAATGACTATTGATTTAGTTTTCTCTAAGAATTCCATTTTTACTATAAAGTCATTTAAAACTTGTTGAAAGTGGAGCGTTTATGTTAGAAGTCAAGCAAATGAGGAGGTAACCTTAATAGCTACACTCGGAATTATTTCCGCATTTTATAATTTCCCATTATATGGTGCATCTAAACAATAAAAAAGTAAGGAGCAAACTATTTTAAGCTATATTTGAAAAGAAAATATATAAAGTCCATAGTTTCTAATGAGTATCATCTTAGTTAGGAATATCTAAAATAAAAATGTTTTAAATTTCTATTTAAATAATATGTGAAGAATCTCATTTATTTTTTATCTCTATTCATTTAACAAAAAATGCTGAACATATTAGCTATTAAAAAAATCAAAAATATTAATTTTTATCTAACAAGATACGCGAAAAGAATTTTAATTAATGATCTACTTAGTAAGCAGATTTTAGGGATAATATCATTTTGTTTTTTCTTAGAAATTAATTAAATGAGCAAAATAACAAAATGATCGTATTTTTTCGTTTATCATTTAGCTGAAATTTCTGAAAACTAAAATCTTAAAGTAAATAAGCATTAATTATATAAATATATCTGTCTAATTTATTCTTTTTTCAGATTATAAGTTTCATCTTTCTTATCTACAAATTTTATTATAGCTTCAAATTTAATTCTTAAAGGCAAAAATGACAAAAACGTGAGGAAAATTTTAAGATCCTTATTTTTGCAAAAATTAATTTATTTTTATAAATTAAAGCTATATCATTCAGTTCATATAAAAATATTTAAAAATAAATATAAAATTTCAACTCAAAACACTGCTAATTGCTATTATAATTCATGCAATTAGTTTTAAATCAGTCTTGATTTATTGACTAAGAAATAAAATATTTTGTTCAAAAAATAAAAAATTATAAAATAAATAGAGGAAGAAAAATACTATTTGAAATAAATTAGATATAAACAAATAAAATATAATAGTTTTAATTAAATAAAGATAAAGTTATAATTAGTTTTAATATTTAAGAAATAGATGAAAGTATAACCAAGAGGGGATCTAGCTCAAATGGTAGAGCGCTCGTTTCGCATACGAGAGGCAACGGGATCGATACCCGTGTTCTCCATTTTTATTAGCAAAATAATGATAAATAAACTGATATTAGTTATTTTTAAATTAGCTATATCACATATAATAAGCCGGTTTAGCTCAGTCGGTAGAGCGCCAGCCTTTTAAGCTGGTGGTCAAGGGTTCAAGTCCCTTAGTCGGCGTTTTTTATTTTTTTATTTTTATAACTTTAAAATATAAAAATAAACTTGTAAAGTCTAAGAAATTTCCTTAAAGATCTATAAAACAGTAATAAAATTGTTTTTTGAATAAAGGCAAAAAAATATCTTAAATTATGGCTTTGAATAAACAGATTGAAACATTTAGTTTTATAACCTTTTAATAAAAGAAACAAAACCAAAATTAAAATTTTTGATTTAAAAAATTGCTCTAAGCTTATAAATTAAAATCAATCTAGCATGTCTAATATTATCACTATAAATCTAAATTAAGCTAAATTAAAGAAATATCAAGAATAATTTTTAAAGAGATAAATTTTAATAAGGATGTTTATTATTAAATAGACTTAATAAAACAAGTAATATCAAATTTGATAAATTATAATAGCTTAACTAAGTGTCTATATTAAATGCATAGATAACCATAAAGTTTATAATTTCTTTGGTTAAATGAAAATTTTAATTGAAATAATAAAGATTTTAAAATTATTAAGATATTAAAAGGGTAATAAATCCTCTAGGTGAAAGTTAATTTAATTTCATCTTAGCACAACTTTAAAACGCTAAAAATATAAGTACCGATGCTAGAAGATAAAGCAAATATAATTTAAATAGGAAGTTTAAAACCTAAAATGACAAAAGAAATTTAGCTTTCATTTTTAACTGAATGCAATAATGGTAAGTATGAACGTAATTGATAATTTCAAGTTGGTGAATAAATTTTTGGAGAGGTAATAAAATACACTTATAATGTCTACAATCCATTTTAAGGAAAGAATGATCCATTATTATAAAAATATCATATATTATGAGAAAATCTGGATTAAAACGATAAAAATTAACTTGCCAGATTATAAAAGCGAAGAGATATAAAATGATGTTTAGAATATGTAGAAAAGGGATGAGCAACACATATTAAGTTAGAAAATTTAGTAGAAACTCTTCTTACATTAGGTACCAAATAAAACTAGAATGATTTGGAAGAAGCTTTATAGAATAAAGCAAGATTATTAGGGATAAATCTTTCGATTAGATGTTTTATGTGTTTTGAGAAAATTAATTTCATAAATAAGAACATAATTTCTTTTATTTTCTTAATTTTAAGAAAAAAAAATCTAAAATTATATCTGAAAAACTCTATAATATAATCCTAAAAATAAGGATAAACTTTAGTATATCATGCAAAAATTTTCTTAATTGGCTGTGAATTTTATTCATTTAGGTATAAAGTTGTTAAGCTTTGCTTTATAATAAAAATAAAAAATGATTTTATCTAATTCTTCAATAATTTACTATAAATTAGATATTAGGATGAATTTCAGTATTATTTAACCAAAATAAAGCAAAATATAATAATTATATAAGAGAAAATATAAATAAATTAAAAAAATTGAATTAGAATAATTTAGAAGAGAATTATTTGAATCCATACAATTTTATAGTGAAAAAAGTAAGAATTACCTTATATTTTAAAAATAGCTAAATTAAAAGAATTAAATTATGAAGCAAATTATCAAAATACTTAAAAAAATCTTTTTGCATAAAGTAAATTTGAAAAAAGAGGCTTGATAGACTTATTAATAAAAAAGAAATGCTAAATTAGCAAAGAAAATTTTATTCTCTATTTGTATAAACAAAATTTAGATTTTAACTTAATAAAGGTTTGAAAAATTAATAAATAAGTCTAATAACTAAAAAAAACGTATTAAATATAAATTTTTATTATGCTATAGTTCATACCTATCTTTGGGTTGTATCTTAAATTTTTTAATTTCCTAAGAATAATATTTATAAATGCATCCTAATTTACTAGTATAGTGTTAAACTTCAGATCAAATTTCTTTTTGCTAAAAATGTTTTTTCTTTATCCTATTTTACATAATTAGTATTTTTTTAGTTAAGTCATGTGAAATGAAGAAGAAATTGAATTTTATCAAAATAGAAGATTTAAGAGTGAATGTTTCAAGAAGCTATTTAAAATGATAAATATAAAAAGATCTAAAATTCATTAAGAGATATGGAAGATTCTCAGAAGTGAATTCTAAATAAGAAATTCTATAAGCATGATTTATTATTATTTCAGCTAAAGCTATTTTTAAAATTTTCATGGTATTATACTTAATATGTGAATAAGCTTTAAATTTAAATTTAGAAATTAAGATTTAAATTTTAAATAAATTTGAATTTTACTTATAATTAAAGGTGCTATATAATGATTGTATATTAAACAATCATTTCCAATTATTTTAATAATAGTAGAAGTTAAGGATTTTGATGTTAAATTTATGATTCAACTTTTATATAAAAACCTAGTGTTTTCAACCAAAGTTAATTTTAAAAAGAGTATTATTAATTTATAAGACTCAACAGCAATTTTTAATGTACTTTTATTCAAGGAAATGAATATAAAAATGTGATCTACTTTTATAAAAAACAATCGAAAAACATAAAGGCAATAAAAGAATTAATTTCAGTCATTTTCGTTTATTTATCTTATTAAAAAGGACTTGATTGGATAACAACTAACTAGTTAATTATTTCCTTATTATATTTTGTAGTTACACATGAAAGTTACTTTTATTTTTTAGTATTTTAATTGTTTAGAATTTGTTTTGATATCCTTTTTTTTCAAATTTATGCAACTGGTTTTTTTAAAGTTATATTTCCCTTTATAATTTGTAAGCCTGGATTCTTCATAAAAATATTTTGATGCATTTTTAATATTAAAATCAAGTTTTTATGATGAAGGGAATTATCTTTTTTTCATTTTACAAGTTATAAAAATTATAAAATAGATTTATACTCATCACTTGAAAATTTTTTACTTAATAAAAAAATCTAAAATTTTTAATTAGTTATATAGCAAACTTAGCTATAAAAAGAACAATATTTTAGTAACTACGAACAACGATTTTCTTTTAAAATAAAATAACTATGAATAGTAAATTTGCTTAAAAAGTCATATATTATCTTTAAATCCTTGACTTTCTTAATTTTTTTCTAATTTTTAAGAATTTTAAGAAATATTTAGAGAGGTTTTAAATGATATCAAATTTCTAAATTAAATAATTTTCTTTATTTTCATTTTTTGTTGGGCTAAAGTTTTTCATTTTATGTTTAGATAATTTCAATCATTAATAAAAATCCCCATTCTTTAATTTACTTGAAATATTTTTTAAATAAAAGCTATAATTCTTTTTAGATAGTAGAAACAGAATTTCTTTTAATGATCTTTAGAATTATTTGTAATTTAAATCAATAAATTTTTAATATCTATTTATATCAGAATATAGAGCATTTGCTATCTCTTGGTGTTTCTTTTCCGAACTATTGTGCTTGAAATTTTAGCTATTCATAAAATACGCTTTCATTTTTTGGATCATAGAATGAGATGAGAACAAAAATTAGCGCTTACATTCCTATCTTTTCTTATCATTTTTATTATGTAAGTTATTATAATATTAATAAGTGTTCTCGTTTTTTTATTTGTCTAAATATCTTCTAATCTTCTTGATTCAAAGAGTTAAAAAACTAAACATATTATTCCCTCATAGGTTCATTCAATGTCTTAAAAGGATTATAAACCTGATATTAATAAATAAATTCTTATCCAAAACTTTATTAGTTAGCTACAAATCTTCATTTGCGAGTGTAGCTTCCTTTAACAAATTCAACAACAAATTCAGTTGCTACTCGTTTTTCTTCTTATGGAGCTACTTCTCCTATAATAACTTGCTATGTAGGATTTTCTATACTTTCAAGACTTGTATTAGTAGGCCAATTTTTTTTTCCAATATTTTTGATAAGCCATTTAAGTGCAACTTATTCAGCTGCATAATGTGGCTGCATCTCAAATAATTGTTTAATAGAAAACTAAGGCATAGAAAGAATATTCAAATTTAGATTGCATAGACTTGATATATCTATTTCCAAGTTTTTCTTAAGAATGAAAGTTTGAGTATATTTTCCTTCTTCGAAGCTTTTTAAATCAATTTATATTTTTACTTTTGTAGACTCATTTTATTTAAGGGGCTTTTCAATATGGTAGAATTAATTGCTTTCTTTCTGGAGTAAACTTACTCTTTCCTTTCATTAATCTTTACCAATATTCTCAATTTTGCTAAAATTGAAAAATTACAATTCAACTTCAATTATCTATTCATTATAAAATTATTTGTCATTGTCTAGGCACTCTACTACTCCCTATACTAAAAAATTACCTGGTAATTACTGCTTTAGAAAGGTTATTTTTCTAATATATTTTTTTCATTTAGTTATCTCATTTCTCCCAATTAATTTTCAGTTAGCATTTTTTCAAATTTTAAACTCCTGATTTCGTTTTATAATTCTTTAATTATTTTCTCTAACTCAATAATTTTGCTTTACTCTAGATCTTTTTGGTTATTCTATTAAATTTGATTCTATTGAAACCAATTCACGAACTGCTATTGTTGCTCAGGATTTTAAGTTTATCTCATGTAAACTTGCTAAGTATTATACTGCTACTATTACTATCACGGTATATTAGTGCTAAAGTTCATTTAATCCATATTAGGTTGCATATAATTTTAGACCATAAACTCGTTACTTGGAAACTATTGAGTCTAAATTGCTTGCCAACCTGTTTAAAATTAATTTTATTGAAAATTTTCCTAAGTCTAATCTATTTTTAAACTTTAGGTATGAAATTATTATTGCTCCTATTATTCTAAAATTTTAGCTAAAGTCTATTTTTATTCTTCACTTTTCTAAATTTCATCCTAAAATTTATTCTTCAGTTTATTTACAATTTAGGATTTATTTTAGTTATATCATTCGATTACTTTGCTTCTATCTTACTTATATATATATGCTAACTTCTGTAAAATTTTTATCTCATTTTCACTTAACATATCCTTATCTTACTAATTTTTGTCTTTATTCAAAAAAGCTAAAAGTTGGAGTATTCTAGATTAATACTCTTCTAATTATTTTACTCTTTAGCATTCCTAATCAAAGCATGATGTCATTTATCTATAGTTTTAATCCTTTTAGTTTACATTGAAGTTACGGTCAATTACATCCAAATTTCACTAAATTTATTTTATTTTATCATAATCATCTCTTGGTTCTAGCAATGTTTCTACTTAATCTCTAGTTCTAATATACTTCACATTTACTAATATTTATTTGCTTTTTTCGTTGAGATCTTCGATATTACTTTTAGAAGACTTAAGCATCTAGTTCAAATACTAGTAAATTTGTTAAGTGGTAAATTAGACTCAATTTGAAATTTCTTAGTATAAAGAGTAAGATATTTAAGCGCTACTACATAGTGTGATGATTTATTTTAGAAATATAAATCCCTAGCCATAGCTTTTATCCTAGCACATTTCTCAAAAAATCTATTCCATTTTATAATTATTATACAATCCTAAATTAAAAAGTTATAAAGCAAATGTTCATAACACACATAAATATAAAAATACCAGTATAATTTTATAGTATAATTCAAAAGAAAGGAATAATAATACCTATTTAAACAATAAAGGATTTGATTAGATGGATAAAGTTAAAACCATTTTGCTATATAATATTGATTATAAATTATTACATGTGGTTTATTATTCAAGAACGATCATAATTTTCCTTATAAATTTAACTTTCTGCCAATTTATTTAATCGTCTTTTAATTAAAATGAGTTTGAATAAAAGAATTTTGGTTGTGAATAGAAACTTTAGGCTTTATTAACTAGAAAATAATAATTTGGATTTCAATTAAAACTTCAATCAAAAAAAGCAATAAAAATATAATTAATCTAATGATGCTTGATAATTAATCTAATCTGAATATTAATAAATGAGCCACACTTTCTTAAATAAATTTGTTTAATAAACAATAGATTAAAGCTCCAAGGATTTTAAACTATTCTTTGCCTTATTTCTAAAACTTTATTAAGTCATTTTTCTTTTGCATAAGTAAAGCTACAATAAAGATGCGAAAATCATTTTAATAATGAGTTACATTCTTCACAGGCTTATTTCTTTGTTATTCATCACAAAATTTTTTCAATTAATTTCGACATGTTTCGATAAAACTGCACTTACTTAAAGGAAAATTTAGACCGAAAAATGCAAATCGAAAAAAGTTAAATCTTATGGAATAAAAGATATATACTTAAAATAAAATAAATCTAGTCTATTATGTTTTATATAAGTAATATACAGCTTGAGATATTTATTTTCGCTAAGATAAAACTATAAATGTAAATATAAAAAATCTATAGTCCTTTATAGTTTAAACTGAAGATAAAGTATATCTAATTCAGAAGGAAAAAATCAAATGTTTATACCTTGGAGATCCAAAAAATTAATGAGTTTACTTATTTAATGATTTTTATAAAAACTTAGTGGATAGTTGTTAAAAGTATATTTGTCTCTTTATCTAGATAGCAACAAAAATTTGTTCGGAATATCAATTTAGTTTATATTAAGATGCTCTAACTTCCCCATTTATAAGACATTCAAGTACCAAAATAAAAGAAGATATGTAGTAAAATAATAAATTTATCTATGAGTTCAAACTATTAAGAAGAAGGACATAGGATTTAAAAATTAGAGAAATAAAATCTAGAAATTTATCCTTTTTTAAAATTAATAAAGCAAATACATTTTTTCTGTTTTTATCCATTATCATTTTAATACATTTTCAGCTATTTTATTTGGTAAGCTCTCTCTAAAAATCTTAAAGTTATCAAAATTTAATTTTAAATAGTTACTCTTAAAAGATTCTCCATATCAATTCAACTAAAGAAAAGTTAAGACAAGCATAATAAATTATATGGCCTACTGAGAATCATATAATTTAATTATATGTATTTAGTTCGAATTATTGCTTGCTAAAATCTTAATTCTTACATAATCTAATTCCATATCTCCCTTTATAATTTAAATTAAAACTTAGTCATATTTTCCTCCAACTTACTTAATTAAGATTGGATAATTTATCTTAACTTTTTTAAACTTGAACTAAAGCTTAATTCTTGTATAGGTTTTTAGGAAAATTAATAAGAATTTCCATAATTTTATCTTCCTAATTATTATATCATAATTTTGTAAAGCCAAGAGATCTTTAAATAAATTAAAAGCGTATTTAGTAAAATTATCCCTCCTTTAATTAAAACTTATCTTAGAAAATTAAAATTAAAATTAGTTTATGATGAGAATTTTTAAGGCTCTGAAAGGTAAAATTTAGTTTATAGTTATTGTTTTAATGGATCTAAATTCTCAATAAAATTAGATAGCTCTCTAGGATGAGAAGTTTTGCAGAAGTCTATAGGAAATTTAAAAATAATATGATCAAATAGATTAGAAAAATATTAAATAATCCAAAAAGGATTTTTCTTCAAGTCTAGAATCTTTGACTTTACACGAGGAAACATAAATAAATTAAAATTATCTGGACAAAAATTAAATCTAATAGGACTATAAATATAAAAGTGAGCATATAAAATTCTTGGAAAGCTAAATTAAAAAACTTGAAGAATAAAGTTAGATTTAACTATAAAAAGAAGAAAATAAAATAAAACTTTTAGAAAAGGATAAATAATTACTTGGTAAAAGGCTCGAAGAGGAATAATAAGTTCAAAAATCTATAAAAGATCATTAAATTATTAACTAATAATTATAGGGATAAATGAAAAAGCTTTAAGAAGAAATTGAAATAAAAAATCAAAACTATCTAAACAAAGAAAAATATTTACAAGATTAAATATAAATTTAAAAAGAAAATAGCACTAATTTAAAGCATGAGCTTTAATAGCTTTAAAAATAATTGGAAGATTAAGATAAAAATATAGAAATATTAAAAAGAGTTTAAGAATAAAAAGAATTAGAGCACAAAAAAATTTTGCAAGAACTGCAAAATTAATATAAAATTTAGAAAAATTCTAAAAGTATTTATTTAGTAATTTATTATATAGGGAAAACTAGAATGAATCAGAAGTAAAAGCATTTTTTATAGCAATCAAACTGTTGAAATTCAATTGTAATTTTATTTATTTTAGAAAAGTAATAAATATTGGAAAAGGTAAGTGGAATAGCAACATCTTTCTGCTAAATATTGGAACGAATTAGTATATATAAATAGAATAGCTTTTAGAATAAAATGAGTCAACTATAATATCAGTATAAATAAATCTGAACAATTATTAAGAGTCTTTATTTACTTAAACTTTTATAATAAAAATAAACAAAGAAGAAACTATTTCGGAAGAGTGCTGTATAAATTTGAGTGTCTTGCCTCAGCCTTAAGCGGCCATTCAAATTACGGAAAATAAGCAAGAATATATCTTTAACGAGAAAGCAGCGATATAGTTGAACTTATAGAATATTGGAAACTAAGAATGGCCTCAAAACATAGTTTTGGCGAGTTTAGATTATTTTCTATAAAATAAAAAAATAAAAAGCTTATAGCCAGGAGAATCTTAAATAATAGAAATAGAATTTTAAGTAGAATGAAAAAAAGGAGGATATCAACATCAGTGAAGACTTTAATTTGATGGTATTTATATTGGTGAAATTCTCACAGTAAAATACAAAGTTATTAATCCTTTTTTTCAAATAAGTGACGAAATGATTATATAATATAAAAAGTATATTTAGAACTTAAATAGCCAAGAAAAAGAAATTTTTAAAAAGCTTAAATTTAGAAGTTAGATTAAAAATTTTTTTGCTATTAACTAGAAAGTATTAATTTAGCATATCGATCTAAGCACTGTAATAGAAATTTTGATTCAAGAATCTGACGTAAATCTTGTGGAAAAAAAATTGTAATAGATAAAAGTTAATCAAGAAAAAGGAAATAATAATGCGTGCAGAAGATGTAATATTTTCTAATTTTTAAAAAAAAATTTTTTAAATAAAAACTTTTAATTGTATATTTATTTTCAATAAATCTATCACTTATTTCTTCTAAATTTTCACATATAAATAACGTATAAAAAAGAGAAGGAAAAAGAAGATAATTTTTCTAATAAGAATTGTAATATAAAAAAGGAAAAATAGAAGTAACTGCTTTAAATTTCTATAATACTATACAAAAATCAAATTATAAAATTACTTGTTCTAGAACTATCAAAACGGAAGACTTAATAATAAATTTTAAATTGAGTAAGTAATGCAAGAATACTTTAACTGGAATGAAAGCTATTTATAATTCAAAAAACATTTATAAATCCGAACTCAAAATAAATACAATTGTAAAGGAATAATTTTATAAATTTTAATCAAAGCAACTCAATTTCTCAAAAATTTTACTAAAAATAGAAAAAATCTTATTTACCTTCTATTTATTTTACATAGTAGATTTAAATTTAAAGCATTTCTATTTAAAAAAAATATATTCAACATTTATTCTACCCTTGCCCTTAAAATCTATTTTAGATCAATTTTACTTAAATTTTTAATTAAAAATTTAAGTTTCATTTCTCCTTTATTTTCAAATGATACAGTAGTTTAAATAAAAGCCTAAAGCTTTAAGATTAGCTGTAAATTGAAAATAATAAAAGTACTAATTTAAAATAATTCTAGCTTTATTTATTAAATGTCTATTATCTAGTATTTAGAAGAGTAAGTTCCATCTATAATGCTATAACCAAAAATAAAACAACTTTAGATAATTTATTTCCATATAAATTGTCTAAGTAATCCAGTTTATATGATAAAAATAAACTTTTAGGCTTTTATCTGTAAGCTTTTTTAGATGTGAGCAAGAAAAGAAATTTTAATTACTTAATAATAATAAAGATAGTTAGTCCCATAAACTAAAAACAATAAATAAGAGAAAAGAAATAAAATTAAAGAAAGGACAAAATTAACTAAGATCTAAATTAAGTTACTATTATTAATTTAAATAGAAAAGATATAAAGCCTATCTAAATTAAAAATTAAGGAATACATTAATTAGTTCTTAAAGATTACTTATTTATAATTTGATCTATCAAATAAAATTAAATGAGAAAATAGAATTTAATAGTTGTAATTGAAAGTTTAAATGTGTAAGCTTAGCATTTGTATATTTGGATAGTTAGATAAATATAAGACTTAATTAAATTAAGTTTTGGTAATAAAATGATGAAACTATCTTAAAGATATATAATTAATAGAGTAAGATAGGATTTATCAATTAAACTGAATATAAATTGTAAAAGCTATGAAGGTAAATTTAGTGCTAGAATAGTTTATCTCTTTGCTACTAATTCATAAATCTGTATTAAAATAAAGTTAAATGAATAAATCTCAAATTTAAAAATTTTTTGTAGCCTGCTAATTTGAAAATTTAAAGGTATATTAGTAATAGTCTAAATATATCTAAATTAATAAGAAGTAGTTAGCAAAAGCTTCTGATAAATAAAATGAAAGTGAGTAAAATAGGAAATTGATTGTATGCTAGTTTAAATAATGGATATGATAAAATAATGCTTAAATAGAGATTTAGGAAGCAATACGAAAATTCAAAAAGCTTATTTCAACTTTATTCATATTGGTTGAATCTTAAAATATTCTATTTTAACGAAAATTGTTTAGCATAATCTATAAGCATCATTTTAAATAATTGCTTAGTAAAAGAAAAATATTAGAGTGGAAAATTTTCTAAGTTTTCACACTAAAGCTAAAATATAAAACTAATATGAAAATGAATTTAAACTAAAGATATCTTTCAAAAAGTTTTAGTAAATTAGCTAAATTGTAAGAAGGAATGCGAGTTGATTCAATTATTTAAGTCTATTAAATTTAAAATAAAGGAGAGGAATATTTCAATTATCTAATTTATTAAAGCATTAAAGATTGTTAGTAGTTCTGATTTAACAATAAGTTAGATAATTTTAAGATAATTAGCTATGTTTTAAATTAAGCTAAGCTCTTATTTTTATTTATGTGGACCATTTAAATCTAATATTAGATAATTTATTCATAAAATGGAATCTAACAATTAAAAAGGATTTCAAAATATGAATTAAGAGGGAAAGTTTGGAGTTGGACTAACGGAGTTGCACTAAGTTATTACCTGATGCTCAAAAGCAGAAATAAAGTTTTCTCTATATGATGTAGTCTCATTAAGGTGTTAGTATATAATCTAAAAGATAGATTAAAATGCATAAGAGCTTGATGGTATAACTTAATAAGAGATAAATGAATTTAATGAGTAAACTAAGCAAAATAGTTACTTAATAAAAGAAATTATAGATAGAGAAAAGGTATTTTAGATATTTAAACCTAGAACTGATTGTAATTTCCTGAAATAAGTACAACGAAACTTCGATATTATTGAACAGAGCTTTAAAATAATTCCTAAGGATGAAAAGCATAGATAAAACTTGGTATAGTTGGAAATGCATATCTTAAGACTGAAATAATAAGATGAACTTTAGTCTAAATTACTTTAATTATTAACTTACATCAATCAGGATTAGAGTAAATAGAGTACAAATATAGATTTAAGGGAATAAGAAGAATAAATTTTGAAAATGTTGGCTGAAGTTTACAAGCATAATGTCTAAAAAGTAGAAGAGTTTTACGCCTAAAGTAAACCTCAAATAATATAGGAACTTAAAGAAAAATACTCTTAAGAAATTCTTAACGAATAATAATAAAGTAATTGCTTGAAAACGCTTTTAAAAAAAAAGACTATCAAAATAGAAAATTAAGTTCCAGCCAATTAAATACAAGAAGAAAACTCCAATAAAACGGTGGAAGCAAATCAAATATTATCAGAATAATAAAAAAGAAAATCGATTATTTCGAATAAAAATAACTAACAGTAGCAAAAGATTAAATAAAAAATGCATTAAAGGAAAGTAAGCTTGCAAATAGCATAGACTAGTATTTTAAGTCTTGAGTCTAGATTAGAAATTTAAAATGAACAAATGAAGCATGAATAATTTTAAAGTTAAAAATAAATTGAAGAGTAAGAAAGTACTATAGCAAATCTATCTAAAGAAAATAACGAGTTAAAGGAATTCTTTAGTTAGCAGAAAAAATGATTTAAGAAGAAGAAAATAAAGCAAAAAAATGCGAAGAGGAAAATAGGAAAAAATAAGATGAAAATTAGAATTTATAAGAAGAAATATGTATCTATCAGTCAGAAGTAACTCATCTTAAGTATAATATCTAGGAATAAGAATCTAAATTAAATGAAACTATTAGTGAACTAAATTCATAAATCAGCAAGGAAAAATTAGAAAAAGAAGAACTAGAAAGATAGAAAAATGAATAATAGTAAAAAATTGAAAGCTTAGAAAAAAATATTTAGGAGTAAATTAATTTAAATCAAGAAATACAAAAATATTTAGAATAAAATCAAGAGTAAATCCCAAAAAAAATACAGGAAACAGAGTAAAAAGCTAATTTGAGTGAGAGCTGGAGCTTTGTTCCAGCTTTAGAAAATGAATTAGCAGAAAAAAACAAATAGAAGGAATAAATCTAATTGATATATTAAGAAATGGAATAGAAATTATAAACTATGACTAAGGAGAACGAAGAGCAAAAATAACTAAATGAACAACTACAAGAACAAATAAAAAGCTTAGAACTATAATCATAAAATGAGATCCCATTATTATAATAAAAAATGATTGGAAAGGAAAAATATGAATAAGACGAGGCAAATAGTTCTAATACAAATTAAAATCAAATGCTACTGGAATAAGTTTAGCAGCTTTAAGACGAGAAATAGTAGATTTTAAAATAATTATAGGAGGTTCAAGATAAGTTCAATGAAGATATTTGCAATTTAAATCTCTCTATAAATAAGGAAAAAATAGAAAAATAAAGTATTCAGAAATAAAATGAAGAATATTAAGCCAAAGTAAACAATTTATCTCAAACTATTTAGTAAAAGGAGGAGTAAATTAAATTAAATGAAGCCAAAATTAAATAAACAGAAGAAATAATCCTATCAAAAGATGATAACTAAAAAAAAATAATAAAGCTGACGGATGAAAGTATCTAAAAATGACTTGCTTTGCAAAAAAATGCTTTTAAAAAACGAAGAAAATTTGGAAAAAGCTTTAACAAGTTCTTAAAGTCTACAACAAAGCATATAAAATTATAAAGACCAAATAACTTAAGAGAAAGAACAAATTTAAAAGTTGAGCATTTAATATGGAAGCAATTTAGCTGATTTATAAAAAGAAAATGATTAACTTAAATAAGCTATTCAATAATAGAAGGAAATTTTATCTACTACTGAAAGCAGTATAAGCTTAAAGGAAAAAGAATTAATTTAACTGAAGGAAGAGTAATAAACCTTTACAAATTAGATTTATGAATTAAAAATTTAACATTAAAAAGATAGCGAATTATTTAATGAATAGCAAATCCAAGCTAAAAATTGCTAAGAATAAACACAAAACTTACATAGTGAAAATTAGAATTTACAAAATGAACTTGAACACCTAAAAAATTAAAGATAAATAGAAGAATAGAGTAGAAAGTATCAAGTAAGTTATTTATATAGGGAAAAGTTGAATGTCTGGAGAATAAACTGAGGTTTTATAATAACAAAGTGGTAGAAATAGAGTTGTAAGTTTTTATTATTTAGAAAAATCACTAATATAGGAGAAAATCAATGAAAAGAACGTGTCAGTTTATTTTAAAAAGAAGCTAACAAATTTTATTAAGTGGAAAAAATTCTGAAATAAAATGAATTCACTTAAATAAAAATAGAAATTGACTTGAAAAACTACGAAGAAGATAAGCTTTTACAAACTTTTTTCTTAAAGCAAAATATGGAAATAGACATGTCAGATGAATATCATGTTCTCATAGAAGTAGTTAAACTTCCTTAGGTAGCTATTGAATAAGATCTAGACATTTAAGAGCATTTTTCTGAAGAGAAAGTAGTTATATAATGATAAATTATGAATATTGGAAAATAAGCTTGGCCATAAAATACGAAAATAATTAGTTTAGAAAATCCTTCAAAAAGCCTTTAAGTAGGAACTCTATAACCTTAAGAAAGAAAAACTATAAAATCACAAATTTCTATAGAATGAAATACAGGAAGATATACTCATAAATGGTAACTATGCACTAATGAAGAAAGATTTGGAGAAGAATTAATTTATGCTTACAACGTAAATAATCCATTTGAAGGATAAAATGATCCTTTAAGAATATGGTATTGGAATTTTATGGGTTCATTAAAAGAAGAAGAGCGGAAATAATTTAAAAAGTTGAAGCTAAGAAGAGATATATTAAGAGTCAAAGAACAAGTATTAGAAGGATGGGATACACACATAGGTTTTGAGGCTCTTTTAGAATCCGTTATGTAACAAAAATAAAAATCAAGAATAAAGGATTTAGAGGAAACTTTATAAAATAAAGCAAAAAGCCAAGGAAAAGATATTATGCCAAAATGCTATACAACCAGAAGATGAAACTTTGATTTTACATTTTAACATTTTTAACATTTAAAATAAAAATAACAAGAAAATAGATAAGCTTTATTTCTCATATATCAATAAACTTAAAATTATTCGATATTAGTATTTTTTAAATAATGGCTCATCTAAATTCCAAATTATCAAAATATCAGATAAATTTTACAAATCTTCAGGATTTCTTTCAAAAGTAAATACACGAAATGAGCTAATAGTTTTGTCATAACAAGTAATTTTACGCACTGAAAAAAAAACTTTAAAAATACTTTTATTTTCAAACTCCTCAAATACAAACTTATTCACATTAAATAAATATTTTAAAACTAAAAAAAGTAACTAAATAACTCCTATTACACTAGTGTCAAAAGTCTAAGCATACCAAAAAATTAAAAATATAAGCAAATAAAAAATTAAATTTAAGATATAAAGGTATAAGTAAAATTTAAAAAGGCTTAATAAATAAATGCCTATCTTATTTGATTTTTAGTTATAATCTTAGCTAAAACAAAAATGCTAATAAAAAAGTTTAAAACTTGATTTTATTTAGAAATAATTTCCTTGTAATAAAGATTAAAAGCATTAGAAGTTACAACACAAACATTATAGACTTTACTTAGTAATAATCTATTTTTAAAAGAGGAAAAAACTTAGTGAGATTATAAAAATTTGATATATGACTTTAAAAGATTTGCTTAAATTTAGGAATTAAAATATTAGATAATATATAAAAGCTTAGGATTATTTAATTGAAATTATATCTCTTTTATTTAAATCTAAAAAGGAAATTATTAAATATGTTTTTATAGAAATATACAATCTCCTTGTAACTAAAAGATATTAATTTACAATTATTAAAAATTATAGCTTTTAAATAAAAGTAAAGCATCTTTATAATTTAAACTACCTAGAAATTATCTTCTATCTAGATAAACAAATTTCTTTTTAATGGTTTAGCGATTCCTATTTTTATTAAAGCTTTTAGAATATTCAGTTTTTAGTTATGCGCATTTTAGATTTTTATTAATGCTAAACATTAAACAAATGAATTTTTTAAATTATATAATACCACTTATCACAGAGTATCTAAAATACGTCTATTTTCATCTACCTAATATTAAAATACTTATTTATCATTATTTTCAAGGGTTTACTACTAGACTATTAATTTAATTATAAATTATCCTCAATTAATATAGTAGCTTCTAATTTAATTTACACTCATTTTTCTAGGGTATATTTGAAAAATAGATTTATCTAATAAACTATATAAGAGGAAAGAAATTAAATTAATTAAATAATTTAGAAAATTATTTGTAATTTTAGCTTCTTCCTATTTAAATATTGCTTCTCTTGCTTCCAAAATTATTTTAATTAGGTCTTTATTTGTTTTTCAATACTCTTTATAATCGCTCTATGCTAAACAAAGACTCCACTAACTATTTTATAATATCGTATTAACTTATTTAAGGTTTTATTATAGGAGCAAGTATTTCATTATTATTGCTCTTTTTCTTTCTTATTTTGATATAGTTAGAAAATGAAGATTATGAATAAAGGAATAATACTCCTCTCTACTATATTATATTAAATTATACTATTTAAAAGTATAATAATGCTGCTAATAAGTTAAAGCAAGTAAATATGTTTTAAGTGTTAGGCTAAAGAAATATTAAAGGAAATATCATATAATAATATTAATGTCCATCATGATTCCATAGCATAAATATTAAATAGACTCTATTCATTTGCTAGAAGATGCAATACCTTAATATCTATTCACCAAAACTAATTTGGAATAAAAAATTGTACAAAAGTAAATTTGAATAAAGACTGAAATAAAATAGAGAATATGCTGATAAAATATTAAAAGAAAGATAGCTACTTTAGGAATAAAAGGCTTTAGATGTAATTACTTTATAGCAAAATTAAATAATAAGGTTAAAATAACAATAAATTACCTTCATTTTACTTAGAAAATATTCTATAAAAAAGGAATTTTACCGTTATAAGCAATATTCCTAGCCTTTATTTGCGTAAATAATTCAGTATAGCTATTAAATCAAGAATTTATTTAATTTATAAATTAAGTTGAGCTATAAATAATGATAGCATAGCTAACTTAAATTAAATCTTTTATCAATAAATAGTTTGAATAAAATTTAAACTTTAGTATTTTTCAAGATATTTAGATTAAAAGAAATGTATTCTGATTTATTTAAAAAATTACTATGATTATTAAATATTTTCAATAGAGAGGAGTAATCCTCCAACTGAGATTTATTTAATTCTGGCACCAGGAAGTATCCCATGGGTGGAGAACCATTTAAGAATCTTGATAGGAGCCAAAAGAAGACAAGATTGAAGAGGCATCAAGTAACGCTAATTATGAAAAATGCCAGATACTAAGGTCTCTTAGGAAGCATTCCAATCACAACCTTACAAAAGATAAGATTCGCAGGGAAATATTTTCACTGTGAAAGACTTCAGCAAAGAATTATTTTTAACTTTAAAAATCTTTATTAAAGAGCTGCCTGCCATTGAGCTGCTACTTACTTTTAATCTTATTTACTTATTTATATATTTAGCTCATAGTTAGGCTTTTAAACATTTGATTTATTTAAGTTATAACAAGAAATTTGAATTTATGTCTCTTAATGAAAATTAGTTCGTATTTTATCATTAAGTTTTGTGTATTTAATCTTAAATATTATACATAAATTAAAGAAGTTCATATCATATCATAATATATCAGTATTTTAATTATATTACAATAAAGATAAGCATAAAAGGTAATATAAATATAGAAGAAACTACAAATTTAGAATAGAAAATTACTATCAATGCATATAAGTTATGAATTCGTTACAAAAATGCAGGAAAAAATCTAAAAGAAGAAAAAATATTAGACATTAATAAAAAATAATTATTAAATGAAATTATAAAATAAAATTAAAATTTCATTATTTTTGACTTCTTTAATTGCAAGAATTGCTTCCTTCAATTTTAGATATTAGTAGATGTTTTTTAAATCTTACTTTAATCTCATCAATTTTTATTAATTTTGTAATATCCTCATCTATACTTCTTCTTTTTTTACTTTTACTTTTCCATTTCCAATATCTCAAGTCTTCTTGACGTTAATTACTTGTGGAAATTTTTATTTACAAATCTATGTACACTTATTAAGGATTTGGAAATAAGTTATATGTTCTTGATCATCAAGTATAAGATATCTAAAGTTATAAATCCCAGTCTTTTACGATAGCATTCTCTTATATATACATTCAAAGATGTGTTCGAATGTTTATACTTTCATACAAATATAATATCTATTATCAATAAGATACTAAAGATCTTGAATATCCTTCATTAAATTTTAGAATTAGGCTTTAATTTTATATATAATGATTATTTCTTGTCTATCTTATTTGTTTAACTTTGTGAAGATAATTTTTGGAAGTCGTTAAAGATAATCAAATTTACTCAGTAAATATTTTAACTGTTTTCATTCTTTTAAATTTTTAAGTAGCTGCATTATAAAAATAATTTTTTTTCTTGCTTATTTTATTAAAACTTTTAGGATAATGCTGTTCTAGAAAATTTGTAAATTCTTATCATTAAGATCTGATAATTGCTAGCTTTCCTAAGCCTTTTTAGTTAATAAAATAAAACGCTTTTCATTTCCTTAATTTAATTTTATGCCATTTATAACTATTCTTTAGTTTTAGTTGCCTCTTTTTTTTATCATTCCAACTTCTGTTGCTAGATTTCACTTTATTATTTCTACAGCTCTTAGTTTTACTTACTTATACTTACTATCTCCTTTTACCTTTTCTAGATATAGTCTTTCTGCTTTTTATTTTCTTTCTCTTATTTTATTTTGTTGATCTAACTTTTTAATTTAATTATCTTTTCACTTAACTTTTCTTAAATAATATTATTTTATTTTGATATTTAGATAAATTATTGCTTAGATTATTAATTATAACTTAGCTTTTCTATTAATTTTCATTTATTTTTTCAGTCTATTATTATTTACCTTAATCAATTGGTTAACTTATTTTTTTGCTTCTTACATTTCTACATTTATTGTAGTGATTTATTATTTTAATTCTTAGTTTTCTCTTTGCAATTGAATTTATATATTTTGCATTGTTTATAAAGCAGATTACTAAGATAAAAGATATTGATTACTCTCGTCTAAGTCTTTAATATTTTATTTAGTTTTTTCCTCTTCGAATTTTACTATTTAACTATTTTCATCTTCCATCTTTAATTTATCAAAGTCGCTTACTACTGATTGTATATTTTGCTACAAGTTCTTTATTAGATTTTAAGAATTAATCATAAAATTTTCATTTTCTTTAATTATTTTTTGTAATTTTGAATTAATTCTTCTTTTTAGTTCAAAACTGTCTTAAGCTAATTTTGATCTTCAAAATAGTTTTATTTAATTTTCTAATCTTCACTTACTCTCTTTCAACTAGACTACATAATTTGACGCTTCTACTAGTTTATTTAATATCTCATCTTTTTTTATATTTTATTCCTGCATATTTCTTTTAAGTTCTTACTGTTAGTTGCTATACTATTGATTAAACAATTCCTAAGTAATCTTAACCAATTTCTAGTAATTACTTACACTAAGTTAAACAAAGAATTTAGAAAATAAATTATCTTTATATATATAAACTTAGAACCCAATCTTATAATTTTCGAAAAGATCTTTAAGATCGTCACTATCCTATTGATAATCCATACTGTATATGTGAAGAGTATGATACATTCGAGCACATTTTTAGATATATATACTATCCTAGTATAAGAGATTTACTATCATTAAAAACTGGGAATTATCACTTAGGACGCCTTATATTATTAAGGACTTATAAACTCCTTTCTGATGTCTTATTTGGGATATTTAGATTTATAAATAAAAATATTTCTCAAGAAACTTATATCAAGAAGACTAGAATTATTAGAAATGGATAAAGCAAAAAAAGAAGAAATAAAAGATGAGACTATAGCAAGAGTAATTAAAAATTGATGAGATCAAGATTATAATTAAAAATATTAAAAACATTTACTAATGTCTATAATTGAAGGAAGCAATTCTTTCAGATATAGTGTAAAAAAACCCTTTTAATTTAAAATTTAAACTTAAACTATTCCTACAATTTTTATGTTTCCTAATCTTTATTTTTAACTAAAGCTTCTTGCAATTAATTTTTTTATTTAAGTTCCTCGTTTTCTTTCTGTTAATATTCAATAAACTTATATAAATTTAATTTTTCTTAGTTAGTTAAGTTTAATTTCTCTCTTAATTTATTAACTAGATCATTATTTATTCTTTTTCGCTATTTAAACTATAAAATTTGCTTTATAACTATTTTACTTAGCGTTTTTATTCTTCAAATTATTTATATAAAAAAGAACTATTTTAACCATTATTTTATACATTTTAATTGAATAGATTTTAGTTATTTTTATAACTTAAGAAAGGCAATATAGCAATTTGATATTTCCATTAAAATTTTATTAATGAGAGTTCTAATTAATAGATATCAGAATTTAATTGTTATTTAAGATACATATAAACCTATTTCTAAGAATATTAAAATTAGTTGCCTTAACTTTTAACTTTAGTATATTTTGATTTGCTATATTTATTGAATGAACTATATATTCTAATATAAACGTTTTAGCTAATATTATATTTAGACTGTAAAGGAAATTATATTAGGGGACTGCTTTCTGTTACTTTAAATATTACCTAGAAGTTACTATTTTATTCTTAATTGTTTTATATTTCTTCTATATATTTCTCTTTTAGTTCATATATAACTCCTGCCTTTCTCTAGCTATAGTGTTCTAATACTTTTTCTTAATCATGCTTGTAAATTTCTGCTACCTTCTTTATTACTCATTTCTCCTTCTCATATATTTCTATATTATTTGCTAATTTAACTTAGTCTTTATTAAAGAAAACAAATAACTAGTGGTAAAGCTAAATATAAGTATATATTCTAGAAGGTATTATTTAAATTAAATATAACATTTAAAAATAAAGGCAAAAAGGATTAAGTTTAGCTAATATTTTAAATAAGTAATTATATATTTTTTATTTCTCTTTTAAATAGATTATTTAAAGGATGCTTACTTTATCAACTGCAAGCATTTATTATAAATCAAGCTTTATGAGACATATATTTATCTGATGTTTGTATATTGGCATTATTTTTTATTAATTTGGAAGATTTATTGACAAATCTAAATGATTTAAATTATAGTAGCATCACTTGGCAATTACATTTTATACTCTCTTGTCAATAAAATGTTGTTAAAGCTGATAATTAGAACATTAAAAAAATTTAAATGGAAAGTGATTAACTTCTTCTATATAAACAAAGCTCATTTAGTGATCTAAAGAAATTAAAGGAATTAAAATACTTTATTAATAAAGCATGCAAGAGGCTGTTTATTTCTTATTATTCCGTTAGTAGAAAAAAAGGAAATCTGTCTTAAAAGATTTAAATATCCTTTAAGCAAATTATTAAGAAAGCTAATATAAGTTACTTATGTTCTAATCTTATCTTTTAACTGTTCACTTCCAAGATAATTACTAAAGTAACCTTTAACTAATAATCCTCAGTAAATTTATTTTGTCTGATAGCTTGATAAAAGTTTTCGAATTAGATGAAAGTACTAGCATTATAACTACTTAAACTAATAATTTGTCTAAATCTTTCAAATTTTGCTTTAACTTTTGATGAAGGTAGAGAGTCAACCCTCTCTCATCTAAATAGTAGTTCCATTATAATTTCTTTAAATATGCCCATAAAATAGAAACTTTAAAGCTGCTAAATTAAATAGTTTCCCAACATTTTTTGTTTAATCTAATGCCTGAAGTATATCTAGTAATTTAAGCCCCTTTTTCTAGTTACCTAATATTTGCTAATAAAATATAAATCGCTGTGGTAATTAAGTATTAGTAAGCCTATTTAATGTTTAAGCCTTCTTATTATAAATAGTTTCTTAGCTTGTTGATGCCTAAATAGCTAAGTCCTTTGTATTACCTTGTGATAAAATACCTAGAAAAGCTTAACTTATTCACATATAATGAGAAAGGTAATTATCTTATACCTTTATTTATTGTTTCTATGGTATAGCATTATAGATAACATAGTTATAGAGACTAGGTAAAGAAGTGTATATATTTTATTACTTAGATGTCTAAATAAAAATAAGAACGAATTATATAATAGACAGTGATAGGAAGATGCTGTTACATATTACTAGGTATTGCATCAACTATCTTACTGCTAAAAATAGATAGTACTTACCTGGCTCAATAGGAATATATTCTACTTCATTAGTTTAGTTTGACTATATAATTGCATAATTAATAAATCGAGGATATCTCATTTATAAGGTAAGAGTATATTAATATTTGAAGCTTAAAAAATTGAAATAAATTAAGATAAAAATAATAAAATATCTCTCTTTCTAGTCTCTTAGTTTGCGCTTAATTAAACTATCTAAATACTTTAGTTATATCTAAAAATAAAATCCTTACAATCAAATTAAAATAGTAAAATTAAGATGGTTATCATTAAAGGCAGCTAATATAATAAATTAAATAGAGTTAAAGTATTGTTAATTAAAGAAAATTTAATAGATTTATTAATTTTACATGAATGCTTTAAAATTAAATCAAATATTCTAATTAATTCAATGATATCTCTTAATGATAAGCCTTAATTAAATAATATACCTTAACATTTAATTTTCGCTTGACTGAGTTTTAGAAAGTATACGCATCTGCTAATACACTGTCATTAAGTATATTATCTGTGAATTGTTTCATCTAGATGCTATAATATAATCATTCAAATTTCTTCTAATTCTAACTAACTTATAAAATTACTAGATCTGATCTAGAAAACTTAAATGAAAAACTGAAAGGATTTATAATATCATTCAACAAATAAGAGAAAGAGAAAACATACTCAATATACTATAACCTAGAAATGACTATGATTTAGTTAAACAGCTTCAGTGAAACTCTTGTCATTGATAGAAATCTTAAATTAGCTTCTAAGGAATAAAAATATAAAGAAAGTCTAAAATAATTAGAAAGAAATGTTAAAGAACTAAGCAGTTAGATGAATACCAATCTAAGTTACTCTAGTTATTAGCTTTCTTTAATAAAGATTAAGTTAAATTAACAAAGAATATGGAAATATATGAACAGGAGAAATGAGTAATAAAGAAGGTAGCAGAAATTTACAAGCATGATTAAGAAAAAGTATTAAAATATTATAGCTAGAGAAAGGCAGGAATTATATATGAGTTAAAAGAGAAATATATAGAAGAAATATAAAACAATTAAGAATAAAATAGTAACTTCTAGATGATATTCCAGTAAATGGTTATAGATTAAGAGATATAATAAGAAAGAAAGCAAAATATTAATTAAAATGGTGAATAAAATTAAGATTAAACAAAAATCTAAGAAATGGAAAATAATAATAAAAGGAATTCAAAAGTTAAAATTATCAATCGCAAGAATCTTAATTACACAAACAATAAGAATAAAATTTATAAAGATTCCATTTTTTATTGCTATATGAAACTTTCTTTTATAATTATATCATACTCTTATTTCCCTTATTTCATCTAGTTTAATTCATTCATCCGTTCATTCTAAGACTTTTGCGGTTCTAAATTTTCCTACTTAAGTGTCTAAAACCTTTCTTATACTTCTTAATATTGATGTGCTAACTACTAATTTAAGTTTTAAATTAGATTCTCTTATTTTTTTTTCTTTACTTATAGCTATCTATTATAGATTATAGTTTTCATTTTTCACCTCCATAAGTTTTTTCTATAGTTATTCAATAATTTCTTGTTTTTATTATATTAATACTAATAAATCTTAATTTTCTTTTATATCTATAGCTATTCTTATTTATTCTTTTCTTCCTATGCTATATTATTTTTATTTTTATTCATTTATGTATTTTAGTAATTTCCATGCTACTCCTACTAATGAGCATTTACATTATTCTAAATAATCTAATTTTAGGATATATTTTCATTTTTAGGCTAATTCTAAATTGCTAAAGTTTATGTAATCTAAAATATTTTTTTATCTTCTTAAAGATTTTCTTACTTTTCGAAGATTTATTTAATAAATTCATCTTTACTTTCGATTTCATTAAAAATAATTTCTTAAATATTTGTATCTACTTTAAGTTGAGATTACTACTAAAATATAATATAGAAATTATTACTTTACTCTTAGTTGTTTTATATTTCTTCTATATATTTCTCTTTTAACTCATATATAATTCCTGCCTTTCTCTAGCTATAATGTTCCAGTACTTTTTCTTAATCATGCTTGTAAATTTCTGCTACCTTCTTTATTACTCATTTCTCTTGTTCATATATTTCCATATTCTTTGTTAATTTAACTTAATCTTTATTAAAGAAAGCTAATAACTAGAGTAACTTAGATTGGTATTCATCTAACTGCTTAGTTCTTTAACATTTCTTTCTAATTATTCTAGACTTTCTTTATATTTTTATTCCTTAGAAGCTAATTTAAGATTTCTATCAATGACATCTAAATCTCATTGAAGCTGCTTAATTAAATCATAGTCATTTCTAGGTTATAATATTTTGGTTATTTTTTCTCTTTCTCTTATTTCTTAAGTGATATTATAAATCCTTTCAGTTTTTCATTTAAGTTTTCTAGATCAGATCTAGTAATTTTATAAGTTAGCTAGAATTAGAAGAAATTTGAATGATTATCCTTTAGCATCTATTGGAAGTAATTTCATAAATAGAGTATTTGATAATAGCATTTTATACTAGAATCAGTGTATTTTATAGAACTTATAAGCTATTATTAAATTTTTCCTCTTACTCTAGTTACTCTTAATGAAAATCCTAATTCATTTATAATAATAGTAGATTTAGAAAAGCTATTGTATTTATTAAGCTTTTAAAAACTTATGATGAAGAAATATCAAAGAAAATAAATATTTGTTTTCTAGTTCTTTAGCAATAAAAAGTTTGCCTAAAATTGATTATTGATGAATAATCTAAGATATACTCATTTAAAATGAAAAAGATAGGATATGCTTGATAATGTGCTTAGTAATGAGCTTATACTATAAGCAAAAATGAGGGGAGAAAAAGAAAAAGCAGGTTTTACTTAAAAAATGAGCTTTAGAATAAAAAATTGCTAAAGAAAATGATTAATAAAATCGGCTTAAATCAATATACCAAATTATTTCAAATCTAAGATAAAATTATTAAAACATGACTATTAAAGCTAACCTCTATTATAATTAAATTGTATATCTTTTGTAAAATAAAAGATCATAAACATTTTTAAATCTTTTAGCAAGTATTGTTAATTTTATTTAACAAATTAAAGCTAAAAAATTAAAAATAAGAATAATTATCTAAGAGTCTAAAGAATATTTTTCAAATGACGCTATAAAAATTATCTGTCTTAATTGGAAATATTATTTTTGTTTTTTATTGGCAACCTTTAAATACAAACTACCTTCTAAAGCAAATTTTCCTTCTATAAATCTACTAGACAAAAGTTTTTCTATTTGATAAATTTAGTTTATGAAGGAGTATATTAAGATTAAAGATTGACTGAATTTTTATCAAACATTTTTAAATTAAATTATATGCTTTTATTTCCTTTCCACTACAAAAACAACTATAATTAAAATCATAGAGTAGTTAACTATTAGATTTTCATTTATTAATTATTTTCTATTTTTTAATAAAATATTTAGAATACTTAACTACTTTATACTTTAAGGTTTGACTTTTGTAATAAAAACCATAAGAGAAATCTATTAATTTAACTTCAAATTTCAACTTTCTTCTTTTAAGTTTCTTTTCCTTCTAAAAATTAGCTTAAGTTCTAAGTTTAATCTGCTTCTTTTAGCTTTTGATATTTTCTTAGTGTTTACTTTTCACGACTATTAGAAAAGTTTAAAATAGCTAATTTTTATACTTTTGTATCATTTAGATAAAGCATATACACTGATATCCTTTTAAATTTTATAATTATCTCTCGTTATGAAATAGATTATTAAGAAAATTCCTATAAAGCATAATTTTATAATACCTTGATTTAAGCACTTTCAACTAACTTCTAGATGATTTATTTTCACGATCTAAGATAATTACCCTTTAATTATCTATCTGAGTTTCCTTATGATTTTAAACTGTATCTATCTTTATAACTTTTTCCAACCTTAGATGGATTCTATAAATAAGGCTCATCCTAGTGTTTAAATATGATTCTCTTTTGATAGCTTTAAAATAAAATATTTTGTCATGCTTCTTCCTTTTAATAACTCTTCCTTTATACTTTAATTATTGGATTCTATAGCAATCTAATAAAGATAAGCAATATAGTCTAAAATAATAGGCTTATATTAGATTTTTAAATAACTAAATAAAAAATAAACTTGTAGCAAAGGATTAATAATCAAAGGGTATTTAAAGGTGAGAAGTAGATAAAATGGTATAATATAGAAGTTTTAGATAATAAACTAGCAATAATCATTTAATTTCAGCTAATTAAATCAAATTAAACTAAGTCTTTATTTAGCTCTTATTATACATCATATGCTAAATCTAGATTAAGTAATACTTAAAGTTATACTAGATATGAATGTGATAGGATTATATGTTTGAACGGAGAAGATAGATAAGACATTAAGTTAAATATTAATAATTTTAGAGAATGATAAAAAGAAAGTATTTAGAAGTGCTTAAATTAATTTAAAAAGAAGAGCACAAAGATTGAGATAGCTGATATAAGGAATAGATTACTATTTAATATTAAATAATTTATTTTTCTCTTGAGAGATAAAAAAGCTAACTTAATTCCTCGTTTTAGTTTAATCATTATTATAATTCTTTTTTCTTAGAATATATTATAAATATTTTAAGTTAGAAGCTCTTATTATACATCTATTTAAGTTATTTCATGCCATAGAAATATCATTATAATTAACTTAAGATTTAAAGGATATTAAAGATGTGAAATAATTATTTATAGAGTATTAATATTACTAGAATAATATTTTAAAGCTTAATTATAGAGTTTTTGGACGTTCAGTTTAGTTCCGTTTTAAGCCCTACTTTTTAAATTTAATTCTATGCTTTTCAGCTTATTTTCAAAATCCTTTACTTTCATCTTTCCATCTTTACTGAAAATTACTTAGACTAGAATTTTCAAACCAATAATGTTTATCCATCCTTCCTCTTAATATTTTCTAAACTGAACTATTTGCTCTCTTTCTTATAATTATCTGAAGATAGCTAAATTCTCTTAACTTAGGCTTTTGATATAATTAACATAGTATGCTTTCAATTATTAATCACTTTATTTAAAAGGATTATAAACATCATAAATATAAATAAGCTCTTCTCCAAAAGGTTTTCTATTAGCTTACAATTACCATTTATGAATATACCTTCCACACTTCTTTTCACTATTAAACTCAGTTTTAATTATTATAGTTTCCCAAGGAGAAACATTTCCTATATGTAATTTCTTCCTACTATTTTCGCAATCGATAAGTTCTGTATCTTAAGGTCATTATTAATTTCCAATATTCTGGATTTATCATTAAATGAAGACTTATTCTTCTGGATAATGATCTTAAATGCCTGTGATCTGCTTGATAATAACCTTTTGCTTTTAAAAAATATTAAAAGTAAGCTAGCATTCATCTGATATTTCAACTTAAGCTTTATTTTTTAAAACGAAAGCTAAATCAAGTTAAGGCTCATTATAACTTACTAAGTTGATTCTTATTTTCAAAAGTTCTTCTTGATTCTATTCCAAATTACCCTCTATTTGGTAATACCTTTTGAATCTTTTATCAAACAAAAAAACTTGTTCATTTCACTGTTATTCTCCTATATTTTATACTTTACTAAAATAAAAACTTACAAAGGTAATTCCACGACTTCATTAAATAAGATTTAGTTCTTAGACAGACATTCAATTTTTCCCTGAATAATTAATTTACTTTGTATTAGCTAGCTTATTTTTATTTTCTGGTTTTCTATTAGTTTTCTTATTCTCTTTTTAATTTTTATAGCTACTCTTAAGAAGATTACTGTAGCTCATTAATTTAACTTTATTTTTCTTCTAACTATTTTTGATACTCTTAGATTTTATTTTCTTACTACTACCAAACTTCATCGTTTTGGTAAGAATATATATCGTTCTTTTGTTTTCCAACTATTTCGTCTTTTTCTTAATTTTCCTGCATATAAATTTATTTGTTATAGCTTAGCAAGCTTTTTGTATTTTTCTAATCTTAAGAATATTATCTTCTATGACTTTTTACTTAAATCTCAAACTTTTCTTAGAGTTCCTTGATTTATTAATTCGTTAGTTTCAATTACCTTTCTAAATTTGTTATTTTCTTCTTACTTTTTTAAATTTCTTAGTCTTTTTCTTCAATTTATTTATTAATTTCTTCTTTTTCTTGCTTTTCTTATTCTAATATACTCTATAACGAAGTTATTAATTCTTGTTCTTCATTATTAAATTAATTTTTGTTTTATGTCCTTTTCACTTTTAGTTAATTAATTTCCTAATCTTTTTTCCTTATTGTTTCCTCATAATGTTTTACTTATATTTATTATTGCTTTGGATTCTCATTTTATATTAATTCTAATTCATTCTTCAAACTCTAATTTTATTTAAGCTAATCTTCTTGCGTTTCTAGCTTAGTCTGTAAATTTTATACTTAATCCTAAAATGTTTTATTTTAATTGCTTAGTTTTCTATTATTTTATTTATATTCTTCAACTCTTTACTATAGAATCTGGATGTTTTCTTCTTTTTCTTTTGTATCTTGACTTAGTTAACTATTTATTTATTTTAATTCTTCTAAATTTTTCTCTAGAGAAGCATTTATCTCTTATTATTTTTTGTTTTCTTATTAAAATTCTTTCATTTTCTGATCTCTTCGTGTAATTTCTAGTTGTTATTATGAAGTTTAATTTTCCAATTGTTTTATAATTCCATTTTGTAGCTCAAATTACCCTTCAAATTCTTTAACTTATTCCTAGTAATCGTTAGAATTCAAAATCTCATAGTTATTTTATTTGCCTTTTTGACTATCAAAAGACTTATTCTAGGCTTGATTGTTTTATGGAATTTCTTCCTACTGTTACTAATTTTTATTTAAATGTAATTCTCTTTAAGTATTTGGATATTTTTCTTCTTCTAAAACTTGTTCTACATTTTAAACGCTTATAATTTCTTTTAAATCTTTGCTTAATTAAACTTGAAATATAATATAGAAATTATTACTTTACTCTTAGTTGTTTTATATTTCTTCTATATATTTCTCTTTTAACTCATATATAATTCCTGCCTTTCTCTAGCTATAATGTTCCAGTACTTTTTCTTAATCATGCTTGTAAATTTCTGCTACCTTCTTTATTACTCATTTCTCTTGTTCATATATTTCCATATTCTTTGTTAATTTAGCTTAATCTTTATTAAAGAAAGCTAATAACTAGAGTAACTTAGATTGGTATTCATCTAACTACTAAGTTCTTTAACATTAACTTTCAATTATTCTAGACTTTCTTTATATTTTTATTCCTTAGAAGCTAATTTAAGATTTCTATCAATGACATCTAAATCTCATTGAAGCTGCTTAACTAAATCATAGTCATTTCTAGGTTATAATATTTTGGTTATTTTTTCTCTTTCTCTTATTTCTTAAATGATGCTATAAATCTTGCTAGCTTTTTCATTAAAATCCTCTAGATCAGATCTGGTGATTTTATTAAGTTCTGGTGGAAATTAAACTATTTATTAAGCAACATTTTAAAATCTATTGGTTAAAACCTCATAGATAGATTACTTAATAGCAGCATTTTAGCAAAGCGAGATAGCTTTTTAAAATTCAGCTAGACCTATATTAAACACATTTTTTCGATTCATTTTATATAAGCTAAAAAACGTATTAACTACTTAAATAAAATTATGAGATTAAGCTTCCAATTAAATTTAATTTGTTCACTTCTAAGTTAATTTATATATTTCTTCCTCCTTACTTTAATGTATGCTGCTTAGCTATTTCAATAAAATAGTTTATATTTTTCCTTAGGGAAAAAGCTAATAAATCAATTATTTCGCTTAACACTTAAATAAATGTTTATAATATTTTTCCTTTCTTGGCTTGATTACTAGTGAGTTTCTATATAATTTATGAAGTTAATATAGCTCTTATTTGCTATTACAACTTATCATATTTCTAACTTCTTATTACTAGTGCTTGATGCTAATACTTTAGCTTTCTTTAATTAAATCCTGGAATATTTAAATTAAAGGACTTCAAATATACCAAATCTCATATTCATTCAATTTATTTAATTTATGCTTAATATATTAATCTTCTTCCTTTAACTTTATTTTGCTTCTTAATTTGCTAGCAAACCTTAGTAATATTTAAATCCTAGACTTTAAATGACTATAAGTCTTATGTAAAAGGAAAAATAGATGTCTTTAAGAATGTTTAAGTATTAAGATGATGAAGATTTAATTTCTTAGAAAGGAGAAATTATTTGATTATTATAAATTTGCTTCGATTCAGCTTTTTATGCTTTGTGATTTTGCAAAGGCTAATTATTTTAAAGCATAATAATCATTAATTATTTATCAGCCTCACCATCCTTATTTACCTAAAATACCTAAAAGTGAGTATTATTTTAGTTTCATATACTGGATTCAGGTATATTTAGCTGTTCACTAGAAAAGCTTTGCTTAAAACTCCGTTTTTCGCTTTAGCTTTTCATAAATGTTTATTTTTAAGCTCTAAAGATGAATAATAATTTTATAGTTAAGCAAAATTTGAAGTGTTTGCGATTACTGTTGCTTAATACAAAAATAAAATCTAAAATTAAGAAATTTTAGAAATTTCTAGAAAATATGGTTTCTTAAGCATACAAATATAAGATTATATCCTAATAATAATATTTATATAGTATGTTAAATTTAAGAAATTAAATACCTTAAATCTTAAGAGCTAAAAGGTTTAAGATGTCTTAATTGAAAGAAATATAACTTATTTGTTTAATATTTAAGAAATAGATTAAAATATATTTAAGAGGGGATCTAGCTCAAATGGTAGAGCGCTCGTTTCGCATACGAGAGGCAATGGGATCGATACCCGTGTTCTCCATTTTTATTAAATATAAAAGAAAATTTTAATGAAATGAATCATTTTTAAAGAAATTATATAATAATAACTAAGCCGGTTTAGCTCAGTCGGTAGAGCGCCAGCCTTTTAAGCTGGTGGTCAAGGGTTCAAGTCCCTTAGTCGGCGTTTTTTAACCAAGATTAATTAAAAACTTAATTTTTATAAATAATTATTAAGAATAAAGATTATAAAATTAAACAAAATTATGAAGACTTGCTATCACAAAATTTTTCGGATTTATTTTCGACTGTTTAAGAATTAAATTTACAAAAGAAACTGTAAATTTTGTTCATTTTACTTATACATAGTCAGTCGTTTCTAATTTAACCTCTTTTGATCATTCGAATATGATTTAAGCTATTATTATTTAAAATTTTATTTATAGACCTTTTTATATAAATATACCATTATTTCCTTATATTTTTATACTTCCGAATGTTTAATTTTATAGAGATTTTTTTTCGCAATATTGGTATTTTCTTTTCGTGCTTAAATAACATTTTTATTTGATTATATTTTAACAATATTTAAAGCTAGAGATTTCTTTCCTTCATTTTAGTAATAAATAAAGATATACTTGTTTGAATTTTAGTCAGAAATTGTTTATTTTGCAGAGTTGCAAATATCAAAAATACCATGCATTATTTTTGAATTGTCTATCAATTTCTAAAGACCAAATAAATATTTTTTGGTAATTTTCTTCCCAAAATTTTAACTAGCTCTTGATTTATCATAATGACTAAAGATAAAAAAATAATTGTTATATTTCAAGAATATAAAGCCTAGAAAGCTTATCATATGAGAGTGAATTAATTTCAAAATGTTTGATTTGATGTGAATATAGAAGTTTATTGACTAAATATCATATGAAAAATATATTTATATTCAAATGCTTTTAAATAACTTAAATTTCTTATTTTCTTAGTTGTTGTTTTGTTTACTTATTTTATGAATATTTCATACTTTTAGTGCTTTGTTTCATTATATTTTACAAGGTAGATTTTATATAACTATTATTTTTAATAATGGCTTAAGATCTTCAGGCAAAATTCTAAAGCATGGTTCAAGAAGGTAAATTTAGTCTTGGGCTATAAGAACTTCAAAAAGCTATCAGTTTCTGTAAAAATCCAACTATCTCTTATTCTCTTTATGAAGTTGTCTCCAATCGATTATAAAACATTATCTATAAAATTGTTTAAGACTCGAGTTCATTAGATAAAATCACTAGGTCTGATTTAGAAGATTTCAACGAGAAAAGTTAGAGAATGAAAGCAATTATAGAATAAATAAGAGATAGGGAAAAGTTAGGAAAAATACTAGAACCAAGAAATGATTACGATTTAATAAAATAATTATAGTGAGATATTGATGTCCTTGATAGAAACTTTAAAATAAGTTCCAAATAATAAATCTACAAATTAAGCTTAGAAGAAATAGAAAATGAGTGCTAAGGGTAAAAAAAGATAGACGAGAAGTAATCTAAATTACTTTAGTTACTAGCATTTTTTAACAGAGATTAAAATAAAATCACCAAAAATATAGAAGTTAGTGAAAATGAAATAAAAATCTTGCATAAGTTAGCAGAAATCTATAATCATAATTCAGAAAAAATAGTTTAATTTTATAGTTAGAGAAAAGCAGGAATTATATATGAACTAAAGGAAAAATATATAGAAGAAATATAAAACTCTTAAGAATAAAACTCTAATTTCTATACTATTCTTTAATAATCTTAAAAGAAATAATAAAACATCATCTAAGGGAATAATTAGTAATTTAACTAAGGAAAAACAAATTACAAGTAAGAAGATTTAGAATATTATAAAGTTAAAAAAGAAAAAGAAGACAGTTTGTAAAACTTAACCTAATAAAATAAAAAAAATGAATTCTAAGAAGAAATAGATTAAATAAAACTTTAATATGAAACTAAGTTAAAAGAAACAATAGAGTAATATTAAAGACTAATCAATTAAGTAAAAGAGGAAAATCAACTTTAAATTTAAAAATTAAAAAATGAATCTGAAAATATATTAAAAAATAATGAAAAAGAAAAAGATGAATAAATTAAATAAGCTTTAGATTAAATAATAGAACTTAAAAAAGATTTAAAGCAAAAATAGTTAGAGTTAGATTAACTATTGTAAAAAAAGAAAGAAGGAGATAGTAATCTAATTGAATAGATTAAAGAAACAAATAAAATTAAAGATTATAATAAAAAGCTAGATAAGGGTACTTAAACTGATATTTAGAATTAAATTGAAGTATAAAGAGAAAAGAAAAAAAATAAAAACCATATTAACAATTATAAAGTAACTTTTTTATTTAGGGATAATTGATTTACTTGCAAGACAACAAAACTTTTTATTCTGGATAAGTAATTGAAATTGAAATGTAAGTTATTATAATTCAGATTAATTAAAAACATTGGAGATAGTTAATGAGATGATCATATTAGCCTTTATTCAATAGAAGATAATTAATATTAATAAATTTAATAGAAGTTGAATAAAAATTAGTCCTTTGCTAAAACAATAAAAATAAACTTAAATAATACTGAGAAATCTTAGTTTTCTCAAACATATGTTCTTAAAAGAAATTTTGAAGATAATATATCGGAAGAACTAACTGTTTGTCTAAATATTAAGCCTTTACCTTAAATTTCTGTTAAACAGAATACGGATTATAAAGATCATATAGCTGAATAAAATGTAATAATAAATTACGAAATAACAAATGAAAGTTTAGAAGAGCTGACTCATGAAACTTTTTTAGTAAATTTGGAAGATAAAACTAATATAATTTAAATAGGAAGTTTAAAACCTAAAATGACAAAAGAAATTTAGCTTTCATTTTTAACTGAATGCAATAATGGTAAGTATGAACGTAATTGATAATTTCAAGTTGGTGAATAAATTTTAGGAGAGGTAATAAAATACACTTATAATGTCTACAATCCATTTTAAGGAAAGAATGATCCATTATTATAAAAATATCGTATATTATGAGAGGATCTGGATTAAAACGATAAAAATTAACTTGCCAGATTATAAAAGCGAAGAGATATAAAATGATGTTTAGAATATGTAGAAAAGGGATGAGCAACACATATTAAGTTAGAAAATTTAGTAGAAACTATTCTTACATTAGGTACCAAATAAAACTAGAATGATTTGGAAGAAGCTTTATAGAATAAAGCAAGATCATTAGGGATAAATCCTTCTATAAGCAGATGTTTTATTTTTTGAAAATTTTAATTTCATAAATAAACTCATTATTTATTTTCTTTTCGTAATTTACAAAAAAAATCTAAAAATAAAAGTGAAAAGGCATTAGTTTATTTCTAAAAAAAGTAGGAATTTTAATATATGTAACTAAAGTTAAATTTAATTAAAAATAATTAATTTACACTTAAATAAAATTAATAAATTCTGTTTTTCAATTTAATTTAAAAATTGTTTATATCTATTTTAATAATTATTTAAAATACATTTGATTGCTACTAAGAAATTATATTACAGTAGTGGTTTTTCTATAAATGAAAACATAACACAGTTAATTATTAAGAGCAAGATATTCTTTTTTCAAGATCAGGATATAAAATTTCATAAAAAGTTTATTAAAAAACTTAAAGATTATAAAATAATGAGAAGGTAAATATATAAGGAAAGGAAGAAACTAGCTAAAATTAAAGTATGATTAAGTTAAAGAAGTATTAATGAAGTTAATAGACTATTTATAAAGGAATATTTATGAATTAAAAAGTATTAAAAACTTAAGAAATTAATTTTAAATTTATAATTTAATTTTGACTAGAGTAAATATAAAGAATGCTATATAGGAAAATATACAATTATTAAATTATGTCTTAGATTTGTTAAAAGCTTGGAAAAGTAATCAATTTATTCCTCATAAGCAAAAGCATATTATATTTTTAAATAGCTTTTTAATTTCCTTAAATTCATATAAAACTTTTGGATTGAATTATCTATAATTTTTAATTATTAAATAGTTTATATTTCAAATTCTTCTTAGCTATCAAAATGATAGAAGCAAGAAGATCGAAACTAGCATCATGCAAAAGAAAAATTCCAATATAATTGAGCACTTAACTAATGAAACAGCTTAATTTATTTAAATCCCTTAGAAATAAGCAAATTATTTAAAGTTACAGATGCTTCATTTCAAACTTAAAGATAATAATTTAATTAATTAGAATACAAGCATGTTTTTAATTATCTAATTATCTAAAATTAAATTAATAAAAGTACTAATATAAGTCTTTATTTTAAAGTCTCTCTTCAAATTTTTAAGAGAATATTAATTATTAAGAAATTTGTATTGAAATATTACAAATCTAGAGAAACTCTATATTTTTTATTTATTGACTTATAATAGGTAGACTTTATTTTTAGAATAAAAATAAATAAAATGCAAATATAACTAAAAATCTCTTAATTTAGAGAAATATTTTAATTATGTTTTAGCATGTTTATATTTGCACAAAACTTTTAATTTAATTTAATATTGTTTTATTTTGCTACTAGATTTGATGATATAATAATCTAATCATGTAGTAGGATATTATGAACTTTATTTTTAAATTAAAATTTAGAAAATTATTAATATTTATCTTATAAATTTTTATTTTATCTATTTTTATTCTTTATTTTACCTTTAAATTTTTTTGAGTTGTGTAACTATAAAATCATTTTTTATGTTGAACGAAATGTTGATTCTCTTGATATTATATTTAAAATTTATAGTAATATATTAATTTAACGAATTTATTTTAGAATATTTAAATTAAAAAATAATATATATCCATTAATCCAAGATAATTTTAAAGTATATGTAAATTTTAAGTTATTTTGCTATAACTAATTTTAAATTTTCAATAGCTTTAATTTTGATTGTCTAAGTTGTATAATTTAAATTTATACTTTTAAATTTTAAAACAAGTCTATAATTTCATTTAATAACTAGATTTATCTTATATGTCTTTTATGATATTTCTAATATAAACTTTTTTTCTTTGAGTTTTGACTTTTAAATTTTCTATTTAGATACAAGTTTTACTGATAATTACAAATCTTTTATAATATAAATTAAGAATAAAAATTAAAGCTGAATACTTTAGATAGTAAAAGAAAGATAATATAATGTTATTTTTTGATTTATCTGAGTTATCTTATAAAAAATTATAGAAACTTTAATTAAATTACTTATAGAAAAATAGACTTTTTTTTGCAAATTCTTTGCTTTAAATTAATTGAAATTAATCCAGCTTATTATACAACTTATTATATTCTGAATCTTGAAACACTAAAATTTAATTTCTTAATTAATTAAAATTTCAAATTTTCATTTTGTTCTTTCTTATGAAATAAAAATAATTTTTAGTTTATTCTTGTTCTTATTTACAAAACTATTTTATACTTTTATTAATAAAATATTTATAAATAGTAATAAAGATTTTTTTTAATTCTTAGAATAAGCAATATTAAAGTGCTTTTACTTTATTTGATATTTTTCTTTAAAAAAGTGAAAATCATATATTCTGACAATTAAAAAATATTTCATTCATTATTCTTGTTATTAAGTTTATAAAATAAAAACATTAAAAACAAATTTTTTGTAAAAATTATAAATCAGCTATTTTAAATTATCCTTGCGCTCACAATTGAATTTTTTAATTATTTTTAGATGAAAAAATTGAAATAAAATTTATATTTTAAAATCAGTATTATTTAATTAAATGCTTAATATACTCAAAAAGAATAAGAGCTTATAAATATTTCTTAAATGGATAATATTTTATATTTTTGATTATTTTTTAAAATATTTTTAAGGATATAAAAAGGTATAATCTAAAATTATTTTAATATGTAATTTTTTTAATTTTTTCAGATATATTTTATCTTATTTTTATTCTCAAACACTTCTATCGCTTTAAAGTTTCTAATTTTTTAATTTTTTTGTTTTTTTAATTTTTTTATCTTTCATTTCTTTAAAATTTTAGAAGTAATATATTTTAATCGAGAGATTTTTAATAAATATATTTACTAAGAAATTTATAAAAAGAATAAATTTAAATTTAACTCAAATATGTTCTCCTTCCGACTTTACAAGTTTATAAAGTTTATCATATAGCTCGACATTCGTAAATATTCTTAGTCCTGGTCTTAAGGCGAATTGCAGTCTTATTTACTTAGAGTCTTATATGGTGTTTTTTTCTTTTTTCCCCCACAGCTTTCCGTCACTTGAGTGTATGAAATTCGTCTTTTTCTTCCAAAAGTCGTTTACAATTTTTTCTTGATTTATTTTTATTCACGATATTTTCTTCATAAGTGTTTCGTGCTGCAGTAGATGTAACACTTTTTTTTAATTTTTTTGGGTCTTGATACTTTAATTTATTCTATATCAATTGGATCTTGTTGCTGAGACTAGTGATTTTTTCTTCTATTCTTTTTTCGATTCTTTCTAGTCTCTCGTCTAGCTTGACCCAGTTCTTTTGTCTTGTTGTTGCAATATTCAGATATCATTTTCAAGCTCTTGGACTCAGTCGAAGATGCCTGCCTTGCCTCTTCTGTCGACCATGTGCATTTCATCGTCTTCTCCGTGAGCAATGAGATCTTGTTTTATTTTGAACGTTTCTTCTTCAAGCTCTGTTATAGTCTTTATTTGCCTGAAGATTAGTTTAAGGGTCTGATTTTAGACATACTGTAGATTTGTTCTTTAGTTAGGTCTCTCAGGTCGTCGTTGGTTGTGAATCTCCTTACTTGCCATCCTTACTCATTAGTTTTTAGTTTCTTAGGTTTGATTTAAGTGGACTCCAAAGAATGTTAATACTTGTCTGCTTTCTTAGGAGGAGTGGTTGCAAGAGGTGACTGGTTGGAAGCCTTTCTATTCATCTTCTCCTTTTCTGGAAGCATCCATTCTTTGTCAAGTCTTCTCACCCTATATTTTTTTATAAAGAGTAAATATAAAAATTAAATAATACTTTTTCTCAATCTAAAAGTTAAAAAATGATTAATGTATAGCTTCATTAAGAGCTACAATAAAATTTTGCTTAAGCATCTTAAAAACCTTTAGATATAAAAGATTAAATTAAAATTTTTATGATGAAAATTATAAAATAAAACAAATCAAATTATCTAACTTTTAGAATGCAAATCATAGCAAGAAATTAACAAAAATTATATTATTTAGCAATGATTAAATTTTAAAGCAAAATAAAAAAATTAGGAATAAAATCAAGGAAAATATTTTAATTAGCTAAATTAAATCTGAAACTTTATAATCTAAATTAAATTAAATCGATAAATTTTAGTTTAAAAAAACATGAAAAGAAAATATTAAGGGGCATGAAATAAAAAAAATTAAAATTTAATCAAGTTAAAATATAGATAAAAACTAAAAATCAAAAAAATCAAAAAAAATTAATCATAAAAAAATGAAAGACTTATTATCAAAATATAAATAACTAAAATAACTAATGTAAAAAAGTAAAATAAAATTCTTAATAAAATATTAATTTAAAAATAGTTTAAATTTTTTAAAAGTTTATTTTAAAAAATAATTAATTTTCTTTAATGTAAGAAAAAAAATTACAATAAAAAAAATAAATTATAAAAATGAAAGTTAAAAGAAATAAAAAATAAAAATCTATAAAAAATTGATGTAAAAAGTAAAAAAATTAAAAAATTATTAAAATTAAAAATTATAATTGTTTAAAGACTGATTGTGTAATAATTACATATTTTTTATATAATAATAAAATCAAATTTGGCAATCTTGGAGAAATTTCACCTCTTCCTACCAATCGTCGGATTGCTCCGGGATTATATAAAAAATGTTTAAAAATTTGATCTCCTCTCTCTCTCACTTGGTCATATTGTCTTCGGTTTCATCTTTCATTCTGTTCTGATTTATTTCTGTAGATCTTGCAAAGCTCATTCATATAAAGTCTTTCTCTATCTCTTCTCTATTACAGTTGATATTTTTTCTTTTATTGCGCTTGTAGTTTTCTTTGCTTTGTTCAGTATTAATACTTGAAACTTAGGAATTTCTTGCATCTTCTTCATAAATGTTCTCAAGAATTATAATAATAACATCTTTTCTGAATTCTTTTAGGTTTTCTTGTTTCTTCCTTCTCAATCACCATCGGATCACTTCTTTGCTCATTTTACTCTATTTTTTGTTGCAGTTTCTCTTCTATTTTTTCAAGTCTATTGTCCAGTTCCGTCTGTTTCTGAAGCTAATTTTGGGATTAGCTACTCTGATCTTGTGATATGTTCCAAAAAGCGCTTAGTTCTCTTTCCTAGGACATGAGTCTTGAATCTATTCCTTCTGCTAGGTTAAATTGTTGCATTAGCTTCTCATTGTCCTTCTTTAGCTTCTTGATATCTTTCTGGAGGTTTAGTACCACTTTGATGAGCTATTCCATGCTCACCTGGCCAGAAGGATTAAATTCTGATACCTTCTGCTGCAAAGCAGACTTTGTCTGCTTTCTGGGTTTCTCCTGAGACGTTGGCGTGATTGCATGGGTAATTTTCTTAGATTATTTCTGTTCTTCTTGAACCTATTTTCCGGATTATTAAGAAAAAGGTTAGGGTTAAGTAAAAGAAGACTGATTGAGAGTGACTTCTTGTTTACTCTCCTTCTTGGAGGTGGTGTAGAAACCTTTTTTGAAGCCTTCCATTTTTTAATTCCAAATTTTTTTATATTTAATTATAAATAAATATAAAAAAAGAGATTTAGTTAAAAATGATATTTAAAATAAAATAAAAAATTTAAATAATTAAAGATAAATGCATTTTTATATTGGTATTTACATTTTTTAATTTATTTAAACTTATGAAAATAACTAATAAAAATGTTTCATATATTTATTTTGAAAATTTGCTAAATATTTAAAAAAGCATTTAATAAAAAATATATAAACATTATTTTGTTAGTAAATTAATTTTTAAATAAGATATTTATTTAAAGAAAAATAATTTAGTAAAGAAAAAATAAGTTTCTTTGTGAAAGGAAGAAGAAAAAAGATAATTTTTTTTGATTAATGAAGTAAAGTAAAAGAGGGATTTTAGATATAATAAGCGAGCATATGTTTCGCCTACAAGAAGTAAAAATATTGATATCAATTTTATTATTTTTTAGGTTGAACAATTAAAGCAAAAAATAAATAAAAAGTTTATTCAGATAATTTATTTTTTATTTAAATTTAAATAAAAAAATTATGCTAAAAAATTAATTAATTTTTAAATTCATTATACACTTAATTGTTATTTTATAGTTATTTTTATGGCGGACTTAAATTCTAAAACGAACTAAAGAACTAGTTAATAATAAAAATTTGCTGGAGGTTTATAAGAGCTTTAAAAATCGATTACATTGTGCCAAAGTGCTGGAATTATATATTCTTTATATGAAATTGTTTCTAATAGATGCTAAACTATTTATTATAAAGTAATGTAAGATTCTGCGGAGCTGAGTAAAATCACAAGATCTGACTTGGAAGATTTTAATGAAAAAACAATTCGAATTACTAATTTAATACAAGTAATAAGAGAAAGAGAAAAGATTGGAAAAATTCTAGAGCCTAGAAATGACTACGATATATTAAAATAAATCTAGTGAGATTTAGACGTGCTTGATCGTGTGCTTAAAATAAGTTCAAAAGAATAAAACTACAAATATAATTTAGAATTAATGGAGAGTTAATGCTTACGAATGAAATAGTTAGATGAATTTTAGTCAAAACTATTATAACTAATAGCATATAATAATAGAAAATAGTTAAAAATTACGAAAGAAATGACAATAAATGAATAAGAAATGTAAGTTTTGCAGAAATTATCATCAATTTACAAGCATAATACTGAAAATTTTATATAATTTTATTAAAAGAGAAAGCCTGGAATAATTTACGAGTTAAAGGAAAAATATATAGAAGAAATTCAAAACAGTTAAGAATAGATTGATAACTTTTAAATGATATTCTAAAAATAAGACAATTAGTTTAAAAAAGAATAAATTGATAACTAATAATAATATAATTAGAGAGAAAATTGAAATAATTACCAAAATGAATAAAATAAAATACAAGTCTTGTAAACAGAAGCTTATCAAAAAAATGGATAAATAAACTAAGCTCAAGAATAAAAAATGTTTTCTGAATAAGAAATAAAAAGATTAGACTAAGAAAAAGATAAATAATAGTTGATAAGATAACAGCTAGAATAATAAATAATATAAAAGAAAAATGAAATAGAAGTTTTAAATCAAAAGGTATTAAATCAATCAGAAAATTTTAAATAATTAGAAGAGTTTAATCAAAAATTACATTAAGAAATAAAAACTTAAAAATAAGAAGAATAAAAGAATTATTAGTAAATTTAAAGCAAAGAATGAGAATTAAATAGACTAAATCAAGAAAAAGACAAATAATAGTTGAAAAACTAATAGATAGAATAATAAATAAAATAAAAGCAAACTGAAATAGATTTTTTAGAATAAAAAGTGTAAAAATAAACAGAAAATTTAAAATAATCAGAAGGTCAAAATTAAAAATTATATCTAGAGTTAAAAACTCAAAAATAAGAAGAGTAAAAGTATCTAGAGTAAATTTAAAGTAAGGAATAAGAATTAAAAAAACTAAAAGAAGAAAAAAATTAGTAAAACTAGATAAACTAAAAATTAGTAAGCTAAATTTAAGAAAATAAAATTTATATTGAAAGCTTATAGTAGAACGCATAAAAATAAATGGAAAAATTAAAATAATCAGAAGAGAATAATAAAAAACTAAATCAAGAGCTAAAAACTCAAAAATAAGAAGAAAAAAAATATCAAGATTAAATTTTAAGTAAGGAATAAGAAATAAAAAAACTTAAAGAAGAAAAAGATAAGTAATAGTTGAAAAACTAATATTTAGAAGCATAAATTAAATAAAAATTAAATGAGATAGTAGTTTTAGAATAAAAAATTTAAAAATAAGCAGAAAACTTAAAATAATCAGAAGATTAAAAAGAAAAATTTCATCTAGAATTAAAAACTCAAAAGTAAGAAGAGTAAAAATATCTAGAGTAAATTTAAAGTAAGGAATAAGAATTAAAAAAACTAAAAGAAGAATAAAAGTAGCAAAATTAAATTAAATATTAACATGTTAAATAAATTTAAGAAAACAAAATTTATATTGAAAATTTATCGTAAAGCACATAAAAATAAATGGAAAAATTTAAATAATCAGAAGAGCAAAATAAAAAACTAAATCAAGAGATAAAAACGCAAAAATAAGAAGAATAAAAATATCGAGAGGAAATTCAAAACAAGGAATAAGAAATAAAAAAACTAAAAGAAGAAAAAGATAAGTAATAGTTGAAATTTTAAAAATAACTTTAGGATAAATCATAAGAAATTGAAGGCTTTTAGCAAAAAATATAAAAGCAAGAGTTAAATAATTAAATTCTTACATAAAAATTTTAAAAATAATATGATCAAATAGATTAGAAAAATATTAAATAATCCAAAAAGGATTTTTCTTCAAGTCTAGAATCTTTGACTTTACACGAGGAAACATAAATAAATTAAAATTATCTGGACAAAAATTAAATCTAATAGGACTATAAATATAAAAGTGAGCATATAAAATTCTTGGAAAGCTAAATTAAAAAACTTGAAGAATAAAGTTAGATTTAACTATAAAAAGAAGAAAATAAAATAAAACTTTTAGAAAAGGATAAATAATTACTTGGTAAAAGGCTCGAAGAGGAATAATAAGTTCAAAAATCTATAAAAGAACATTAAATTATTAACTAATAATTATAGGGATAAATGAAAAAGCTTTAAGAAGAAATTGAAATAAAAAATCAAAACTATCTAAACAAAGAAAAATATTTACAAGATTAAATATAAATTTAAAAAGAAAATAGCACTAATTTAAAGCATGAGCTTTAATAGCTTTAAAAATAATTGGAAGATTAAGATAAAAATATAGAAATATTAAAAAGAGTTTAAGAATAAAAAGAATTAGAGCACAAAAAAATTTTGCAAGAACTGTAAAATTAATATAAAATTTAGAAAAATTCTAAAAGTATTTATTTAGTAATTTATTATATAGGGAAAACTAGAATGAATCAGAAGTAAAAGCATTTTTTATAGCAATCAAACTGTTGAAATTCAATTGTAATTTTATTTATTTTAGAAAAGTAATAAATATTGGAAAAGGTAAGTGGAATAGCAACATCTTTCTGCTAAATATTGGAACGAATTAGTATATATAAATAGAATAGCTTTTAGAATAAAATGAGTCAACTATAATATCAGTATAAATAAATCTGAACAATTATTAAGAGTCTTTATTTACTTAAACTTTTATATTAAAAATAAACAAAGAAGAAACTATTTCGGAAGAGTGTTGTATAAATTTGAGTGTCTTGCCTCAGCCTTAAGCGGCCATTCAAATTACGGAAAATAAGCAAGAATATATCTTTAACGAGAAAGCAGCAATATAGTTGAACTTATAGAATATTGGAAACTAAGAATGGCCTCAAAACATAGTTTTGGCGAGTTTAGATTATTTTCTATAAAATAAAAAAATAAAAAGCTTATAGCCAGGAGAATCTTAAATAATAGAAATAGAATTTTAAGTAGAATGAAAAAAAGGAGGATATCAACATCAGTGAAGACTTTAATTTGATGGTATTTATATTGGTGAAATTCTCACAGTAAAATACAAAGTTATTAATCCTTTTTTTCAAATAAGTGACGAAATGATTATATAATATAAAAAGTATATTTAGAACTTAAATAACCAAGAAAAAGAAATTTTTAAAAAGCTTAAATTTAGAAGTTAGATTAAAAATTTTTTTGCCATTAACTAGAAAGGATTAATTTAGCATATTGATCTAAGCACTGTAATAGAAATTTTGATTCAAGAATCTGACGTAAATCTTGTGGAAAAAAAATTGTAATAGATAAAAGTTAATCAAGAAAAAGGAAATAATAATGCGTGCAGAAGATGTAATATTTTTTGATTTAACATTTATAATTTCTTTAATCATCATTTATTTAAAATTTTTTAATTTCTTATAAAATTTTTAATTCTTTATTTAATTAAAATAAAATTAAAGTTTCTCTTGCAATTTTGCTCTATATTATAAATTGGTCAAAATTATTATTTTTTAATTCATTATCATTTAAATTTTGTATATTTAATTGAAATTAAAATAATTAAGTATGCTTAAAAGTAATAAATCTATTATAAAAAAAGTTATTAGTGGGACCTGGTTTTCCACTAAATATTTAATTAACTGTAAACTATAAATTGGATATCCTCAGCTAAAATCTTGTAAACTCTTCTCAAATATTATGATTTATATATTTTTATAATCTTGAAACCTAAAGAAATGTTTACTAGATACTTTTCCGACTTTTGGAAGTTATATGACTTCTTGGTTCACATTTCTTTTTCCTATTTCTTAAGTTCCTTATATTCTACTTCATAGGAGACAATTAGTCTATCTATTGTATTTAATGTTTTTGTGTCTATTATTAAAAAATTGTTCCCACCTTTTTAAACTTCTTTTCTTAATCTCGAATTTTAATGATCATTTAACTATTTATTTGACGTTTTAATGAACATTTTCATCATACCCATCATACTCTTTTATCTTGCTTTTAATTTTTTTATAGCTAAAGTAAAGTATGTGTATATTTTCAATTATATGAATTTCGATGCTAATAAAATTTAAGCTGCATTTCTAAGTTAACGAATTTCTTATTTTCAGAAAATTAAATGGACTTTTGTTTCTATCTCAATTCAAGCAATTACATTTTAGTCAAATCACTTAGATAATTTTTTGTAGTAAGTTTTTTTGTCCGAAAACTTTTCTTTTTTCTCTCTTTTTAATTGTAAATTTTTCAGTCAAGTTTGCAGAGGTTTTTTTGCTTGTCGTCTTTGGGGATTTACACAAAGGATTATTACGTGAATCTTTTCCTAATTTTTCTTCTTCTCTAGTCATTGAATATATTTTGAAAGTTGAGATAATTGAAGTTAAGACATGTTTTAAAATAGATACTTCTGGCATCTTTTCTCTTAAAGGAGGCTATGTTAACCTTTTTTAAATTTTTTAAACTCTTGCTCCACTTTTTATAGATTTTAAATAAAAAAGTTTTAATAGAAATAAAATTAAAATTCTTTTATACAAATATTTTAGTTTTTTATTGAAACAAAATAATAAAAATTCAATTAAGTAAAACTATTTTTAATTCATTTAATAGAATCCTTAAATTTACAAAAATATAAAATATAAAAAATTATAGGTTAAAATAGACATTTTAATAGCTTACTTTTCTATGGAAGATTTAATTAATTCATATGTTTTTAAATATATATTTCACCATTTTTTAATTAAAAAATTGTATTCATATTTCTTATTTTTTAAATTTACTATTTCAATCAAATTTAAATAGCTAATTAATTTACTTAAGTGAAAGAAACAATAAAATAAAAATTACATAGAAAAAATTTATTAAAATTAGAAAAATAAATTTAAAAATGAATACTTATATTAAATATAGCTTATAAAATAAACTTAATTTTAAACTTAAAGAGTTCTGGACTGCAACTTCTTGCAGTTTAACGACCCCAACACTCCCTTCATGGGATAACGGGGATATCCTGTTGCTTTCGAAAAGCAGCTGCCAGGGAGCTCCATCGCTATGGGCAGCCAGGCTTCAAGCCTCTACCAGGAGTGGATAATCAAAAGGAAGGTGTTCCCTTGCAAAGGTTGACTTTAACCAGGGACTTTCTCAGCGACAGGAAAGGAACTTGTTCCTAACCATAAAGCCAGAAAGTATGATTCAGAAGGTCAATCTCAGTTCCCACCATCTTTTTAATTATTATAAAATAAACTTAAATTAATTAGAATACAATTCAATAAAAATATATTTTTATTACTTATTTATGAAAACCTTATTTATTTTTAAATACATTTATAATTGAGTTAGTCTAAAGAGTTCAAAATACAAAATGTATCGTAAGTATTAAATTTGAATTATTATTTTTTATTTATAAAATTAAATAATTACCTAGCTAAATTTATGCACGTTAATAAAAAATTAATACTTAAAAACAAGTTATTAAAAAAAATTAGCGTTTTTTAAATAATAAAAGGAATAAAAAATATAGTGCTTAAAAATTAGAATAATTTAATTTTTAAACTTAGTGTAAAAATATAAATATACATAAAAATAAAAATAAAAGATAGCTAATAATTCTAAAATATTCAAAAATAGAAAATAAAAATGATTTTTAAATTTTTCTAAAGGAATAAGCCTAAAAGAATTTTTAAAGAAAAAATCGTTTATAATATGATAAATTGCGTTTAAATTTTACATAATTTTAATAATTAAATATAATTAAGACATTCTAAGCGAAATTTAAAGTTTTTAATTTGTATATTTGAATTGTAGATTTTTTATTTATAATATTAAAGATGAAGAAATAAAAATTTATATAGCATCTTTATTTATTTAAAGTTTATTTAATTATCTCAAAAGAAATAATTTTTATTAAAATTTAATAATTTCAATAAATTAAATTGTATTTATCTTCTTCTATTTTTAGAAAAATAAATATTAATAGATATTTAAATAAAGTAATAATTAAAAAGATGGTGGGAGCTGAGATTGACCTTCTGAATCATACTTTCTGGCTTTATGGTTAGGAACAAGTTCCTTTCCTGTCGCTGAGAAAGTCCCTGGTCAAAGTCAACCTTTGCAAGGGAATGCCTTCCTTTTGATTATCCACTCTTGGTAGAGGCTTGAAGCCTGGCTGCCCATAGCGATGGAGCTCCCTGGCAGCTGCTTTTCGAAAGCAACAGGATATCCCCGTTATCCCATGAAGGGAGTGTTGGGGTCGTTAAACTGCAAGAAGTTGCAGTCCAGAACTCTTTAAGTTTAAAATTAAGTTTAAATAAAGTAATTAGTAAAAAATAAATAAAATTAAATAAGAAAAAAAACTGAAATGTAGAGGAAAATATTTACTTTTAATTCTCATTATTTTCTAAATATAAGTTGAAACTTGATAGAATTACTCAAGTCTAGAATATTTAATTAATTATTTCTATTTTCAAAAAAGTGAAAAGATAAATTAAAAACCGACATCTTCCTTTTTTGTTTAATATCTTTCTTAAAGTAAATGATAAATCTCGAACTAAAAGAGGATATAATTTGTTATTCTAGCAAAATTTCATAAACTATGACTAACAGGGATTACGAAAATAAATAAATTGCAATGCAAATATGAGCAATATAAAAATCAATATATTTATTCCTCAGTCAATCAGTAGAAAAGCCCAATAAATCCAATTTTATAATTAATTACGGTACCGAATGGGAATAATACAAGGAGCCTAAATCTAAGCTACCCCTTAGACCATTTTTTTAATTTTTTTAGGTGACATGTTATTTAATTATTTCGGGAAGATGAATTTCGGTAGAGATAATTGATATATAACTTTTCTCAATGTTTGCGTTGGATTTCCGAGTCAACGGTGGCTTGGATTTCCTTCAGATTAGGGGAAAAGATTAATATTCAAACAAAGCTACTCGTGAGGAACTTATGTATTGAACTTAATGATTTCTAGAAGTTTTAAATCCTGAGCTCTTAAGCAAATCCAATTTTTTATCTTAGTATTAATCTTATATAAAAATAAAATAAATTTTGCAAAGCGAAATAAAAGTGAATTTCCTTTGTTTTTTTAAATTATGATGAAATAGCATGCAATCTAGAAATCAAAAATATTATTATTGTATTCAAGTTTAATAAAATTGATTACAATATTTTCTTTAGAGGAGGCAAATATTATTTAATTTTTTATCTTGATCTGAAACAATTGCTTAGGCTATAATAATAATAATAATAATAATAGATAAAATTTTTTGAGATCTTCTTGGATTTTCACCAATTTCCCTCTTTCCAACCAGGATAGTCTGGTGGATAAAAAGAAAAGTTTATAATTTCATTTCTATTCTTTCTTGTCTTAAATCTTGTATTTCTCTTCTCAATCCATCTTTCATCTATCTACCTTGCTACTATTCTTTTGGCACTTGTCTATTTAATTTGATAAATTGATCCTCTCTCAGTAATATAAATTCTTTCTGTCAGTCTATTAACCCTCTAATTAAATTCATTCTTAAATACATATAAATTTTTACACCATTTGTATGAGTGTCCTTTTTTCTTGCAGAAATAGCACTTTCTACTCCTTTTTTGTATTCTTAAATTGTTGGTCTTTTTTCAATTTCCACTTGAAAACCTTGCTAATTGTTTTGAGACTATTCTTATATTTGATTTTATTCCAATATCACAGTTTTTTTTGGTTATTATGGACGTTCTGTTTATTTAAGCAATTATGATTATGAGTCTAATTTTATTTACTACATTTACTAGGAGCAGTCAGTTTGAATATTTCAATAGGCATCCATTTCTCATTCTTAATTCATTAATCTGTCTTCGATGTTTTCATGATTCACTATCCATATCTGCTTTTACTCCTTTGGATTTTTAACTTCATCAAACAAAATTTGTACTAATTCTGTAAGTTATTCAATGCTATTTTGATCCTCACTGAGATCAATTTTTGAAAGATCTTAGTCAACTGGAATTTCTTATTACTTTGGAGGTGTGGACATTCTCTTCCGCGGTTTTGATTGCTTCTACTTTTTCTCTTCATATTCTTATTAATTTTTACCTTTCTAATTTTATTTGGTAAAAAATCTGGGTTTCATTTTTTTCTTAGACTAAAAAAAATGGAAACTTATATTTTAAATTAGCTCGTTTAAATATCAGCATTTCTAAATGTTAAGTTTTCTAATTCTTGAAAAATAAAACATAAAAATTGAAATAAAATTATAAATTTGATAATAAACCAATCTCTTAAATATAAAAATATCACTTATTTTATAAGCCTCAATGGACTTAAAAAAATAATATTTCAGCTTTTGCAAGGAGCTAATTCTAAATATTATGCTGCCATAAAAAAAACTTTTATATTTGGCAGATATTAAAATGTAACACCTTGGCACTTTAAAAAAATTGCATCTTTTTCGCTTTGCATAAGGCAAAATATGAAGGATAGTTTGTATGAATCATATTAAATTAATTTAGATTCTTCCTTAAAATATTAAGGCTCTCAGGCTCTTTAATCTATTTTAAAAACTAGAAAAGAAGAATTTATTAATCAAATTAAATAAAAGAAAATTTCTTTATAAAAAAATGAAAATAAATTTAAATATTCAATGATGTTAATATGATAGCTATTAGATATTATATTAATTAAGAACAAAAGCTAAAAGAAAATTTAAATTAATTAATTATTTCATAAAAATTATTATTATAAATTATATTTTAATTTAAAATGATTTAAACTAGAGATTTTATAAAATAATAAAAAAATTTATTTTTTTTATTTTCTTCAGTTAAGAATTGTCTTTTCTAAATGAATAATTATTTAAAATTTATGAAATTATTTTAATAAAAATCAGATATTAAAATTTTTTAAATAAGTTAAAAAAAGAACATTTTTTGTTGAAAGATTGAATGCTAAAAAAGCTGTATTTAATGATTTTTAATGATTATATTTTTTATATTCAGATAAATTATCTTAAACGAGAAAAATGTAGGATCATTTATAAAATATTTTTATTTAAATAGAAATATTTAGAAATTTAGTGATTAATATATTTGAATTACAGTACAAAATAAATATGCTTAGGTAAAATTTAACTTTATAAAATATTGCATAAAAGAATAATACTTTGACAAAAATAGACTTAATTTATAATATAAAAAAGTTATAAAATGATAAAGATTATATAAAGAAAAATTTTATATTTAATTTAAATAAAATATTAAAATTTTGAATAAAGAGGATAAGTATTTATTGCAAATAGTTATGCAAAAAATAAAAAAATAATATTTAGTAAAAATTACGAATTTTAAAAATGTTAATTGAGCGTGTCTATTATTTACAAATTTATGTATTAACAACAAAATTTTTAATAGCTTTATAATATTTATAAAAAATAATTTTTTAGCATCAATTGCTTTTTTTAATTATTAGATTTTTCATTTATTTCTCATCGTTTTCAAATCGAGATTGAAAATTTCAGGTTTTTAATAATTTATATAAAATATTTTAGAAATGGTTATTTTAAAATTTGGAAAAATAATGATATAAGGACTAAAATATAGTAATGATTTAAGATATTTATTTATTTATTTTTTAAATAAAACATTCTTCTCTTATAGTGTCTATAAATTATTTATATTTAGAATTCTTTTAAAATGTTGAAAGTTAAATTTAAATCCTTTCATTAATCTCTATTTTCTTGAAGCAATGGGAAATTTTGTTCATCAAATTATTATTGAATAGGATTAAAGGAAGTTTCTTCTTCATCACTACTATGATCGTTTATGCTCTATAATTTAATCTATAACTTCTTAAAAGTATCTTTTAATTTCAAAACATTTTTTTATACTTCTCACTTATTACATTTTATTTTCATGTATCTTAAAGTTTTAAACAAAGGAAAAGGCTTTCCTTTTTCCTCAAAAAATGGTAGCTTATTATTATTAAGCTTTTTTACCTTTCCTAAATCTAAGGAAATTAGATTCTTAAAACTCTTCATTAACTGCAATACTTACAAATTTGATAAAATATTTTTTTATAGGTTTAGTATCTTTAATTACTAAATGGTAGCTATTACTTATATAAAATTTTTACTTAGTTTGTTAATCTTTCCTAGGGTCAAGCTGTATAAGTTTTTATTATTTTATGAAATCAATTGAATAGTTTCATTGCTTACACAGTCAAAAGAAATAAGTTCTATTTCTCTGAGATTTCTGCATGCATTAAAAATGACTAGCAGAGTTTCGTCCTTGATCTGCTTTAAATATTATAAATTAATAACTTCATAGTTTTTTCCAAAATTTCCTATTTCTAATATTCCTTAGTCGTCTAGCTTATCTAATTTTTTTAATCTTAGTGATTGCAAGTTTGGTGTTTATTGTAACAGAAGAAGTAAATTTGCATTACTAAAAGAAGTACAGTTAGAAATAAAAACTTGCTACAGATTTGAATATAAATCAGCAAAAAAAATCTAAAATTTTAAGCTTTCAAACTCACCTGATAGTCCTAATTATGTAATTTTTGTATTCGTTTTGTTTTTCAAAATCAAATGAGCTGAGTTTGGCAGATTAAAGTTTATATTGGTTAAATTAGGACATAAGGATAAAAATTAGTCTAAATGTTGGTTATCATTAATTTTTATTTCTAAGAGGTTATTTCCCTTAAGTGTCAAGTATTGAATAATAAAAGCGTAATCTAATTACTAAGATTCTAGTCATAAGTATTTTAAATTTTAAATTTTGCAATATTTTACTAAAAAGTTTCCTGTAAAGCCTTTTCCTTTATTTTTTATCTCGTCTGACTAAAAGATAACTTTAAGACCTTATAAATTAGAACATTACTTTAGAAAATAAAGTTCATCATCAGAAAAAACTCCTTGTAGAATTAAGTGCTATACATTAAAAGATGGTAGTAATTTCAAACTTATTCAGTACTAGCATTGAGTTTTCAATTAAAAAGTCTATATTTAGCTAGTTTTTTAATTGAGAAGAAGCGACAAATTTTTAGTTAAAATGCTCTAAATAAGTAAGAACTAAAAGTTATCTTATCTTTTAGGTTACTCATTATAAATATTCAAATTTTTCACATCACATGATTAAAGTTATTTTAAAAGCCATATATTTTTATTATGAGCTTTAGCAGAACTAAAATCTAGTTAAATTCTATTTAAAGTATACTTGGTGGTTCAAAAGAATTTGTTAACTTTTTGTAAGATGCACACATTTCTAGCACTTAGAAACTACTGAATTTCTTGAAATAAAAAAAAATTATTGAAAATCTTTTCCATTGAGCTAGGCTTTTATGGTGGAGTGCTAGAGGATATACCATTATTTAAAAAAATATTTTTTTTTAAACTAGAAAAATCAAAACCATCTTCATAGCAAAATTGTGAAAAATAAAATTAAAGCTAAAAGTGAAAGTATGTGTTCTTTGTAGTTAGATTAAGTTAATCACCATTTTTGAAAGTAAAAGTTGAAGAACTAAATTACTTAATATCATTTTATCATTAACCTTAAAAAACTCCAATATCTTTATAAAAAAATTTTCCTTTTCCATGTTTTTTATCTTTTTCGAATTATCCTTCATATTTATTACCGCTTTTAAAAGTATATATTCCCGTTCCTTAAATCTTATCATATAATCATTATCCAGAATAATATTCTCCATTGCATAAATATTGAGCTCCATTTCCATGTCTTTTACCATCTTAAAATTCTCCTTCATATTTATTGCCATTAACATACGTTAATACTCCTTTCCCATTATAATTATCATTTTGCCACTCTCCTTAGTATTAATCTCCGCTTTTATGATAAAGAATTCCATTTCCATGTCTTTTACCTTCTAAAAATTCTCCTTCATACTTATCTTCATTTTCATAAATAAATGTTCCCTTCCCATTAAAAGGTTTATCATCTTTTCATTCACCTTCTCATTTTAGCCCTTATTTATAAAATAAAATTCCCTTTCCATTTCTTAAACTATTAATAATCTCTCCTTCAAATTTTAATTATTTATTATAAATTATAGTTCCAAATCCATTTAAAGGTTTATCATGTTTTCATTCTCCTTCCCACTATAAACCATTCTTATAGAAGAAAATTCCATTTCCATTCTTTTTTCCATTAAGGAATTCACCTTCATATTTATCTCCTACTTTATAAGTGAAAATGCCTTTTCCACTAATCTTATCATCTTTTCACTATCCTTAATATTACTCTCTATTTTTGAAGAAGAAAGTACCAATTCCATTTTTTTTCCCATTATATAGTTCTCCAATATATTTCTCGCCATTACTATAGATAAAGTATCCTTCCCCATTAAAGGGTTTATCTTTTTTCCAAATTCCTTATCACATTTCTCCATTTTTATAAAAGATAGTTCCATTTCCATGCTTAAGATTATTAAGAAACTCACCTTCATATTTATCTCCTTACTTATAAATAAATGTTCCTTTTCCGATATACTTGTCATCTTATCATTGTCCTTAATATTAATCTCCATTTTTAAGATATAGTATTCCATTTCCATTTCTGTTACCATTAAGGAATTCACCTTCATATTTATCTCCATAACAGTAAAAATAAATCCCTTTACCATTAAAAGGTTTATCATTTTTCCATTCACCTTCTCACTTTTGTCCTTTTTAATAATATAGAGTTCCATTTCCGTGCTTTTTATTTTCATTAAATTCCCCTTCATATTTATCTCCATTTTTATAAATAAAGATTCCTCTTCCGTTTTGTTTATCATTTTATCATTCTCCTTAATATTAATTTCCATCTGTAAAATATAGAATTCCGAAACCATTTTTTTATCCAACTAAAAATTAACCTTCAAATTTGTCTTCACTTTTATAAATATATATTCCTTTTCCATTAAAAGGTTTATTGTTTTTTCATTCTCCTTCCCATTTCATTCCATTTACATAAAAAAGTATTCCATTTCCATTCCTTTTACCATCTGCAAAAATTCCTTCATAAACTTTTCCATTTTCATAAATAAAAGTTCCTCTTCCATTAAAAGGTTTATCCTTTTTTCATTCTCCTTCTCATTTTAAACCATTTTAATAAGTTAAAATTCCATTTCCACTCTTTTTACCATTAAGAAATTCTCCTTCGAAAATATCTCCTGCTTGATAACAAAATATACCTTTCCCATTCCAAGGCATATTATTCTTCCAATCTCCTTCCCATTTCATTCCATTTTTGTAATATAAAACTCCTATTCCATTCCTCATGTCATTCAATTATTCTCCCTCATATTTTTCTTCTTCATATTTTTATAGATTACTTTACTAAATTTACTCCTAATTACTTCAAAAGTTTATTTTTTAATACTTTTTCATTTTATTTAATTATTTTGAAGCTTAATATAGAAAATAATTATCTTATAAACTTACTAAAAGTTTATTTAATTAAAATTTACATGAATATTAGCATTTTTTTATTTTTATCTAAACAAATTTAACTTTTAATGTATTCATTTTAATTTAATTAAATAAAGGCATTATATTTTTTTTAGTTTAATCTAGATAAATAAAACATGCACAATTTTATTATTTTTGATTTTATTATTATTTAATTTTAAAAAAATCCTACAAGGTAACTGAAATTTTGAAAGGTTTCGTGAAAGTTCTGATATGTTAAAAAAATGTTATTTAAGTTAAAAAATTTATAATTATAACTCTAGGTTTAAAAATTTTTAATTAAATTAAAAAATATATTATATCAATAAAAATAAATTTTCTGAATTATGTAATTTATTATTTATAAGAGTGAATATAAAAATAATTTCTAACTTTAAGACTTATTTAAGAAAAATGTAATAAATTTAAAATCTCTATTTTCAATTTTTTATAATAATTCTTATCCTTTTCTTTAATATAAAAAGAAAATAAAAAATCTAAGGCAAGCTTAAGTTTTTTCTCTAAATTGAATCGCTTAATTTAAAAAATTGATTCATTCCATACAGAAAAAAATGAAAAAATGTTTCAAAAGCGTTATAAGAGAGTAGCATTGCTACATTTTAGTGTGAAAAAAATCTAAGTTCTAAAAATATTGATTTGAGCATCTAAGCAATCTAACTATTTTCTAGAAAGATAATAAATGTAAATTTAATTGTTTAGTTTTAACAACCATATCTAAAATTATTATAAATTAGTATAACACAATTTTTATAATAATTTCCAAAATATTTTAGAGTTTATTTTAAACTTTTAAAATAAAATCATAAATTTAAAATATCTAAAATTCAATAATTTACGCATCTTAATTAAAACCTATCGTTTAATCAAATTGATTTAAAAAAATTATGAACCAAATGAGAAAAAAAATGGCAGAAAAAAGGGTTTTTTTCTAGCTTCATAAATCGATTAGAGAAAGCCAGATATTTTTAATTCTTCTTCTATCATGTCATTTTAATAGTATAATACTTTTCTTAATCTCTACAATTACCAAATTATGAAAATTCAAGATAATCTTAAACCGAATAAGAAATTAAATAAAAGGAAATTGAATAAAGCAAGCAATAAAATTTTGATTTTTTACTTACTAAACCTAGATCAAGCAACTATAAGAAAAGCGAAAATTAAAAAAATTATGTAGAAATAGAAAAATTATGGATAATGATAGAATAATCTAAGGAATCTGTATAAAATCTATAAGAACAAGTTAAAAAATTAAATTTATAAAACAAAAATTTGTTATAAAATTGTTTAAACACCGAAGAAAGATTTATCAAACAATAAATCGAAATTAAACATCTTGGAGAAAAAAGAATAGAATCTTAAGCCTAAGAAACGAGAATGAAAAAAAGAAGAAAGATAAATAGAGGTAACTAATATTAGAAGGATTATTAAGAGATAATATCTGCGCTAATCAAGATTCCAATCATTCAAGATATACAAAAAATTCGAGGACTAGACGAAGAGAAAAGCGAAAAAATCTTAAGGGAATTGAGATACTATATGTAAACAAGTTCTGAAGAATATACAGAGGAAAATCTTTTAAGAGAATGTCAGTACTCCAAAAAACTGAATGTTTTGAAAATTTCTATTAAAGCATCTGGAGTTGACATTTTGTTGGTCGTATTGAAAGGTTTAAATTCTTGGACATACAAATTTTTTATTTAGTGATATAACATAACATAATTTATTAATATAGCATCGCCTATATTTGGCTTTTCATGTATTAGTTTATAAAAAGTTTCAAGAATATTAAAAAAATTCATTAGATCGTCCATTTCTTTACCAAGTTCGTATTCTTGAATAACATATCTGTGATTATTAATCTAATCTTTCTTTACTGTAGGTGTTTTATTCAAAATTCAGTCCTTTCCAAACATTTGCTTGATTCTTTTTCTTAGATATCTACTCTTTCTCGAGTAATTATCTCACACCAATCATTTTGATTCTATATAGCTCACTTTTTGATGTATACTAAATCTTGTCTAATTTTTTCACAATTTTGAATTTTCGCTTTTTACAATTTTAAAACTTCAGATAGGATTTTTATGTGTCCTAGTTTTCTATAAATTAGCACATAATTGATTTTCTTTTTATTACTTTATTAATATTTAAATTTGATTGCTCAATATCATTAGATCATGTATAGCTTTAGTCATAACTTGTTCGTAGTTTATTAAATAGAAATTTCGATTTGAAGAAGCTTTTAAGCTCAATTCTGTATTCAAGATTTTATTATCATTTTAGAATTAGTTAATTTTAAATCTAAATTTCTTATCTGCTAAATTAATAGTAGCATTGCATCCTATAATTTTTTATTATCAGCCTATAACGAATAAATTTAAATAAATTTATTTTATTGCTAGTCAGGAGATTTGTTTTAGGTGAATTTTTTAGATTTTATTTTATTTATAAAATAAAAATAAAATTAATTGTATATTTTTAAATTTTTTATTTTCAGTAAAAATTATATACTTTCATACTGAAATTAAAATCTCATATTTATTAAAAATATTTACATATATTTTTAATATTTAAAGTTAATTTTCACTGAAATTATGCATATTTTTATTTTTTTACGATTTTTATATTTTTTTAAATTTTTTATAAAAAAGCTAATATAGAACGCGTAATACCTAAATGACCCACATCTTTTTAAATTTAAGATTTTTATTTTATTGAAGTACTTCTGGAAAGTTCTATACCTTAGAAGACTTGAGTAGTTCTTGTCTTTTATTGAGCGTGATCCGAAATTCCATTAAAGTAAACCTAAATGTCAAAGAATCATTTAACTTTTATTAATCCGATTCTACTTATTAAATTCCTTTCTTGGTTCCTATCAAAAATTTTGAACAGGTCTTTTTAACATTATTTGTTTCTTCCAAGTTTTAAGAAATTGTAATTGTCTAGGATTGAGAATTACTCCTTCTTATTTAATTTATATAAAAAATAAAGAAATTCCTTAATCATTATTACAAGTTTTGAAAATATATAATATTTATTTATTATTTTTCTTACAGTTTTAATTTTTTTTTAATTTTAGCATCTTCGAAAAAAAATTGCATTAAATATTAAGTTTAATACTATATTAATTTAAACCAATAAAATTAATAATATAAAATTTTATAAATAATTTTACTTATAAAAATTTATCGTTATTTTCATAATTTATTTATATTAGCAAATTTTTTTCATTTGTTAAGAACCATATAAAAATATTTTTAGTTTACATAAATTAAAGAAAAATTTATTTATATAAATCTATTTTTTAATGATCATCTATATTAGCAAAATTCAGTCTTTATTTAAACATATTTTTTTTAAATTAAAATTTTTATGACTTTAAAGATAATATTTATTTAAAAAATATGTTACTGAATAATATCAACAAAAATTTAATTGTTATTTAAATATATTAGCAAAATTTATTATTAAAATATTAAAGTTTAACTGAAAAAACTGATGTTAAATTTAAATATACTAAGAAAATAAAATGGATTTTGAAAATATTTTATATGTATAATATTTATAAAAAAAATATTTTCATGCATTATTTAGATAATATGAAGATTAATTAATCTTGATTAAATATGAATGTTAGCTTTAAATTTTTAAATTTTAAATTTTTTATATTTTTTTAAATTTTCAAAATAAAAATCATATTTTTTCCTACTTTATATTGCTATAAATTAAAAAAAATTGCATTTTCCTCTAAGTTTTTATTATTTATCATTATTATTTAATCTAAAAGAAATTATAATATTTTTTAATTTTTATAATATAAATTGTTATAATTAATAATTTCCTTACTAATCATTTTAATCTTAATTTATGAACATTTTTTTTAATTATTTGAAATTTTTAAGCTAATATTTAAATTAGAATTTAAATATACTTTCTACTTATTATTTATTGCAAATATGTATTTGCTTTTTTCATGTTTTTAATATTTAATATTTTAATTTTTTATTTCTCATTCAATTCTCTATATTTATTTAATATTTTTATAATAGATATTTGCAAATATCATTTAAAATACCACAAAATGTTTTAATAAAATTTATTAAAAAATAGGTTCAATTTTAGAGCTAAATCGTCATTTTTAATTACTTTTTTACAAAAAATTAAAATAAATTTTTTCATAAAGTTTAAAAAAAAATTAAAAATTAAAGTTTTTATATTTTTATCTAGTATTCTCTTAAATTTTAATTAATTAATTTCAACTAAAAAAGTTTTTGGACCGGAAACTCCTTTCCGATTGCACGACCCGACGCTCTCTTTTTATGGAATAACGGGGATATCCTGTTGTGCTCCAGGCACAGCTGCTAGGGATCTCCATCGCTATGAGCAGCCAGGCTTCAAGCCCCTACCAAGAGCGGATAATCTCAAAGACAGCGTTCCCTTCAGAAAATGAATCTGACCAGGAACTTTCTCAGCGACAAGAAAGGAACTTGTTCCTAGCCATAAAACCAGAAAGTTTAATCACGAAGATCATTCTCAGCTCCCACCATTTTTTCAATTATATTCTCTTATATTTTATCTTAAATTAAATATCTTAATCCAATTTTAATAATTATTAGATGAGTATACCAGAAGTAAGAAATATGAGAAAATGACTTTTATCTTTAAATTTTTTCTTTTTTAAATACATTTTTTACTTTTATTCAATCATACAATTTTTTTTATTTTAGAAATATGTGTATATATTTAATTTTCTATTTATAGATTAAATCATTAGAAGATAAAGATTTCAGACTTTTCAAATGATTTAATATAAAATATTAAATTTAAATTTATTTAACAACGGAGTTGAATAAATTTTTCACAAAAAAAATTAAATATTAATTAGTAAAATCAAGTATTAGTATAACTAAAATATAATTAAAAAGCAATACTTTTTAACTTTATCTTTACTTATAAATTATTTTTCTATTTAAATCGAAAAAAATACTATATCAAAATGATATTAAATTAAAAAATGAAAAATATTTTAATGATATCATTTTTAATAAAAAGATAACAAACTACATTATATTCTTTAATAATTCTTAAAATAAATTAAGTTAAAAAATTAAATCAAACTTAATATACAAAAGTTTTAAATAATAGTAATTGAATATATTATTATTTAACTATTTTTTGAAGATTAATAATTGTTTATACTAAAGTCGTGCTGAATAGATACTAATATATCCTTTTTATAAGAAGAATGCTTTAGATCATAAGTTTGAAAAAATTATAAAACATTTTCCTTTTTATCAATAATTGTAACTATATTTTTATTTTATGTGATCAAATAGACAAAGATAAATAAATTTTTACTAGAAACTAAATTGAAAGTTTTTTTGGTTCTGTAATCAGATATTTAAAAAGTAAAAAAAACAATTTTTATTATAGATATTCTTCAAAGGAAATTAAAAAAGCATGATTAACTCTAACTTCAAACCTCTCAAATATCCTTTTTTTAAGATATTTTCTCTATTTTTAAGCTCTAAATCATTATTAAAAACAATAACAAACTTAAAATCCTAAATTAATTTTCTAATTGTTTAGCTTTAGAATAAAAAATTAATTTATCTTCTATATTTAAGTCAATTTTATAATCTAAAATTAATTTACAAAATAGAAGAATCAATTATCAAGAATTAAAACAAAATGCTTGCATAATTACCAAATTTAATTTCTATAATAATCTTTATCTAATTAATAGAGCATAATTTTAGTAATTTTAGGCCTATATAATTTCTGCTTTCCATCTAATATACTTTAAAATAAATCCTAAATTTAAATTCTAATCTTCAATTTATAGTACTTTTACTGTAAAAATTTTAAATTAAATTATTATTTCATCATTAAGTTTAAGTAATTCAAAAGGAACATATTCAATTATGAATAAATAAAATTTAATTAGAGAAGGAAATAAAATAAATGAACTATAAAAATTTGAAGGCTAATTATTTATGAAATACTGTTCTACATTAATTTAAGAATAAATATAATGATTATTTGGAAAGAAAATTTGCTTAAATTAATAAAAATAATTTAAGTTTTAAGCAGTATTTGGATAGAATTAAATAGAGAATAGAAAAAAATAAAAGCAAATTTTGGGAAAAGCTATAGCTGCTAGTAATTACCTATTAAATTTAATAGATTTTATATAATAGAATAATTTTAATTGTTTTATTTAAATAATTTAATTCTTATTGATCTCGTTAAATGTATTCCAGATTTAGCTCTCAATTAACTTTGTAGTAAAATTTCGAATGAATACCTAAGAGTGTTAAAATAAAGACGTTTTTAATTATGTTCATATAATCCATAAATGCAATTGTTTTTTAATCACAAAGTTAAAAAGACGAGAAAGAGAAAACATGTTGGATTGTTTAAAAACACCAAGTATTTTAAAATTTTAAGATTATGTTTAACAAAATAAATTTGGAGACAAAATTAAAAAGCAAGTTATAAAAATGTTTATTATAGCTCAAAAATGATAAGTACTTTCTAATTAAAGTCCATTAAAAAATTATTACTCAGCTATTTGATTTAATTCTAACGATTAAAATTTTGATAAAATGTCAAAAGACGTTTGATTTTATGTGCAATAAGCAAGCTAAATTAGCAAACTCGATAAAGGTTTGAATAAGCTTCAAAGTACAATAGCCCTATGTAAAAATGCATAAATTTAGTACCTAATCTATGAAGTAATTTCGAATAGATGCTAGAATGTCATTTTCAACAATATTTAGGATTCATAGAATCTAAACTCAATAACTGAAAATGAACTAGAAGACTTTAATAATAAATCATAAAGAGCTTTCGACACGGTTTAAAGTTTGCGAGAGAGAGAAAAAATAGAAAAAATATTTTAACCTAGAGAAGATTACGAATTAGCAAAACAAATCCAATAAGATTTAGATTCAATAGATAAGATTCACAAATTGAATTCTAATGAGAAAAAATACTTAAAAAACTTAGAGCTGATGGAGCAACATTGTTAAAGAATTAGTAGAATAGATGAGTTTTAATCCAAATTACTACAATTGCTTGCTTTTTTTAACTTGCACTAATAAATAGAGTCTAATAATCAGGAAATAAGTGAATAAGAAAGAATAGTTCTTTATAAATTAGCAGAAATATATAAGCATGATCCTTAAAAAGTAATAGCCTTTTATTTGAAGAGAAAGCTTGGTATTGTCTAATAGCTCAGGGCATTATTTATAAAAGATATTAAAAATGATGAAGAATAAAATCATAATTACTAAATGATATTAAAATACACATAAGAAACTAAATAATATTAAGAAACATATCGAAAGCTATTTATAGCATAGGAAAACTTGTAGTATGATAGCCTGTTGATGTATTTGAATTAGATTGAACAAGAAAAAAATTAACAAAATTAAAATAATAAGGAATAATTAGATCCAAATACAAGAGTTAAAGAATAGAATAATAAAAATGAATAATCTATAGGAGAAAACGTAAGTACCAAACATCATAATGGAAGCTTGCATAAAAAAATGAGTAACCATCAAGAAGAAAAACCAAAATTATAAGAGGAATTTAGTAATTAAATATAATTACTTCAATAAGAAAAAAACTATTTAGAACAAAGTATTAAAAAAAGCGTTTTAGATTTATACGAACTATAAAATTAAAGTATAGATGAAAGTACTGATGAGAAATAAAACTTTAAAGAGGAAGAAGATAATAGTTCGATAGGATAAGAAGGTAGCTTTCGCATGAATATTTAAAATATTAATGCCTAATTAGACGAAATAATAAATTAGTCATTTTTAAAAGAAGAAGAAGAACTGTAGTAAGCATGTTAGATCGAAATCTAAGATCTCAATTAGAGTATTTAAGATTTATCTGAAAAATGAAAAGATAAGTAATTGTAGTAGTAAAACTTAGAAGTAAGTCTTAATGAAAATTAAATTAACTTGCAAATATCACAAATAAAATTAGATGAAAGTAAAGAATAGTTGAAAAGATCGATATACTAATTAGAGAGTTTGGAATAGTAGAATAAGTTCTTAAATGAGCAAAAAGATCTTAAGGAAAATATTGATTCCTAAAGATAGGAATAATTGTAAAAAGAGATAAATGACTTGAAATCAGAATTAGCTTAAAAAGATAAATTTTGCTAGAATCTTGAAAGTGAAATAAAATCTCTTTAAGAAGAAATTTCAAAGGATTAAAACGAAGAATCAACTTTACAGTATCAACTTAATAAAATAAAACTTGAAAATTAAGAGATGCAAGAAAACCTAGCAATACAGCTGTAAAAATACAACTAGTAAGTAGATTAGCTTAATCTAGAACTGAAAGAGAAAATAATGCAGCATTAAGAAATTTAAAATCTTTATATTAATTAATAATAAGAAAATGATTAACTGAAATAAGATTTAAATTAAAGGACGCAATCCAATTATTAACTGAAAACTAAATTGACTCAAAGAACTGTTTCGAATGAGATGCATAAAGAAACTATAAAAAATCTATTAAAATTGCAAGAATCAGAAAACCCAAACAATCAAAAATTTGGTAATTTTTTAAATTAATTAGAAGAAAGTAGTGAAAAAATTAAAGATATCCAAATAAACACCTAAGAAAAAGAGTAGAAAATCTAATAACTTAATGAAGAAAATATCTTGCTTAAGGAGAGGAACAAATAGAAAGATACTTAATTATAAAAATTATAAAGCGCCTAATAAGAAAAAGAAGATCTCATTCAGAAATTATAACTATAAATAAGATAATTAATAATCATTTAAAATAAAGAAGCAGAATGGCTGAGTTAGCAAGAATAAAATGAACTCTAGCAGCAATAAAATAAGGTATTAAGTTAGAAGTTGTCAGTTTTATTACAAAATCAAAGTAAAAAAGATATAGCAATCAATACTTTTGAGGTAATTTATTTAATTTAGTGAATTTTGGATTATAAAAATAAGGAAAAAAGCTTTTATAATAATTAAATAATTAAATTAGAATTGTAAGCTAGTTATATAGATGAATAATAAATATCAAGGGAATATAAAGTAATATTTAAATTAAGATACACTAAAAAGAAAATAATTAAGATTATTTGATTGAGAAATTTGATAGCTAACTTTAAGCAACAAAAAAAGAAATTGATATCAATTTATTTAATTATGAGAAACCTTATTTAACTACAACTTTCGTACTCAAGAATAGATAAGAAGAAGAAGTCTCAGATGAATTAAGCTTAAAATTTAATATTATACCCCTACCAAGAGTTGCGATTGAATAAATTGAGATCATTGAAGAAAAAATTTTTCAATAAGAAGTTATTATTCCATGGACGGTGAAAAATATTGGAGATATAGAATGACCTATAGAAACCTATTTAGTAAGCTTGAAAAATAGTGCTGATAAGATTTAAGTGGGATCAATAAAACCTCAAGAGTAAAAAGAAATTTCTGTATAAATTAAAACGGCAAATTAAGCAGGAAAATATACGTGCTAGTGGTAATTCTACGCAAGTTAAACATCTTTTGGAGAAATATTAACCTACACTTATATTATAAAAGAGATTCAAAAAAATGAATAATCTTTGAAAGAAGACTAAGCGAAAAATTTATAAAAACAAAAAGTTAACTAATTTTAAACTTAGTAAGAAGAAAAAGATGAGGAATAAAAATATCTAGAAATGAAGTAAAAAGTAGAAAAATTTAAGAACAGGCACGATTCAACTACTAAAACTTGTAGCTGCAATATATTATGAACTAATTTTAATTAAGAAAGTATATAATTAGGTAGAAATATTTTAAATTAATTAAATTAAAGTTTAATAATTAAATTCAATTGCTTTTATATAATATAGTTAAAATTAAAAATTATTTAATTTATTTGATTTATTTGATTAAATATACTTCTAACACTGATTCCAAATTTTTAAGAGAGCAGAGATAATTCATCTTATATTAAGGATAGACCATAAAGTTTAAATGATGTAAATTTATTTAAAATGCGCATCTAAATAATAAATAGAAGTATAGAAAATAAATAGAAATCTAAAAAATAAAAAATTTTATCTTTATTTTCATGTTTGAAATAGATAAATTGATATAAGATAAGTTTAACTTCATCTATTAAATATAAAATTTCAAATCAAATAATAATAATTGTTATTAAATGCAATTATAACTAAAGAAAAACTAAAAATTCATAAATTTAAATAAGAATAATACTAAATAATCGTATAATCATAAAAATAGGAAAAAAAATAAAGTAAAAACGTAAAAAGTAAATTAACGAAATGGAATATATAAAAATATTTAATTTAAGTGATATGAAGAACACTTTTTTCAAGGAAAATTATTTGGTGAATGCTAATAATTTAAAAGAGGAATAAACATTTTATTATAAAAGTCGATTTTACATTGTTTCTATAAAAAAGAAGATAACTGTTTAAACTATTTTAAAATTAAATCAGGTGAAAATCTAAATAAATTGAATCTAAAATATATTGCACAATATTTACTAATTTAGAGATAATGATTTGAAGATTAGATTGAGTGAGCTAAACTAAAAAAATTCGAAATTCATCTTTATTAGTATGCAAGATAGAAAATTTATTATTAATTAAAACGATAGTTGAATTCCCGACTGAAAATTTTATAAATGATATAAAATGTTTTTTACTCGAAAAATTTCAATAATTTAATAAAAAATGTTAATTTTAATGAAATAACACACTAAACTTACATAAAGAAGTTATAATAAGATTTTAATTTAAAAATAATAAGAAAGGAATAAGATTACTTTAATTATTATAAATTTTAGTCTTTTTTAATAATTTATTTCCCTTAGCCGAAATACTTTAGTCTACATTTTTTTTGAAAAAAAGTTAAATTTCGTATAATTTCGTAAATTAAAATAAATCTTTAAATAAATTATATTTAAAATAATAATAATTTTTAATTTAAAAGACTATTAAAATAAGATTATTTAATGAAATTCTAAATTTAAAAATTATAAAAAATATAATTGTGCTCTATCAATTATCTAGCAACTTAATACTAATACGGAAGTTATATTAAATAAATTTAGAAAAATAAATTAAATAAATACATTTTTTATTTGCGACGACCAATCTAAAATCAAAAAAAATTTAAATTTAAGAAAATGTTTAATGGAGGTAATAATAAAAAAATTGGATTGAACGATTTAAAAATTTCCAATTTTTATATTCATAAAAAATTTGATGAAAAATACAAAGATGAAAAATCAGAAAAGTCTATACTTTTAATTTATAAATAAGTATTTTTAATAAAATAATTCAAAACCAAAAAAATATCTTATTTTTATTTTTATTATTTAAATAAAGTTTTGAAAAAGCATTGGAAGAATAAGCAATAAAATATTTGAAATAAAATTCAAAAAAAATTTGAAAAATAGAGAAGAAAAGAGAATACAAAAGCAACTTAATATTTATAAACTTAAAATTAATTAAAAAAATATAAAATTGAAGAGCTTTGGTAGATATTGAAAAAAAAATGAAAAGCAAGTTTAAAATTAAATATTAAAATAAACTAATAAAAAATAATAAAAGTTGAAAATATAAAGTCCGCAAAATAAAATTAAAAAAAATGATTATTTAAACGAATAAATATTGTTTCTAAAAAAACAAAAAATTTATAATAAATAATTTGTGAAGTATAAAAAATTGTTTGAGAGAAAATAAATAAAGAAATTTAAAAAAAATATAAATATAAATTAAATAAATGTAAAAAATTTAAAAAAAAAGGTAAAATATTGACAAAAAATTGACAAAAAATTGTTTATAATAAAAAAAAGTAAATATTCTAAAACAATAAAAATTATTAATAAAATTCTGTAAGAGTTTATAAAAAAAACATATAAAAAAATAATAAAATTAAAAAAAAATTATATTAAAAAAATGAAATAGAAAAACAGTTTTTAAAGAAAAATTAAATAAAAAAATTATATTGTGAAATTAATATATAATATTTATATAAAATATAAAAATAAAATGTGATATACTAATTGTTGCTAAATTTAAAAAACTAAATTTATCTAAAAATAGATTTTTAAAATTTAGAATTAATAATACCTAAATAATTTAAAAATCTTTTAAATAATATTAATTTAAATGAAGATTGAAATATACTTTTTGCAACTTTTATAGATTTATGCAAATAAAATATTTTATATGTCTTCAAAAGACCCAAAAACAATATTAAGCTTTTATAATACTGAAAGATTCACATATTTTACATTAATATTTTAAAAATTTTTATCCAACTTATCTAATTGGAACAACGCTTATTTAAAATATTGGCACATAAATTTTTTAAAAGTCAATTGAAATATTTATTTTATTGATAAAGTTAAATATAATATTAGTAAAATGAATAAATATTTTTACTTTATTAAAAATTCATTAATTTACATTTAAATAAAATTTTTAGCTTAAATAAAAAGATTTTAAACTTCATTTTAGAACAATATTATGTGATTTTTGAATATTTAATTTGTGAAAAAGATAGTTGTAATAAATGAGAAAAACTAAAAATTAAGTATTTTAATTTTATACTTCCAAAAAATAGACTTTTAGTGTCATAATTTATGTTTGTAGGCATATCTCAATCCTAAATATTAAGCAATAGATACCTATATATCAAATTTTACTCTTATAAAATATTATATTTTAGAATATCACATCAAAGTTTTTACTTTTCGCAAGTTTACCCAAATAAAATTTATTAAAAAAAATTTACATTTTATAATATTATTATAGAGCGCAACTAATTGGCGCGCAGCTCTTTCAATATTAATATTAAAAAAGTCTTCTCTTTCATTAGTAGGTCCGTCAGTCAAAAGTTTATACCGCTAGAATCTTCGATTTGGTTTTGTCTATTCCGAACTTCCTCGTGGTGGTAACTAGTGTGAGATTACTCGCAATGCAATATAGCCAGATTACCTACTAGTTCTCCTGACGACATCCATATAATATTAATTTTATTATTAAAAAACGCCGACTAAGGGACTTGAACCCTTGACCACCAGCTTAAAAGGCTGGCGCTCTACCGACTGAGCTAAACCGGCTTATTTATTATTATATAATTTCTTTAAAAATGATTAATTTCATTAAAATTTTCTTTTATACTTAATAAAAATGGAGAACACGGGTATCGATCCCGTTGCCTCTCGTATGCGAAACGAGCGCTCTACCATTTGAGCTAGATCCCCTCTTAGTATACTTTCATCTGTTTTTTAAATATAAAGCAAATAATTTTTTATTGTTGGATAAAATTTGTTAAAGTTTTTTAATTTTGTACGTTTTTATATTTTGTTCCTTAATTCTCATATGAATTTTTTTAATTCTAGTAATAAAAATGTTATATATTGTTCATAAAAGGAAATATTTTAGTTATTATATGATAATTTCATTTAAAAAGTATTTAGGTTAATTTTGTAAACAAAATGTTTTCTTAAAATTTTTCCTCATTTTTAAGAAATAAAGATATAATCTAGTTTTTGCTGCGCAGAATTAAGACTTTTAAGCCAATTCGATAATAAATATTAATAAATTTAAAATTGTAGATAATTCTTAATAAAGTATAAAATATATTTCTATTTTATAATCTTTATTAATAATTTTATGGAAATCTTAGTGGATGGAAAAATTTCAGCTAAATAAAGCTAGTTTTTAAATGAAACATATTTAAAAAAAGATAGGAAATTTTTCATAGTGAAAGCATATAGTTATTAAGACTATTTTTTCTAAAAATAAAAGTTAATTAATTAAAGATAAAATAATTGTTTCTATATGAAAAAATGTAAATAAATTTAAGAAATATTTTTTAAATTTTCTAACTTTAAAAATTTTTTTGCTTAAGATTTTACTTTTTTAAAGATGATTCTTTTGTTTTTTTTTTGCCAGTATATGTAACTTTTTTTTTAAAATTATTTTCTGTCTTTATGCTTTTTTTTATAGTCATTTTTTTCAAGAGATCGCTTTCTTTGAGATATGCTCTCTCGATTTGTTTTGAAGCCTTTTATTTATAGCGATTTTGTTCTCTGGTAGCTTATATTTAAATTAACAAGGCTACCCCATTTTTCTCAAAAAAGAACTCAGATCGTCTTACTAGAAAATAGATTCTGACTTTCTTAGCTTTTCTAGTTAAATACATTGTTTAATCGTTTATTCAATTAAAAATTTCATTTAAATTCTAAGTATAAATTTAACAATCTTATATTTTGCTCATTATTTTCTTTGGTATATATTTTTTTAGCTAGGATTTACAAATTTTTCTTTCTCTTCAATCTAGATTTTTTTGATAAATTAATAATCCATTTTCTTACTGAAAATTAAAAAATCTATTCAAGGTGGCTGATGTTAAATCATTTTAGAAAAGTATAATGTTTTAGAACATCTCAGAAATTACTAAAATGCTAAGTAAAATAATTTAATTAAAAAATATAAATATAAATAAAGCTAATTATTAGGCTTTATAAATTAGGCAAACCAAAATTAGTTCTTATTTTTTATTTTATCATTTCATTTTTATAATACTTTTCATTTAATATTTTTATCTCTTCATTATAAAAAAAAATTTTACGAAAACCAATTTAACTTAAACAAGTTTTATTTTACTTTTCTAAATGAAATAAGATATTTTTAATGATTACTTTTGCAAGAATTAAAATTTTTAATTCTTCTACTGCTATCATTACGAATTTAAGCTAGATAATATGTTTCTATAAAAGAAACTCTACTTAATTTTTATTTAAAAATGAGTTTCCAAGATTAAAAGGATTTTTTAATTGCCAAGGAATTTCAAGATAATTAGAAACTTAAAGATAAATATTAAGATGATTAAATCTATCTTTTGTATAAAAATTAGATAAATGTATTTTAAATTATTTATATTTATTTTAATTATGTGGTTAAGAGTTAATTATAAAAGTTAAAAGTTAGAACTCATCTAATTCTTCCCATATTCTAAAATCTTGTAAAAATCTATAATGGTGTAAAACAAGATCAGCTTACAAAAATAAGGGGAAATTCATTACATCGAAATCATCAAAATCTGTCTAGTAGTAACTTTTATTTTCGATTTTTAACTTCTTAAACATTTTGTTAAACTTTATAATTTAACTTTCTACTTCTATTCAATTGCATTGTATTTTCATAAGTCTTAAGTTTTAAAAAACGGGCCAAGGTTATTATTTTTAGTCTAAAAATGGAAGTTTATTTTTATTTAACTTCTTCACTTTTCCTAGATCTAGATCAACTAGGTTCTTTAAGTTCTTTAATATTGATGTTACTTGTTCGTTTGTTATTTGTATGCCTTAAAGCTATAAGCTTTTTAATTGCTAAATTTTAACAATTTCTTCTATAAAATTTTTACTTTATTTTTTTATTTTTCCAATAGTTAAACTTTCTAGTTTTTCACTTTTTTAAGCAATTACTTTAAAAGTTTCGTTACTTATTTCATCGAATTAAATCAGCTCTATTTCTCTTCAATTTCAACACGAGCTAAATATATTAAAAAGAGTATCATTTGAAATTTTGGTTAAGTCTTATAAATTTATAGATTCATATTTCTTTCCATAGTTGACTATTTCTTTTAATCCCAAATTATCTATTCTATCCAATTTCTTTAAGCTAAGTGATATTAAATTTGGAGAATTTAGTAAGACTAGGCGTAAATTTTCATTACTAAAGATAGTACAGTAAGAAATATCAGCATATTATAGTTTTAAAAACTAAGAAGAAAAAAAGTTTACGAACTGTTAATTCTCGAATTGTCCTGATAACTTCAGTTTCTGAATATTTTTATTTACTTAGTTTTATAGAATTAAATGAGCTGATTTAGGAGGACAAAATTCTAGATTTATTAAATTAGGACATAAGAATAAAAACTAATCTAAATATAGATTATCGTTGATTTAAATTTCTTGCAAGCTTTATCCCTTAATTGTAAGATATTGAATAATGTAAGAATAATCTATTTTTTTTGAATCCAGTTGTAAAACTTTTAAGTTAAGATCCTAGCAAAATTATGTTAAAAAGCTTCCTGTAAATCCTTATAGATTTTTTTTAATCCCTTCTACGTCATAAATTACTTGCAAACTTTATAAATAAATGCAATTTTTTAGAAAATGCAAATCTTTATCAAAGTAATTTCCTTGTAGAATTAGATACTACAAGTTAAAGGCTGGTAATAGGTTTGTAAGAAATGGCTATTTGTCTTAATCAATTAATTGAAATGATTATAGCTAATAGGTTTTTTATTTAAGTAAAAGTGATAAACTTTTTGATAAAAGACTCTAAATAAGTAAAAAGGAAAACAAATCCTGATCTTTTGGTTTCGGTTTTGGTTTTTGATTTTGATTTTGATTTTGAATTATTAAATCTTTTACATCAGATAAGATAAGCTACTTTATTTTTCATAGGACTTTATTAGTTTTTATTTTTGAGCTATCGGAACAAAATTTTATCTTTAGATTTTCAAAATTATATTTAGCATTATAAAAGAACTTGTTCACTTATTGCAATATACTTATGCTACGTTTATCTAAAAAATGCTGAATATCTTAAAACAAAAAGCCATTAGTAAAAGTACTTTCCAACGCGGTGGACTTTTTAGATTGCTAGGAGGAATAAGAAAAATTATTTATTTATGGATTTCTTTTAAGAGATGTAAAATCAAAGCCGTCTTCATAACAAAATTATGAGAAATAAAATTGAAATGTAAAATCAAGGTTATTTTTATTTTATTTTCATTGAATCTAATCGTGGTTTTTATATAAAAAAGTTCCAGAATTATATTATTTAATGTTTTTTTTTCAATATCCTTGAAAAACTTCACCATTTTAGTAAAAAAAGCTACCAGATCCATGCTTTTAATCGTTAATGAATTCTCCTTCATATTTTTTATTATTTTTAAAAGTAAAAATTCCTTTGCCGTTCATGTTATTGTTCTTTCATTCTCCTTAATATTTATCTCCGTTTTTATAGTTAAGAATTCCATTTCCTTACCTTATGTTATCCAAAAAATCACCTTCATACCTATCACCGTTTTTATAAACAAATATTCCTTTTCCAAAAAAATTATTGTTTTATCATTCTCCATTGTATTATTCTCCATTTTAATAATATAAAACTCCTTTTCCAATTTTAAACCCATTTAATATTTCACCCTCATATTTATCTCCATTATTAAAAATAAAAACTCCCTTTCCTTTAAAAGGTTTATCATCTTTTCATTCTCCTTCCCACTTCAATCCTTAATTTTAAGTAAGAATTCCAAATCCTGTCTTTTTGCCTTTTAAAATTTCTCCTTAATATTGAACTTATTTGTCATAAATGTAAAATCCTCTTCCATTAAAAGGCTTATCATTTTTTCACACTCCTTCCCATTTTAAACCACTCTTATAATATAAAATTCCAGTTCCTTCTTTTTTACCATTAAGGAAATTACCTTCATACTTGTCGCCTTATTTATAAATAAAAGTTCCTTATCCATTTATTTTATCATCTTATCATTATCCTTAATATTAATCTCCATTTTTGAAATATATTGTTCCGATTCCATTTATTTTATCATCTTATCATTATCCTTAATATTAATCTCCATTTTTGAAATATATTGTTCCGATTCCATTTTTTTAACCATTATGAAATTCACCTTAGTATTTTTCTCCACAGCCTAAATAAAAAAGTCCTGATCCATTATAAGGTTTATCTTTTTATCATTATCCTTATCAACATTTTCCATTTTTATGATAAAAAATACCGTTTCCATGCTTTTTATTTTTAAAAAATTCTCCATCATATTTATCACCTTGTTTGCTTATAAAAATTCCTTTTCCACTAAATTTATCATTTTTAAATTAACCTTTATACTGATCTCCTTAAATTGTATATAAATCTCCAATTCCATTCTTCTTACCATCGATAAATTCTCCTTCATATCTATCTCCATTTTTTAAAAAAAGAGTACCCTTTCCATTAAAAGGATTATCATTTTTTCATTCTCCTTCTCACTTAAATCCTTATTTATAATACAGTATTCCATTTCCATGCTTTTCATTATTATAGAAATCTCCTTCATATTTATTTCCGTTTTTTCATTTATATATTCCCATTCCATTTAAATTGTCATCTTTTCACTCTCCTTATTATGAGTCTCCATTTTTAAAATCAAAAATCCCTTGGCCATTTTTTTTCCCTTCAAGAAATATTCCTTTAAATTTGTTTCCTTTATAATAGATAAAAGTTCCTTATCCATTAATAGGCATATCATTTTTCCATTCTCCTACCCATTTTTGTTCATTTTTATAATACTAAGTTCCTTATCCATTACGAAATCCTTAAATAAATTGTCCTTGAAATTTTTCTCCATTTTAAAAAATAAATAATCCCTTGCCATTAAAAGGTTAATTTTTTTATCATTCTCCTTCTCATGATAAACCGTTTTAATACTTTAATTTTCCGTTTCCATTTTTTTAGCCTTTTACAAATTATCCTTCATAAATGTCTCCATTTTTATAAATAAAATTACCTTTTCCTGTAAAAGGTTTATCATTTTTTCATTCACCTTTCCATTAGAGACCATTTTTATAGATTAGTACTCCATTTCCATTTTTTTCCCCTTAGTTAAATTATCCATCAAATATATCTCCTGTTTAATAAATGAAAGTTCCTTTTCCATTAAAAGGCATATCGTTTTTTCATTCTCCTTCCCATTTCTAGCCGTTTTCATAATATTATGTACCTTTTCCATTTCTTTTACCTTAATGTAATTTTCCCTCATATTTATTTTCCTAGTCTTTATCCTACTTTTTTTGGTAAATTACTTCTTTTTAGTTTTTATCCTTCACTTTTCATTACTTTTTCATTTTTATTATTTATTTTTCAATTTAACCTTTATCTATGAATTATTTCATAAAAAATATAAATAAAAATAAATTTATCTCTTAATTATCTTCATAAAAGATACTTAAATATTATTTATTTAATTATATTAAAGCTACCTTTTTTTCTTTATTATAGACAATTTTTTAATAATTTTAATTTTAGTTTAATTAATATTTATATTCTTAATTTTATATTTTAAGTTTAACTTTTTTATTTTAATATCTTGCATTTAATTTTTAGTTTATAAAAACTGAAAATATATTTTTAACCCTTAAAACTTAAAACTCCTATAATTAAATTATAAAATAAGCCTTTTTTATTATTAAAGGAAAATTGGATTTGTCAAAATCAAAATTCGAAATAAAAATGTTTGATATTAATAATATTGATTAAATAAAAATCAAAACAGTCTAAAACTATTTAAACGTAAATTTAAATTTAAATAAAGTAATACACTTTATCTTTAATTTATTTTAAATAAAATTAAAAATAAATTTTTATAAATTTAATTTCTTATTTATTTAGAATTTTTTAATTTTAATAAACATAAATTTTTAGATTGAAAAAATAAAATATCTCATTTAAAATTATATAACTGGTTTTATTAAATATTTTAGTTTATTAAAGCAAAAATAAAGATTAATAGATTTAAATTATATTTCAATTGTAAGAAATAAATTAAATATTTAAATATTAACGAAGAAAAAATTTTAAAATCATGGAAAAAAGAATTTACCTTAATAAGAAAATGAAAAAAAAGGTTAGTAGTAATTATATAACAAATTTACTCATTTATTGATTTTAAATTAAAAAATAATTATTTTTATATAAAGGATTAAGATTCATGGAGGATTAAAAATAATTGTTGTTAATTTAATATAGTTAAATTACCTAAAATAAAAAGATAATTTAATTTGATCATAATAAGATGAATAATTATTTTTTTAAATTAATAATTTTTTTGATTTCTTTATAGATCAAATTCAAATTAAATAACTTTCGAAAAAATTGTCACTTTTTAATATAAATATTTATTTTTATTAAAAAAAAATAAATAAAAAACACAAATTAAAATTTAATTAGAAACAAAATTTGATTTCTAGATTTAAATTAAACAAATGTAAATAATAAAAATTAAAGAAACTAAAGTATTAATTTTAGATTTAAATTATAAAATTTTAAATAATATGAAATAAAATAATTAAATATTATCTTAGTATTTTTTTCAGTATTTAATCTTAAAAATATTAAATATGATTAATAATTAAAGTACTTTTAATAAGAAATTAAAATCTTGAAAAAATTAATTTTAAAACTTTAAATAAAAAACTAAAACGGATTCTATTTTATGAGTAGAACTTTAAGTTTTAAATTTTTTTTGCTTAAAAACAAAAAGAAAATTATTATAGATTTCATATAAATAAAAAATTTAATTTATCCAAATATAAAGGTTAATTAAATAAAAAAATATAATAAAATAATAATTCTCTAAATAAGTTCATCAATATTTAATATTTTAAATAATCATAATCTATTATTATTAAATCATTATTATAGCAAATTTTAGATATTAAAACAAATTTATCTTTTATTTTTTATGTACTTAAGAAATGATTATAGTAGATGATTTTTTCTATTAAAATAAAATTGAATCTTTGAGTTTAAACATAACTAAGAAATATTAATCTATAAGTAAAACAAATTTAAATTAAATTAAATTAAATTAAATTAACTTAAATGAGTCTGAATTGAATTTTAAATTAGAATCAAAAACTTAAAGTTTTATAATTTTTACTTTAGAGTATATAAAAATAGAAAAGAATAATTAAAAAAATATACTATTTTTTATGATGATTAAATTAATATAAGATAAATTATTACCCTAAAATATTTATTAAAAAATAAAAATAATACATAAACTTATCTCATCATATTTATGATAAATTAAATAAAAGATTAAAATTAAAAATATTCTAAAAATGGTAAAAAATTATCTATGCTTTCTAAATTAAAATAAAAAACAGAAATTTAAAATATTTTATTCGTATAAATATTTTAAGTTTTTAAAAATTCCTTTTTTATAATAATATTAAGCTTCTATATAAGCATAATAAGTTTTTTTAATATTTTCTTTTTTCAAAGTAAAAATTAAATAAAAAGTAAAAATTAAATAATTTTTAACTTTAAAAAATTAGTAAAAAAAATTATAAATGTTTCAATTAAAATGAAATATATAAAATAAATTCTAAATTTATAAAAATAAAATAAATTTTCCTAAGAAAAAATATACCCCTCTAAATGAATTTTTTAAAAAGAGCAATATTATATTCAAACCGAGCAAAGACCTTAATAATTAGAATAATATTAATCTTAAGAATTCGTTTGCAGATCAGTACATTAAAGAATAGTAATCTTTAATTAGAGTTAAAATAATAAAAATAAAAATACTTATGAAACTTAATTTAAATTTATTAAAATTTCTTAGCAAATTTCAAATAAAGTATGCTATCTAACTATAATAGATTTTTAGTGAGAAATTAAAATAATAATTTGGATTAAGTAAAGATATTAATTATCTATCCTTGCAAACTAAGATAAATTTACTTATTTCAGCTTTTAAATATAGAAAAGACTTAAATAGATAGAAAAATTGATGAAAAAATAAATTTTAAATTTGTTACTCTTTATTAACTCAGAATAATAAAAAAAGAAATTAGTTTTATTTTTTCGTTTGTTTAAAAAAGTAAAATAATTGTAAAGATATAAACAAATAATTAAAAATATTTATATTTATAATTTAAATTAATAAAAAGTGTGATTGTAAAAGAAAAAAATATTGATACCTAAATATAAGAGGAGATATTTAAGATTAAAATTATATATAATTTATGAATAAAATTTTCATTAATTTGAAATAATATCGATAGAAAAAATAAACAAATAAAAATCATTTCAATATTTTATTTAAATGAGAAATAAACTTTTACCTTTAATTATGCTATTACCAAAATGATTTCATTATAAAAAGAAAAGGTAAATTTTAAAATTTGTATGCAAATAAAATTTAAACTGGCTTATTGTTTTAAAATTAAAATAGCAATAATTATAATATTGAATAACTTAGATTATAATTTAAATATTTTTACTTTTAATTTTAAAATTAAATTATTAAGAAAATTTCAAGAAGATAATCATTAAAACTAAATAAAAATTATTTCAAAGAACTATGAAGTTTTAATAAAATTAAAAAAAACATATTTAGAATATATAAAAAATGTTTTTTTCATTTTTATTTTACTCAAAATTTATTTAGTCTTAAATTTAAATTAAGTTAAATTTAATAAGCTTAAAATTATTTGCTTATAACCAAAATTAAATTATAAAAAATATTTGTTAGATATTTGGAGTTAAATCATTTAATCTATTATATTATTTTAAATTCTCTATTCAATTAAAATTTTTCAAATCTCTATAGATAAATCAATTTCAAATTCTTTAATAAATTAAAATTTACAAGCATTTATATTATAAATTTCAATAATAAAAATTAAGATGAAATATAAATTAATTTTGAAGTAATTAGAATAATAGTAAGATATTTGAAAATTTTTTATTTTTTATTTAGAAAAGTTATTTAAATTATTAAGGCAAATAATATTAAGAAATAAAAACAAGGAACATAAAATAAATATAAGTGAAAGTAAAAATTTTAATTTTTTAATTAATATTTTCTCTTTATAAATCATGTTGCAAATCATTCATTAATTTAAAATTAATCTATAAAAGAATATATTATGTATAAAAAAAATTTTATAAATAATTTTTATGAAGATAAATTTGACAGTTGTAAAATGATTAACATTAGACTTAATTTTAACATTTTTTTAATGAAAATAATTAATATTTATTTATTTTTCATTTTCATATTTAAAGCAAATTAAAATGTTCTTAAAGTTTACCATTAATTCATATTTTTCATTTTAAACATAAAAAGTTTAAAAAAAAAATTAAAAAACTAAATTAAATTAAGAAAATATTTCTATAATTGATATCTTTAATAAATGATATATAAATAAATTCACTTAATTTTTTTAAAAACATATTTCCAAGTTTTTTCGTTATAAAATTTTAGATTGATTTACTTTGTTAATTTTTCAGAACAAAACAGCCTAGCTATATTTGTTTTAAAGATATAAATTTTAGTATTTTTCAATTTTATATAATTGTCTACATTTATATTAAAAAAATATAAATATATATTAAAAGTAAGGATCTAAATCTTTATATCATTGGATGAAATAAATTGGCAAAGATATTAAAAATTAAATTAAAATATTAATAAATTGCTTTTATTTTCAGATTTTAAATTGATTGCTTAAATAAATGTGATTTAATAAAAATAAAGATATATTAAGATTGAAATAAATAAGTTGCTTTTTCTTAATTATATTCTATTAAATAAATCTATAAATTTGAAAACTTATCAAAATTATTAGTTTTTTTAATGTTGAAAATTTATAGATTGAATAAAAGTTATGAATACTAACTTTATATTTAATATATTTTAGATATTTCTTTTAATATTTTTATTTTAATAGTTTAAATTATCTTTTAAAAGAATCACCGATATTGCTATTAACTTTGAAATTATCTAAATTATATCTAACGTTTTATTTTTTAATTAAATTTCAACATTGAACAAAATTTAAAAAAAATACGAAAACGATAAAAGATGTGTAAAAACTTGAGTGAAACTTTAAAATTTATTTATAATTAAAAATTCATATGAAACAAATTAACTTACTTGATAGATTCTAAATTAATGATTAATGAAAATCAGATAAAGCAAAAAATAGACTAAATTTTACAGCTTAGATAAACAAAAAACAAAGATAACTCGTACTATTTTGACTGTAATTTATGAGAGTACTTAGTACGTTCATTCAATTATTTCTGAATTAGCAAAAAAATTTATTTGAATCTAAAATTTTTAATTGATTAAAATTAAAAAATAGATCCTTACCAAATAAATAGCAAAAATTTTTAAATAAGTTTTAAAATTATTGAAATTGTAAATAAAAATTAAATTTAATAAAATATATCTAAAGATTATAATAATTTATTCAAAGTTAGACAGAAACAATTTACTATATATTTATTGGAACTGTAAAAACGTAAATTTAAAATAATCAAGAACTAAACTGAATAAAAATCATTTTTAAAGATATTTACTTGAACATAAATTTCCTTCATAGAATCTATGACTTTTAAAACAATTAAATAGATTTTCTCGCTGTTTTTTTCTTAAATTTGCTTAATAAATTATTAGATAAATTAAATCTTTATATAGCTAGATGGTTTTTCTCTTTTTTAATATTTTATAATGATATAACTTTAAAAATTGTAATAATTTTCTTATTCATATAAGTTCGTTTTGATATAATTCTCATATCATTTTTTCTTATTTCAAATCTTTGCACTATGAAAAATCGAAAAAAAGTCGAACAATCTGGGAGAACCTAGGATTATCAAAAACTTTTTATGCTTCTTTTTCAAACCAAAAAAATAAAATTCAGAAGTATAAAGAAAATAGATTACAAATCTTATATTGATAGATTTTATAAGACTATTTAAAAATAATTAAATGAACAAATCATGGAAAAAAATGGTAGAAGGTTTAAAAAAGGGCTTCTATAACACACTCTTCTTTAGCCAAAAAAGAAGAGAGGAAGCAGGAAACCATTTCTTAACAGTCTTCTTTTTTATAATCCTAACTTTTTCTTACTTAATAACCTGGAAATTAAAAAGAGTAACAAAGCAAGACCTAAAGACAATCCATATGGAAACTCCAACCTCAAATGAGAAACCAAGGAAGCAGATGAAGTCTACTTTACACCAGGAGATATCGGAGTTCAACCCTTCTGGCCAGATGAGCATGGAATAGCTCATAAAAGTGGTACTAAACCTCCAGGAAGAGGTTAAAAAGCTTCGTAAGGAGAACACGAAGTTGACAGAGTAGATCTCTAATGGAATTTAAAATACACTTGATCTTAGAATGGCCAATTAGGAAAGGGAGATTGATGCTTTAAGAAAGTACCAGTAAGAATAAAATAGTTAGAAAAAATCTTAGTCACAATAAATTCAGAGCTAAAATACACAATTGGAATATAAAATTTCAAGTCAACAACAAGTGGAACAAATTGAAAAGGAGCCTAACTAAAACTGCAAAATGGAGATTGAGGAAATAGAAGGAAGCAAGTCAAACAGAAGAACAGGAAGGAGGATTAGATTTTTAAAGAAATACTACTTTTGTTGATAACAAGGTCATTTATACAAGTAGTGCAAGAAATTTTATTAATTCAAGAAAAAATACTGAATCAAGGAAAAAAAGGAAAGAGAAATGCTGTTTTGCAATTAGGAAGGAGGAATCTATTAGAGAAAATTGAATCAAGATACACTGTGACTGATTTTAGCAAGACATATTGGAAGAAGACGACAAGGAATAAACCAAATGGAGGAGAGATAAAACTTATAAACTTATTTTAAGCGGCAGATGTGAAATCTACTGCTAAACAATATTAAAAATAAATATACAAATCATGGTAGAAAATTTAATTTTAGAAAAGGTTTAAGAGTAGAAAGAGATAATGTTTATTAAGAAATTAGAGTACATTAAAGAAGGAAAAATTATTTAAAGAAAAGGAAACTTAATACTAACTTTAGTTCAGACTTTAAAAATATTTAATCAATTTTTCAAGTTCTAGTTATATTTTTTTAGAATTTAATAGTATATTAGGGAGCAACCAGCTATTAAAGTATAAAAGAATAAAAATTTGAATAGTCAAAGACAGTAATAGATGACTTCTAAACTGTGTCAAGTAAAGAAAAATATAAATCTATAAGCTATTTACAAAATTTTTCGACCTGTTAAAACTAAATTTATCTGATTTTAAAGAATTTAAAGCAAAAATAATCGTTTTAGCAATAGTTTTTTTATTTTCTATTTTAAATAAGTTTTTCTATAAATAATTTTAATTTTTAATTATGAATATCGTTTATATAGTATATATAACGAAAAATTAAATTTAAATTTGATAAGAAAAATTTAAATAAATATAATCTTCTGAAAACCTTTTTACATGCTTATAAACTTAAAGTTATAGTTAAGGTTTTCCTAAACTAATTCCTTCAAAAATTTACCCAATTAAGAAAAAAAGACAACTTAAAAATAGTTATTTAAATTTAAACTTATGAATAAGTAAATTATTTTTTTATCTTTTTATTTTTTTGCTTATTTTTTAGCAATTTTCTTTACCTAAGTAGATAAAATATTTTTTTTTTTATTTAAAAAATTCTTAATTATTTTTGTCTAAAAATTTATTTTAAAAGATATTTGATTGACTAAATTTCATTTTTTTCAATTTGGAAAATAAAGAAATATTTTTTAGAATTTATAATTTTGAACATTAATGCTACTTTTTTCTAACTTTAATATCTATTTGCAAGAATTAGTCACTTATTTGTGTTATAATTTTACATTTTTTTTCAATTTTATACATTAATTTTTAAATTAATGTATGGTTTTTTTATTTAAATGATTTTTATTTTTTTTCGGATTGAGGTGTCATGGCAAAATTTTTTTTTACAACAATAGGATTCTTAATTAATATAGTTTTTCTTTTTTCTTTTAAATTTTAATTTATTATTTTTAATTGTTATCTTTGATTAAGTTAATTATATTAGAAATTTTTTTACTAATAAATAATTACATTAATTTTGATAGATTATTTAGATAATAAAAGCTAAAATATTAAGAAGTTTTAATAAATTATATAAGAATAAAAAAGCGTACTTTGATTACAGTCAGAGCTCATTTTTGCTAACAATTTTTGCTATTGTTGTTGATTACATTACAAATAAATGATTACTTAAACGAATTCATTTACTTTTTTTTAGATATTTTCTTAATTAAACTTTTTGGTTTCTAATTTTTTTAAAATTGATGGATTTATCGAATTTTGATTCAGAAACTAATTTAAAAATGAAAGAATAAAATGAGTTTATGAATTTAGTAGGTATATTAATAGTTGAGAAATTAAAAATGTAAGACAAATAATAATTAAAATAATCTCTTTTAGTTGATATTTATTTTCTCGCTAAATTTAATTTTTTGTTCCACATTTCTTTTAAGATATCCATTTAAACCATTCGAATTTCTCTTATTTTCTATCAAAATAATTCTATGAAAGATAGCTGAACCGTTAATAACTTTATTGTGATTTATTTTTAAATGACAAGGAAAGTCATAATTATCTGGCTTTATTGTTTTACCACTAGAGCCAAGTATTTTTATCTTTTTTAAGATGCTTATACTTCTATATAATGAAATTGTTACCGTTCCTTGTCCTTTGAATTATATGAAATTATTAAAATAAAAGATAAATGAGTGTAGATATGAATTTTCATGCTTCTATAGCATGAAAATCTCTATACGATTTATTCCTTTATTTTTTATAAAATTTTAGAGCTTAAGTCTTTAAATAGGAGAATATAGTGTTTAATATAGTGTTTAATATTTAAACGTAAGAAATTTATTATTTTATATTTTTTTAGGTCATATTTTCAAAATAAACATTCATTAAGAATTAAAATCAAGGATTTTAAAAAATTAAAAGCATTTCAGCATGAATGATATTGCTGTTCTAACTCTTAACATTAATAAAGAATATAAAAAGGAAAATATCCCATCTAAGATATTTGATAATTGCTCTTTTCTTTTGGATAATAAATGTTTTCTTTAGTATTTAATAAAATCTGAGAATACATTTTTATTTCATATTTAACTTAAAATTTTAAAAGTTAAATGTCTCTTTTAGAACAAAAAATCTATGCTTTAAACTTTCTAAAGTATACAAAGCTAAAAATACCCCTTCAAGCAAGTTCTACAAGTAGCAGAACAGTATTTAAAATATATTACTTAACTTGTCTAAATTCTTTAAATTGATTACTAGCTGCTAATTGCAAACCATTTATCACAAAGTAGTCATTATAAGCTTTTCTAATAAATAAAAGTCGAAATTTATAGTTAAAAGTAAAGTATTTCATAGTTTTATTTCAGCAAAGCACCTTCTTTATTTAGAGGTTCTTTTCGTATTAAGAGAATAAAGCCAGACTATGAAAGCGGAAAAATTAATAATTTTTAAGTTATAAATATAATCCATAAATAAATTGAATGCACTAGCGATTTACTCTTGGCAGCAGAACTTCAAGTTATTTTTATAGCAAGAGATAAATAAAAAATAAATAAACGAGCCGCTTATTAATATAATTTTTTAATTATATACTTTTTTGATAATTCTAACTTTAATTTAAATTAAATATTAATAATTTTTCATCTAACTTTGTTCAACTTAATCATATATATCATTATTCATTAAGATTCTATTTTATAACTTAATTTCTTTTATTATTTTTATTTCAATTTGATATTAATTATAATGAATAGATTTGAGTACTTTAGTTAAAGATAAAATTTTATTTTACAATATTTTGTTGTATATTAATGAAAATAAATTCTATTACATACAGTCATTAGTTTATTTATTTTCTTTAATTTAGCATTTAAAGAAATGTAGATATTTTTATCATTTAATTAAGAATAAAATCTCATTTCATCATACTTGCAAAAATAATAAAAATCTAAAGCATTTATAGCTATTTTACTTTTGCTACTTTAATCTTCCGTTTACTATCTTAAGTTCTAATTTTCAATGATTAAAAAGAAAATAAACTTTTTTATTCTTACATTTTAAATTTAAAGCATTTTTTATATATACAACAGATGATTAAATCTATTTAATTTATATAAATTTAAAATTAAAAGTTGATTTAAGATTCCTTATAGATAAAAATTGTTAAAAAGAAAGCTAAAGTAATTTTATAGTTTCTTAGTCAACTATCAAACTGGTTAATAACTCTAATATAAAATTAAAATTGTTTTTGTGGAAGGTTGAGATTATTAAATGTAATAGAGTGATTAGTAAAAGAAAATTTAGATAAAAGATAAATAAAAAATGTTTACTAGCACACTTTTGGCTTTAGGATATACTTATTTGATAAGTTTAATTTTCAAGAAAGAATCAACATAAGAAAAAGCTTTAAACTTGTCTAAATTTAGATGAAAGCTATTAATTTATTTATATAATTAAATTTAAATTTCATTCTATTTTTTACCAAATAATATACAACCTACTTTTAAATAAAATTTAAATAAGTTATGTGTCTTAAGTTTGAAAAAAGGTTGCTAACGGATATTAGATGCAGCTAATAATTGAATAAAGAATTTATTTAAATGGAAAATAGTTTGATAAAGTTATCTTTTAATTTGATATTTAATTAAAAATTTTCGGTAAGTTATTCTTCAGCTTTTTCAGAAAGCAACTAATGACAAAATTTAAGTATGTAAATAATGTAAAATTTAGAAAAAAATGAAGTGATGGAACTATTAATTTCCAATGTTTTCATAAGAAGCCATTTGATAATGACTTGAACAATTTTTAAGATATTTATAGGATTTTATCTTAATTTATTTGCATCTAAATAACTCAAAAAATTATTTGTTCTATATTTTATCTTACTTTTTAGAAATGTATAAGGTTAAGCGAATCTTCTACTAAGAAAAATTAAATTATCTCTTAGAAATGATTTAGTATAAAAATTTAAATTATTATTCATTTTTTTCTTTAGTAAAATATTCTGATTTAAACATAAAAAGCAGGATGCTCTATTATGCTTTTATTTATATTAAGATAAACACTAATTTCATTATTTTAAAAATTCAACAAATTTTGTATTTAGCTAATTAAATCCAGTTATGAATACTTTAAGCCAGACACTATTAAATTAATTTAATTTTTAATTCAAATTAAAAAATCTAAAATCAATCAATGAATTCATAATAGAATCAAGCAATTTAAAATAGTTATTAAAAAACCTATTTATGAAAAAGAAAGCATTGCTACCAAAACTTGCAACGGATTTATTAATTAAGAAAAGATGCATATTAAGCAGTTTAATTTAAATTTAGAATTAGGAATGATGCTTAAATTAAATAAACATATATTGCATAATAGATAACTAAATCTATAAATGATCTAAATCTTAATAAATAAGTCTTAATAAAGAAGCATGCATTAAAAGAAAATTTATAAATATCTATTTTATTTATTTAAATTCTAAGCAATCAGCAAAATAAAAATTTAGGAATTTCTCTAAAAAATTTGAATTTACAATATAAATTATTTTAAATTTCCTTTTAGTTAAATTTAAATTTCTATATTTGATTTAATAATATTTTCTAAAGTATTTTAAACTTATTAAATCCTGCTTTCTAAATAAACTAAACATACTTTTTATTTTATTTCGTTCTTTTGTATATTAATTGTATGAATTTAGATATACAAATTACTATTATTCTATCTTACTAGCATGAAATCATGTCTAAATCATTCTAAATTTCTTTATATAAATGTGCTTATAACTTATGTAAAAGTGTAAAAGGAGAATATACTTATTAACTATTAATTTTTTTGCTTAGATACTTAATGAAAAAATGATTAAAAATTACTTATTATAGATATAAATTAAAATCTAGCTGAAGCTAAAACTAATATAAAATACATAATACAAGCATATTATTGCTATTAAACATATTAAAACTAATATAAATTGAAAGCTTTAGCTTAGTAGCAATCAACTGAGATATGTATAATTTATTTATAAATGCTTAGCTTATATTTAAATAATCAAATATTTGTATATAAAGTTAACAATAAACCTCTATATTTTTAATATAATAACTCAAGAATGGATAAAATTATTACTTAAAGTAGTTATATATTTACTATGTAAGATAATTCCTTAATTAATAGAAATATTATTATAGGCTTATAAAGAAAATATAATTCTAGATGTATTAAAAGGAACTTAAATACAAATGAACTTAATAAAAAGCATAATAACTAATAAAAATTTGAATAAAAGTAACTGAATTTACTCAAAATTTCTAAATTAAACTAATATCTCATGAATTAAGGATAATTATTCTTAATCATTTCAAAGTTAAACAATTATAAGATAGATAATTTCCGCTATGGCGTTTCTTCTTTTTATTAATTTTAACTAGTTATTTTATCTATTTAATAGCTTAAATAAAATTGTTCTGTGAGACAAATAAAGAAATTGGATCGCATCAATATCTTAAGATTTTTTTTACCTTTCACATATTAGTTCGAATAAACGATAATGTTTCTTAAAGGATAAAATACGAAAAAATAAATTAAGCAACTTTAATAGATAGAACATCTTTTTATAAACTATATACTTAAAACAAAGAAAAATGTATGAAAGATTTAATAATTATTATAAAGAAAAAGCTCGATATATTTAAATATGGAGATAAATTGTTGCTTAAAAATTTAAATCTTGGTCTAAATGAAGATATTAAACATAAGAATTTGAATATATCTTTCTAATTTTTTAAAATTATTTAAGCAAGCTATTATAATAATTATTCTAAATTTTAACTAGGAATGAAGAATAACAAATATTAAACCTTAAATTTATCATTGTTTAATTACTTGAATAAAAAGAAGAAAATAGCTTTACTTTCTTCATCATTTATGAGAGAAATGTAAAATTTGAAATTTATTTTAATGAAATTATAATTCTCGATAGCTTTTACAAGTAGAGATATAGAAAATTTGAATTAAATTATAACTAAATTTATTTTTATGAATCATTATAATGATAATTGTTTATATCGTCTAAATAAAGAAATTAAGGCTAATAATTAAATATTATTTTCAGTTTAATTTCATTAAATACCCCCAAAACTATATAGTTTGCTTAAAAAGAAGTTAATTAGTAGCGAATATAAAACAAAAAAACATTTTAAAATATAGGAAAAATTAATTTAATTTAAGATATTTTATTCATTTTGGTTTTAAATAAAAAGGAATGCAAATATTTATTAATATTTTATAAGTAGGAATGCTAAAAATATTTAAATGAAAAGTATGGAACTTAGAAAATATTTCTATTTCTAAGAAAGGTATTAAATGATGCTCTCTTTATTTTAAGATTTATTTGTTTTTTAATTTATAAATTCAAATGAAATTTCTTCATTAATCTCTCAAATTAAAAGACCCTATAATAATAATTTAATAACTATTTTTAACTATTTTTCAGAAATATAATTATTTACATACTTATAACGAGAACATTTTATTGGTTGTTTATATATTGACTAAATCTTTTAAAATCACTTTCATTTTTATTATTTATAAAGTTTATTTTTATTTAAATAATTAAGAGGAAGGTTTATTCATAAGTTTCCTATACTTTAATTATTTTAATTCCTATTTTAATGATTGAATAAGTATTGTACACCTCTCTTTTTATTCTATTTAAGTATGCTTCAAGTTAACTCTTCTTTACCATACTAAAGCTAATAATTACTTAGTTTAGCAACAAATTTATAATAACTATCTTTCTTGCTAGTAAAGCTTTAATCCTTTGAGAAATATTTAAGAGTAAATTTAATTCAATCTATTATGGAAGTTGAAAAGGGGACTAGTATTTGCTTTAAGAAGATAGAAAATGTTAATTATATATTTTATCTATAGATTTTATAATATGCTATAGAAATTAAATAATTAATGTCTAATCCATTTTACATCTACTAAAGATAAAAAATGCTCCTTATTTTTAATTTTAGAAGATCCAAGTTTCTTGAAAATTTTAAAATATATCTAAAATGATATTAAATATAACTCTATAAAAATAAAGATTATCAAATTAATATAAAGGAATTATAATAGAAAGGTATAAGAAATTTAGAAAATATCAAAATAAATTATTAAGATAGATAAATAAAACAAAAGAAACAGAACTAAACTTATACTAAAGAAGATTAACAATAATATCTTAAAAATTGTAAGAAAAGGAAAGTGAATTTAATAAAATTAAAAATAAACTAATAATATACTTTAACTAATATTTTTAATAGCTTTAATAATCAATTTAATTTTAAGTCATAAATTAGATAGAAAATGTTCGTTAAAAAATATTTCGTAAATTTTATTTATAATATCTATAGATATTTTATTAGAATATAATTTAAAATTAAAACAATATAATTAACTCATTATAATTACTTATATAGACTGAAATAAATTCACATTTATTTAAAATTGTATAGAAGCATTTGCTATTTTTAAATTTAAGGAATTTAAAATTATATTTCGATATAAATCTAAGTAATATTTTAAAATAATTTGAGATTTGAAATTCTTATTTATTATTTGATTTTATTAAATTTTATAAAGATTTATTTATTTAACGAATCCCATAAAATTAAAATTTCATTTTTTTATGAAATTTTACTTTTTGAATATATAGAATAAAATAATAAAATAATAACTATTAAATTCTTTTTTTGTTTCAAATCTTAAATAATAAAATAAAGATAGATTTATAAATCAATTTTTTAAGTGTAATGCTATATTAACTAAATAGCTATTTACATGCTCAATACTCAAGTTTTTAATTAAGAGAAAAAGGAAACTTTAAATTTATTAGTTAATTTTGGTTATTTTAGTTTTTCTCAGGAAACTTTTCATTATATTATATTAAAGTTAAGTCAGCTAAAAAGTGCTTACTATTATCCTCAAAATTCTTAAACATTTTTAGAATCTATGATTTCATTGATAGATGAACTAAGACTTTTATTAACAGGTTAGTCAATTTTGAAAAATGTAATGACGTCTTAATATTTTAGATTTCTTAGAAGCAGCTTAAAATTTACAATATATACAATTTTTATAAATTTGACATCAAAACATAAAGCATTGAAATTTGGAATAATTTAAAACTGAAAATTTTTGATTAACTTCATTATTTTCTTTAATTTTATAAATTATATTCAGATGATATGCTTTATAATCTAATAAAAAGGAAAAAAAAATGTAAAACCAGTAAAATACATTTATTTTTTTAAATTTTTTAAGAGTTAAAAGTTAAAATTGAATAGATGATATTTAAAATTAAATGTAAAAGGAAGCTATTTATCTGAAATAACAATAAAAAATAATTTTAAATTAACAAATATTTTATTTAAATTTAAAAAAAGTAAAGGAAAATACTTTTTAAATGAATCTGTTATTAATAACTTATTCTAAACACAAATTTACTTTCAAATTTCTGAAAATATTCATTTAAATCAATATAGAAAATTAGATGTAATTAGTTATTATTAAATAAATTGACGGAATAAAAATGATGCTTTTCCTATTTCAATTAAAAGATATGATACTAAAGAAAAGTTTGCTGGTAAATTTGAACATAATTAGCTTAGTAAGTATTTAATGTAAGATCTCGATTATATATAAAAATGAAGTTAAATTTATTTTTATAAGAAAAAATAAAGACGAATACATAAATATAAAATCATAAGCATTCATTTAGTCCATAAATTTAAATCAGTTAAAAGAAGTTAAATAATCTGAATATTAGGAAATATATATAAATAATTAGCATTATAATATTAGATTTAAAAAATATTTAAATTATAAAAATTAAATATAAATAAAAGTTTATAATGAGCTTTTAAAAGTTTAATTTTAATTATTTAAATATTTTAAAGCAATAAAAAGTAATTTCATTCCAAATTTTTTAATTTTCTTTAGCATTTTAGACATAAAAAGTGATATTTCTAACAAGCGAATTTTTATTATGGTTAAAAATAATTTTCCTTATTATCTATAATGATTGAATTTTTCAAGTTCCTTCTAAATATCTAAATTAATTTAATAATTTTTTTAATTTATTTTTAATTTATACCAAAATAAAAAAACCATTTAAAATGCTAATTAATATAGTTTGATTTAAATTTATTACTTTAAATTAATATAAGAAAACTATAAATTAATTTAATTATTTTTTAGTTTTGCTATTTGAAATAATTATAATATTAATAATATAAATTATAAAAATTATAAATTACAGTTATAACACCTTCAAATAGGCTCATTATTGGATAAATGCTTAAAGTTATTGAAAATAATTTACCTTTAAAAAATCTTACAGTTTTCATCACTTTTCTGTTTTCATTATAACGCATTCACCTTTTATTTTTCAGCTTATCTTGAATTGAGGTATAGATATTACTCAGGTTATATCCGATTTTTTATTAAGGCTGATATATTTAGATTTCAATTAATTTCGTAGCAAAATCTTTTCTTTAGTGATATAAATCTATAAATTTTACTCTTAAGATTAAAATGCAGCTTACTTAATTTTATTCCTTGTTTCTATTTTTTAATCTTTAGACTACTTAGAAAATTCTAGCAGTATCTTACAAAGTATCCAGGCTTTTCTCAATACCAACATTAAGATCTTCTTTTCTTCCTTATTTTCTATGCTGACTGTAATTCTTTCTCACCTCCATAGCTTCATTATGGGATAAATCTCGGTAAATTTATTTATCTTTTATTTAATTTATTCAAATCGAATATTTATTTCCTTCATATAAATATTATTATTATATAAAAAAATGGCAGAAGGTCTCAAGAAGGGTTTTTTTCCAGCTCATTAGAAAAAAGAAAAAAACCAGAGACTTCTAATTCTTTTTCTACCACGTCTTCTTTAATAGCATAATAATTCTCTTAGGCTCTTTAAACCCAAATTTAGAAAAATAAAAATAATCTTAAATTGAATAAGAAATTAAACCAACAGAAACTGACTAAAGCAAGCGAGACTTTTTACTCCCATAGCCACGACCAAGCATCTTCATGAAAAGTGGTAACTAAAAAATAATGTAGAAATAGAAAAATGATAAATAGCTAATAATAGAATAACTCATGAAATCTATCCGTAACCTATAAGAAGAAGTTTAAATATTAAAGAAAGAAAACCAAAAATTATTATAGAAAAGTTAAAACAATGAAGAAAGATTAATGAAACAGGAAATCGAAGTGAAACTTTTAGGAGAAAAAATAATTTAACCTTAAACCTTAGCTGAAAATAAAATGGAACTAGAATAAACAAAACCCATGGAGAAAACTCCTCCCAGAAGGATCGTCAAACTGTGCTACCTGTGTAAATCAAGATTCCACACATACAAGGGATGCAAGATATATTTGGATAAACAGAGAAGAAACAGTGAAGAGATTTGGAGAGAACTGTCAAGAATTTATGTAGACAAGGATGGAAGAATATTTAGAAGGAGGCTTTTTCAAGAGAGTGCCAGATCTCCAAAAAAACTGGGAGACTCGAATTTTTATTTTAAACCTCAATGAACGAACTCTGGAGGTATGTATTGAAGGGGTTTAAAATCCCCAGAGATACGAACACTTTAATTTAGTATATTATTATTATAAATATTATTATTTAATTCAATTTAAGATTTTTCTTTTCTTATTTGATAAAAATCATACTCAGATTAAGTTCAAAAATTGCTCCCTAAGCGTTTGCAATTTCCATGCTAGTTATTAATTTTTTATTAAATATTATAATTTTAAAAATAATTTATTGAGATTACCCTGCATATGCTTTATTCTTTTTCTGCTAAGTTTTTAAAAATAATATTTCCATTTTATTTATATATAATATAATAATTTATAATCAATATGGTATTATTATTGATTCTCTTTCAATTCCATATTTTATGAATTTCATTTAAAACATAAACATTTATTTATCTTTATAATTAAAAGAAAAATTTTAATAAGTTTAGCTATTTAATTATTTCTTTTTATCTATCTAAATATTGTAAATAGCATAAATATAGAAGAATTATAAAACTAATTCAAAAATTTTAAATAATATTTTATTAATTCCAATTTATAAAAATAATATCGAATGACTGGCTTCAAAAAGGGAATTTACCACTTCCTCAGAGCAGGAGAAAAACCAGAATCGTCTTTTCTTATCACGTCTTATCTTTAGATGACCTTTTCTTCTTAAGACCAGCAATTGATCTACAAGAGAAAACTTAAAAAATTAAGAAATAACATATTCAATAATAAAAAATGCAAAGAAGCATTCCTCTTTAGCGGACAATCAAGCGCTTAAGAAAAAATTCAGAACAGAGAAATCAACATCTCTCAACACCTCCATTAAAAACTAAAATAGATAAATTTTAACCGAATCATTTATAAAAATAATAAAAACAAAATAAACGAAGAAAGTAAATTACGATAATTTAATATAGACCCTGATATTTTTTATTTAGATAAGAAAAGATATCTAAAGCTTCATCTCCCATATTAGGTTTATCACTGATAAGTATATGATAGGATTATTTCATTCTTTCATAGGATCATTGTAGTCTTCTTCAAAGCTCACTTCATTTATTGCGTAAAGGTTTGAACGAATTTAACCTTTCTTGACCACAGGAATCTTGCTCAATTTCATTTTGACCCACATTTTTTTTTCTTTTTGAGCATTTATCATATCAAATAGTAATTAATCCCCACTGTATATCTTTTTCTTGTAGATTTTTCCTTGTGGAGAGCAGTATAAATTATTCATTTTATTTCGTATCTTCTACATATTTAATCCCTATTTCTTCTAAAAATTCCAACCTCTTCTAAAAATTGCCAAATCTTCTAACAGTAGAAGCATCTTATATTACAATTTTTTGAGCCATGACCTGTTTTTAGACATTTTAGGAATTTTTAATTTTAATAGTTTTTTCCGATTCGAAAGAGTTTTTCCATTTTGTTCTTTATTTACTATTTGATCTTTATCAGGATTGAGATGGGAAATGAGTTGCACATAATTGTTCGGCTTATGAATTACTTCTACTTTTACTCTTTTTTTCCATTTCTTAATTAACTTGCGACATTGAAGTTTTTGCTCTAATTTCCGTTTTTAATAATTGGCTTTAATTTTATAGTTGTTGTATAGTACAGGTTTGAGAATTGATTCTTTATCTTACGTCTTAGAATTATTGCTAAAGTCTTTTATTTGCTGCTTCAAGGGAGTAAATTTCAATGAGTGAGTTTTATTATTCCATGTCTTATTAGTTCTAACCGGTTTTTTCTTAGAAGCCATTTTTATATTATAATATTGAAATAGAGCAAATGGATTTTTAATAGATGATACAGTTAATTTATCAATTTATAAAAAATTTACAAAAAATTCGAAAAGGACTTAAATACAAAGGAACTCATAAAACGAAGAAATATTTGAAATAAATCAGACTTATTGAGCATGCAGATGATGATGAAGTTCAAATGGTAGATCGAAAAGCTAAAACTGGATCAATGATCGATTGACAGAGTTATAGAATGATATTTGAATAATGAGAGAGCAAGACTAGAAAAATTAAGTATAATTAGATTCAATACAAAATTAATAGAAGAAAACTTGCAGAAGTCTTCACAAGGAACTACCATAAAAATAGAGAAGCATGAAAAGATTCTTCCTAGAACAAAATAAGATGATATATTTGCAGGGGTGCTTGATATAAGTTACAGAAATGCCCATTGAAAAATTAATTAAGAATGAATATCTGGAGAAACGTTAACTATTAGCAACTAAAGTAGAGTGAGATAGAATTCTTCCCATAAAAAATGGAAAAATTTGAAAGAAGAAAAATCTTAATTCTAAATAAAAAAACGGAGAGAAATGCAAGGATAGACTTTAGAAATAAAGATTTTATACATTCAAAACTTCAATTAAATTGGCTGGCAAATATTTATTTTAATAATTAATAATTTCAATTTATAGAATTTAGTAAATTGTATATACAAATTCTTATTATTTTTCTCTGTTAGAGTTATCTTGTGAATTATTCACTTTAAAAAGTTTAAGATAATAAAAAAATTTATTTAAGTGTTTATATTATAAAAAATATTTTAAATATATTTATTTAAGTTTTTACAATTTTTCAATCTTGAATTTTTATTATAACTACATTTATAAAATATGATCTAATAAACTTGTTACTAGTATTAAATAAAAAAATTTAACTTATATCAGTAAAATTTTTAAATTTAAATTTAAATTTTTTTATGAAATTTGATCTATATAAGTGAGAATTTAATTTAATTTTTTATTTTTAATATAGCTATTTAAATATAATTATCAAAAAATGTTGCAGCATCCTTTCTTTTTAGATGAATTGTTTTTACTTAAGTCCTTTTTCTATCCTTTTTAATTTTTTTAATCTTCTTTTTGTTCATTTTCGGATGTAAGTTAAATACTTTCAATATCTTTTAATTTTTAATCAATTTCTGAGCTTTCACTCATATTAGTATTATTATTTTTACTTTGGTAAGTGGAAAATGTTTCCATTTTTTAAATTTTTTTCTCATCAAGCCAATTAATATTGCTATATGTTAAAATTTCTCCAAAAGCTGTTTTATCTGCATAAAGTTACCATTGAAAAGTATTTTTTTCATCTTTTAAATCAATTTATATCTATACTTGTATTTCCTACTATTACTGTGGCTTCAATGGTTCAACTTTTATCTTATTAAAATCCTCTCCTTTGCTTACTAAATAAATATCTTAAGGTCATTCTTTGTCTCCAATATTTTTTACTTTCCACACAATTGTAACTTCCTATTAAGTAAAGCTTCCTTCTATGCTTGTTTACTCAAATTATACCTTCGGTAATGGAACAATATCAAAATTTAAGATAAGCTATTCTGAAATATCAGCTTTATCTTTGTTCTTGAGAACATAAGATTTAGAAATACTTTTTTTTTCATTATTCATCAAATTAATTTCGATTTCTTTTTAAATGAAGTTATTCTATGTTTCCTGCTCTTCAATTTTATATCATTAGTTGCTTTCTTTTTCATATAATCAAATAAAAGGTTCATAAAAGTCTTCTTGAATTTTTATTATTAATCTATATAATAAAAATTACATTTATATTTGTACTATTTGATTATTATAAAATTATTTTTCCTTTAAATTATTTACTAATATTCACTGTATAAAAAATTACTTTATTTTTACTTTCTTTTAGTTAAGCTTCCTTCTTAAAAATTTTTATTTATAACTCCAAAGTTTCTTTGCTTTATTTGAGAAAAAAATTCTCATTGGCTAGCTATTAGTTACTTTATTCTTTTTCCTCAACTATTTTTTTCGTATTTTTTATTTCTTCTTGCTGATTTAAGTTTATTTAATTTTTTTCTATTATTTATTAAGTGAATGTCTAATATTCTGACTATAATTTTTATTTTATTTATTCTTCATCTTATAATGTTTTTTCATAAAGGTTCTAAATTTCATTATTTTTTTATATTTATATTTATAATTAAGAAGTTAACTAATTTATTTGCTAGTTGTATTCTAATTGTAATTATGATATTTTTTCTTAAGTTTGTTTATTCTCTTAAATCGTATTTACAAGTTGATTTTATAAATTTTATTCTTCAAGTTCATCTTATTCAATGGCATCCAGCAAAGATTTTATTTCATCTTAAAGTTTTTAACATTCATCTTGCTTTTCCTTTAATAATTTTTTCAACTCTTCTATCTCGTTTTAATTCTGTTCCCACTTACTTTCATTTAGATCTTCGTTTTAGTTCAATTATTAGTTTTGTAATCCCATATTCTCAAATTAAAACATAGATAATCTTAGTTAATTTTATGTTTTGCTTAATTAATATTTTGCTATTTCTAAACTCATTTAATTCTCCTAGATATTTGAGGATATTTGAGTCTCTTAATTTTCTTTTTCTTTTAATTCTTTTTAAATATTCATCATTTCTTAATTAAGAGAATCAATTTAGTTTTAGTAGATTTAATGTAACTCTTCTTTTTCTTTCTTTTCTTGGGATAGCAATTATTTTAAGCTATCTATTTAAGAATTTATGCTTTAAAAATTTTCTTATAAGTCCCTATTATTCTATTATAACTATTAAATTTAACTTTTTAATTATTCTTTTTCCTCTTCCGTTTTGCTGCTTTCTTCTTTAAGTTTATTTTACAATTTTTAGATTTCTTAATCACTTTTAACGATATTTTACTGCATTAAATTTTTTTCAAGCTAAAACTGCAAAATTTATTTATTAAAATGCTCTTAAATTTACTATTTTTGTTCTTGAAATTATTTAATTTCTTAAGCCTATGATTAATCAGCATTCTATTTTTCTTCAATCTCCTTTTAGGTTTTACCTAATTTTAAATGAGCCTCTAAAAGTTTTGAATTTAAACTTTTTTATAAGATATTATGATTTTATTGTATATTCTATATCTTTTGAATTTTATTTGGTATTTCCATATTTTATGTTTGCATTTGATCAAATTATTAAAGCTAAGCTAAATTATTTTATTAAATCTAATCTTAAACTTGCTATATGTTTACTTAGTTTTCTAATTATGTGTTGTGATCTTTTCTATTTTAGTTGTTTTATTGTTAATTGACATACATCTAACTTTATTTTTATTAATTTTAAATTTCTTATAAGTTTTTTATTTAATTTTATAATTACTGCGTTCCATTTTATTAAGTACCTTGCTATTAAACTAAATTATAATCCTTCTACATATAGATTTACCGTGTAATTTTATTTTTTTACTCATTTTAGTTCTAATAATTTTCTAATTACTCAAATACTTTTTAGCCTACTAAGCTATTCTGCTACTATTGCATGAAATTTTTGAAAATAAGTTGATAGTTATAATTTTATTCTTAAGTATTTTAGATTTCTTCTAAATATTTTTCTTTAAGCTCATAAATTATTCCTGGCTTTCTTGAAGAATAAAACGCTATTACTTTCTAAGAGTTATGCTTATAAATTTCTGCTATTTTTGTAAGAACTAATACTTCATTTTCAGTTACTTCTACATTCTTAGTTATTTTGTTCTAATCTTTGTTGAAAAATGCTAATAGTTAGAGTAATTTTTATTGAAACTCATCTAATCTTTTTATTCTTTGGCATTATTATTCCATCACTTCTAAACTTTATGTGTAATTCTGTTCCTTAGTGTTCAATTTAAAATTACGATCTAAAACACCTAAATCCCACTAGACCTACTTAACTAAATCATAATCTTCTCTTGGCTCTAAAATTTTTTAAGGTTTTTCTCTTTCTCTTAAAGTTTCTGAGATGCTAAAGATTCTTAAAGCTTTTTCATTAAAATCTTCAAGATCAGATCTGGTGATTTTATCAACTTCTTATGTATCTTAAAGTATTTTGAGAATAATATTTTAGCATCTACTAGAAATTATCTAATAAATGGTGTATTAGATTTCTGCATTTTTTAACTTAGTTAAAGCATTTTGAATCTAAGTTAATCCAGTACTAAATTTCCCTTGCTAGCTTATTTGTTCGAACTTAGCTAAGAGATCTAAAGACATTTTTTATAAATATAATCTTTGAAATTATAAAGATAATTACTTGATTTTTTATTTTATATTTAAATATAGATAAGTTGTATTACAAACTAGAGAAAAAACATATTAAATTAAATGAAAAAGCGATAACTTTGAAAACTTTATAATAATATTTGGAAATAATTCAATGCAAACTAACTTTAGGTAAATACCATCTAATTAACTAAAAATCTAAGTATTAAATTTAGTTAATAATTGAAATGATAACTAAGTTAATTATTTAGAATATCTTATATTTGTTTACTTATAAAATATAGAAAAACAATCTACTCTTTATTTAAAATTATTATGTTAAACTTTCATTTATTCATTTTTATTAGTTATGGGATGCGAATTGAAAGATTTGTTAAAAGTATTTTATAATATAATTTATTTTTAGATGCTTAGATAATCTTTTCTTTAAAGCACTATATAATTTTTAATTATTTTTGCTTGTAATGATTTAATTTTCCTTTCCTTTACTTAAAAATTTAGTTATCCTTTTTATTTTTCTAATTTTATTATTGTTAGATATCAATTTCGTAATCTGTTGCTAAAAAATTATCTTAGAATTTTAAAAGTTATAATGAAATATTATTTCTTAATTAAAATTAAATCAAATTGTAGTTCCAAATCTTTAAATCCTTAGATTTTCTAAATTTATTTTGAATACCTTTATTTATCCGACTTGCTTACTTTCATCATTTTTTAATTTTTAATTGTCTATTTCATGTAAATTTTCTAAGGAAAATAAACATTTTTTATTTCATTTGCACTTGATTATTATTTCTACTGTTCAGTAGTATGTTCCCAAATTATAAACTAATTATATTTTAAAGGATATTTCACCAAAATTTAAATAAGAACATTCTTACTGTCAGGGATCTATTTTTTTATATTTTAATTTATTATCTCCAATTTTTCATGAAGCAATTCCTGCATAGACTTTCCCTCATGAATATTTTCAAAAATGTTAAATAATCTTACAGATGGCTTGAAAATAATAGTAACTCTTACTAAAATTGCTATTTTTTAATTTGCTTCTAGTTGTTCCTAATTTATTTATCTAAGAATGTTAAATTTAGATATAAATTTAGTGATTATGCAATATTTTTATAATGCTATTAGACTTTTAATAATCAATATGACTTAAGATTTTAATTTATTCCTTATTTAAGTTCAAGTCACTATGTGGAAAAAGTAAAGTTGATTTTAGGTCAAGTAAATTCACCCTTTCTAATTTTTATCCTTATAAGATAGAACTCTTTAATCTGTTTAAATTTTATCAAATAAGCTTAATAAAAATATTAATTTAGCCGAGATATAAATAGAAGCTAATTTAATATATTTTAAATAAACATTCTTAAGAAACTTATTAAACCTTTAAGGTTATTTACATAGCTTTTTTCTTAATTAAATGGATGATATATTTTGTTTTAATATTAGCATAAAATAAAGTATTCTCTATTTATTATAATTTCTATAATTATTACCTAACTTTATTTCATTTACTTTTAGTCTTTTATATGCTTTATACATTTCTATTTTGTTTGTTCTTATTTGGTAAATTTTAAATTAGTGAGAAAATTTAGTTTTATATGACTAGAAGGTTAAATAACAATGAAGTTTAATGAATAATAGATTTATGGTTAAGATAATTATTTATTTCCTTAATTATTCTTTGTATGAATATTTTAAGAATGTCTATTAATTTAATGCTTTAAATAAGCTTTTCCAATTTATCAAAATAGCAAATTGATTCATAATCACAACTCCTTTCTGCAAGAAGAAGGATGAAATTTAAGGAATACAAGACATAAATTAAATAGCAGATATGGCACAGTTATCTTTAAGTATTTTTAAATTAGATTAGGTAAAAAAGTAACTTCTAAGATATAATAATTAATCTATAAAAGTCATCCTAATGTTTAATAACTAAAGCTATATCACATGATTAGTGTGCTAAAGATAAATTTATTTTATAATTTTATTTATTTAAAACTAAATAAAGCTAAAATATTTTAACTAACTAAAGATAAAAATCAAACTTTTAATGTTTTAGATATCAATATAGGGATATAATAAGGATAAGGTTAATTTAAATTAATAAAAGGTGGAACAAAGATAGATTAAATAAGTTTTCTATAATTCATTTCTATGATTAATTTTATAGAATAGAAATTTAAAATTTAATACTTTAACACGAAAGATTAAAAACTTAATGCAACAATCTCTTTTAAAATTTAGTAAACTAGTCTACAATAATCATATTGGTATTAAAAATGAATAAATTAAAGTAGTGATAATAACTAATAAAAACTATATTGCTATTAAAGTCTTAATTTTAACTTTGAAGTACTCTATATTAATTAATTCTTCCCTCAGTTTATTTAATTAAATTTAAAATTATAGACTTTTGATGTAGTTAAGTTATCTATCTTTAAATTATTATAAAAACACTTTCCTAAGAATAATTTCTAAAAAGTAGAAAGATAAAAGAACAAATAAATTTAATCATAAAAATGAATTAAGAATATTAGAAATTAGCTGAGTTATAAAGATAAGCTTTTTTTAATTATCATAAAGGAATAAAGAACTAAAATAATTTATAATTACTCTCTATAAAGAAATACCTTTATGATTTCTTAAATCATATACTGCTTTAGCTTTAGAAAATAAGAAACATTTTATTATTATTTAGATTAAAATTCTTAGAATTGATTATTGAGTGAATCTTAAAATTGAATATTTACATACATCAAGCTTTATTTAGAAGATTTGAATATAATTAAGTTTACAGTTGTAAATGAATTAGAAATATATTAAAACAGATTATTTTCTAAAATGATTATGAAATAAGAAAAGAAAAAAGTTTTAACTAACAGTATTTGACTTTCTTAATTACTTAGCTTTTTAATTTATTTATATAGCAACTTTAATAATTTTATTATAGATATTAAAATAACCTTAAATGCATTCAAACTTATTTAAATTATTAGATCTTACCTTTCCTTTTATAGTTTATTTAATTTAAGATATAGTAAATTATATTAAAGTTAAACCTTTCTATCTTAAATCTAAATACGCTAGCTTTAAATAAAATAGTTAAGTTTTATGTAAATTGTCTAATATTTATTACATTTTTAATTATATTATAAATCATTTATAAAAGCAAAGTTGTCTTACTACAATTGTATTTTCGATCTAAAAAGGCTTTTATTTTGTAGTGAGATATAAGTTATTAAATAAAATTTCTTAATAAATTGAAGAAGTTATTATTTAAAGCTAAAGCTTAATTACTTAGAATCTTATTTTATATCTTCTAGCAAAATAAAAAATAAACTGAATATTTATATTATTCTATTATTTTTCTTATTTCCAAATTTGCTTATGCATGAAGATGTTATTAATGATTTTCTATTTTCCTCAATATGAGACTAGCTTTCTGCTTTTATATTGTTTATCTAAATTTAAATTTAAAAAAATTAATAAAGTATATGAACTTAAATTTTCATCTTCTAGACGAAGCTGATGACATTGGAGTAACACTTTTACCTTGATTCTTTGCTTTGTTTTTTAAATTATCTTCTAAATCGTTAATTTTTGATGTCTATTTTTGCTAAAATACAGATTCTAAAAGAGCCTCAAAACCTATATGGGTATCCCATCCTTCAAATACTTGTTTGTTGACTCTTAATATATCTCTTCTTAGTTTTATCTTCTTAAACTATTTCTATTCCTCTTCGTTTAATTAATTCATAAATTTCCAGTACCATGTTCTTAAAGGATCATTTTATCCTTCAAAAGGATTATTTACATTATAAGAATAAATTAATTCTTCTCCAAATCTTTCTTCATCAGTGCTTAGTTGCCATTTATGAGTATATTTTCCTGCATTCCATTCTATCTAAATTTATACTTTTATTGTTTTGCTTTCTTGAGGTTATAGAGCTCCTACTTAAATGTTTCTCGCTAGATTTTCTAAATTAACAATTTTAGTATTTTAAGGCCAAGCTTATTTTCCTATGTTCTTTATTTATCACTAGATAACCAATTTTTCTTCTGCAAAATGCTCTTAAATATCTAAATCTTAATCTATAGATACTTTTGGAAGTGGCATTATCTCTAAACAGACATAACATTCTTCTGAAATGTCTGTTTCCATATTTTACCTTAAGACAAAAGTTTAAGTAAGCTTTTCATCTTCATAATTATTTAAGTCTACTTTAATTTTCATTTAAGCAAACTCATTTTTGTTTAGATCCTTTTCAACTTATCAACTTTTGTTAGTTTCTTTTTAATATAAACTAACACGTTCCCTTCATTTATTTTCTCCTATGTTAGTAAGTTTTCTAAATAATCAAAAGCTTACAGGTCAATTTCTGCACTTCTATTACTATAAAAATTTAGATTATTCTATAGACATTCCACTTTTCCCTGTATAAATAGCTTACTTAATATTTTCTACTTTATTCTTCTATTTATCTTTACCTTTATAGTTCTTCATGCTAATTATGTAAATTCTACATTTAAATCTAGAAATTTTATATTTATTCCTAAAATCCTTTAATTTGGTTGAACTGTTCAACTGACTGTTCACTATTCTTCTAAAGTTAATTTTCCATTTCTTAATTCTATTCTTAAGCAGCTAAATTATCTTCCTTTAATTAAGTTAACTCTTTCTCTCTTTAATTTAAGTTATTTTCAACATTAGATATTCTTTCTTCTTTTTGTATAATAATTTATTTTAGCTAACTGTTTTCTTTTTATAAATCAGCTATGCTGTTTTTGTGTTCCTCACTTAACTTGTTAATTTACTATTATTCTTAATTTGCTTAATCTTTATAAGTTTATATGTTTTATTCTAGTTCTTAAATGTTTTTCTAAGCTTTTTAATAATTTTTTTCACTTTCTAATAGTTTTTCCTATAAAGTCAAGATATTTTATTTTTCTTTATCTATCTGTTTTGTTAAGCTTAGTTGTTTTTCTTCTTATGCTTTTATTGTTTCCTTTATAGATTAACTTTACAATTAATTCTCCTTAATTAGCTCTTCTTTCTCTTAAATTTTTAGGAGTAAATTATCGATTTATATCTAGCACTCTTGAGTATATTTTTAAGCAGCTTATTTTTCTAATTTTTCTTAATTTAAAGAGAAATTTAAATCTTAAACAGCTTTATTATTTATAATATCTGAGTCCTAAAGTTTTAATTATTATGATTCTGTTTTACTTTTTAATTATTTTATTTCTTCTAATAATCTTTATTTTTGATCTTTAGCAGTATCATTTGTTTCTTTCATAGCACTTAATTAATTCTATAAGAGCTATACATTTTTTTCTTTTTCTGATTAATTTTATTCTTGCACTAATTTTTAATTTTACAATTCTTGTTCTAAAATTTTAATTTTTTCTAGTAATTATTCGTATGATTATTATTATACTGTATTTTGCTTGCTCATGTCTAGTAATTTAAATTCTGTTTCTTAATATTACTTTTAGAGTTGTTCCAATTATCTTTTATTTTCTGCTAATTCGCTTTCTAAAATTTGGCTTTTATTCTAGCTTTCATTCAAAAGAGTTTATTATTATGCTTCATTCATTAGTAAGATTTTAATTTACTCTTCCTATTAGTCTTGATCTTTTTTGACTTCTATATTTAAATTTATTTACTGTTTAAGATTGCTCTCTAAACTTTAATTTTTTTACTAAAATTCATTTTTCTATCTTTCCAGCTCCATAATTTATTATTTTTCTTAGCTGATTTATATATTTAATTCATTGATAATTTTATTAAGTTTTAGTTATTATTCCTAGATATCTTATTTAGAAAGGACAACTTAAGATAAAAGAAGTTTTATTTCTTCCTATAAATTTAAATTTTCACTTACTAAGCTTCTATTTTTATCATCGCTTTCTTTACACTTAAGTTCTGATTAGTTTAATAATTATTCAGTTTATTATAGAGATTATTTTAACTAATTATTTTCTTTTTGAAGTGCTGCTTAATTAGATTTATACTCTTCATTTAATTTTTAAATTTATTCTTATTCTTATTTCATTTATTCACTCTTATCCTGCAACTTCTATTCAAGATCTTAAATATTCTTCTGAGCTTTTATTAAATTTTCTTCTCTTTATTATAGCATTTCTTGCAAATTTAGCTCCTTTTAGGTTCTTTCCTGTAGATTGGTTGATAAATTTTATTACTATTCTTGCTTTTCTTTATTCATTTCCTCTATTTTACGAATTTAATCCTTCATTTAATTTATTTATTCTTCTTTTTACAGTGCTGTCTGAGCCAAATTTTCTATTTAAATTTAATATTATTTTAGTACATTTTTTACTTCTTGCTTTTCTAATTTTTCTCGTTCTAGAGAAAATGCCAAATTATTGATATCTTTGCTGTTTACTACTTCTTAATTTTATATTTTTTAGCTCTATAAATTTATTTCTTAATTTAAACTTTAAGTTTATTCTTATAGTTTTTATATTTAAGCTCTGTTATAATTGTTTTCCTTTTCTTCTGAATTTAATTTTTCTTCTAAGATTTTAATTTAATTAATCTTTTATGCTATTTCTTGCTATAATAATCCTCTTTCATTTTAAATTTGCTGCATTGAGTTCTAATAATTTTTCTAATTTTACTCTTTTATTTAATTTTCCATTCTTAATTATTCACTTAGCTCATTTACTTTTAGTTCTTTATTTTGTAAATCTTTCTAAACTTTTTCCATTTTATCTAGAATATCTTGCAGTTACAATTACTATTTTTATTATTAATCCTTCAATTTTTCTTCTAATTGCAGTTAAATTTATTCTTTCCAAGCTTTCATTTCTTTTAAAGCTTCTTCAAGTTCTTAATTTTTTTTAGTGAAATCCTCTACTTACTTTAAATATCCCTCGTTTGCCTGCTGTATTTAAGATAATTCTTCTAATGCTTTTTACAGTTAAGATTGTACACTATTTAGCGAATTTAACTTCTATTATAGTTTTTCTTTTTTCGTTTTAGATTTTTAGATTTTTTCTTTTAGCTTTCCAATTTCATTTTTTTCTTACTCAAAGGATTTCATTTTTTCTTCCATACTAACAATTTAATTTACTTTTGCTTTTAAATCTTTTTAGAGTAGGTTGTTCTAATTAATTTCACTTTGTAGATTGTTTTAAATAGCTTATTAATATTGTTCATCCTTTTATAGTTCTGAATAGAAATTTTCTTTCAGGATTTATATTTATTACTCTAGTTCGCTTATAAACTTTGAATTATTTTCCTTTTACTACTATTTATCTAGTTAAAGTAACTTATTAGTTTAAAGCTGCTATATAAGGCTAGACTTAAGGTTTTGGTTTTCGCTTATTGTTCTTTGTCTTGATTCTTCAATTTAATTCTTTTCTTCGTTAAGTCTTTTAATTATTTTTCTCTAAGACTCGCTAATTTCTTAGTGCTATATCTTCTCTATTTTTAAGGCTTTATTTTGCTCTTCTAAATTTATTTTTTCCTATAGCAGACTTTAGCTTGTAAGCTAGTAATTTCATTATTCCTATGTTGTACTTGCTATTGAATACTAAGGAGTTAACTAATTACTCTGATAGTTCTACAATTAAGTATAATTCTGATTTTATTTCTAGGCTTAGAGAATCTTTTATTGTACTTCTTGCTATTATGGCTACATAAAGTTCTTTTATTATTATATTTCGTTTTACCATGTATGCTATTATTAAGACAGGTAATCATTCTCCACTTATGACATAAATTATCTTTATGGAGATCTTTGAATTTCTTATTGTTGAGATTAAAATTTTTATTGATAAGAGGTCTAAAAAGGACTTGCTGTTTGATAGCTTTCGTTTTGATTTTGTCCTATTAGTCCAAAGTCACTAATTCTTATTATATCTCTTGATGTTTAAGACCTATTTGATTATGGAAAAGTAGGATGTTAGTACTTAACCTATTAAAGTGAGTTTTCAAGAGTCTTTTAGAAAATGTTCTAAAAGTGATAGTTTTATAGTTAGCTATTTAGTATTTCTTAATAATATTTTTCTTTAAGTTCCTATATAATTCCAGGTTTTCTCTAAGAGTAAAAGTCTATTACTTTTTATGCTTTATGCTTATAAATCTCGCTCAACTTTCTTAAAATTTCTTTTTCTTATTCACTTAATTCTTAGTTAATTGCCATTTTACTTGTATCTTTGTTCAAGTAAGCTAGCAGCTAAAGTAACTTAGACTAAAACTCATCCAACTACTTCATTCTCTAGGTTTACTATTCCAAATTTACTAAGCATTATCTATATCCTTCTTCTATACCATTTATTTTTAAGTACTTATCAATCACTTCTAAGTTTTGGTAGATTTCTTTCACTAAATCATAATCAGATCTAGGCTCTAATATTTTAAGAATCTTTTCTCTATCAATAAATACTTCTATTAGGCTATTAATTTTCTTACTTTTCTCATTGAAGTCTGCTAATTCTTATTGACTTATTCTATTAACCTCCTATGAGTTCTAGCTTATTTTTTAAATAATATACTAGCATCTTAATGTAATTACTTCATATAGAGTAAGCTTAATCTCTGTATTTTAGCATTATGTAATCACTTAATGCAACTCTGCAAGTCCAATTCCAAACTTTCCTTCTTGACTCATAATCTAAAATCCTCTTCTAATATTTTATTCCATTAGAGTCAATTATATATTGACTAAATAAGCAGATGCAAGTTTATAAAATAAAAGCTTAATTTTATTAATAGAAACTAAATATCTTAGATACTCACTTATTATTTAGTTACTTTAAAGAATATCTAATTGTTATAGCTTCTATATATTTCTTTTCCCTCTTTATACTGATATTATTCATCCTTATTTTATTTAACTTATTCTTAGATTTTAATATCATTATCCAATATTATTTTATACAATGATTCTCCTATTTAACTAAAACCAGTCTATTAGTTAAGAGACTAAAGCTTAAGATTATATATGTTTAGTTAGTATTTCTCATTGATCATTATTTATATTGTTACCCTTTAGAAACTTATATATAACTCTCCTTTTGGCTATTATAAAGACTAGCTTTTAAGCTATTTTATATTTAAAAATAAAAATAGCTAAGCACTATATTATTAATGAAGCAAGTGATATAATTCACTTTATTTTATTCAATCAAACTTATTTATTCGCTAAGTACTATATATCTCTATGAACTATCTAATCTTTTATACCTATAAATTAATATTTTTTATTTAAGCTAAAGAACTAAGAAATATTATTATACTAGTTAACACAATCTAAATTAATCATATTAGACATAGTTAGATTAAGTTATTATAAAGTTTATTTTTATTAAATTTATATCATTTATAATCATTTTTATACTTAGAGCTAATAGAGGAATATAATTAATTTTCAAATAGGATTATATGTTTTTTCTATTCCATTTAACTAAAAAATATCTCTAAAGAGCAAGCTTATTGGACTATTTAAATAATTAATAATTCACTTTAAAGGTTATTTAAAATTAGACTAACTTGTTGACTTAACTAAGTTTCTAAGATAAATATTTAAGTTCTAATTAAACTTTTAACTTTAATTTTATTGTCAAAGATATTTCATATAGCTACAATCTTTAAACTACTGAATATCATTGATTCAAAGTAAAGCATTACTTTTTTATTATTATTTTTCTAATTTTTATTAACTGCGAAAATAGAATTTAAAATTAATAATTTTTTAATGTATATAGCTTTTTATTAATAGCAAATCTACGCATTAAACTAAAGTTTTAAAACATTAGATAATAAATTATTTGGAATATTTGATATTAAAAAATATTATTTAGAAAACTATTTCTTGGACAAAAAATTATTTTAGTAAAGTTGAAATATCACAAACCAAAAAAATAGACAACTTATATAGAGCAAAATAAAATATATACCTGTCAGCTTTTAATTAAAATGTATTGGAATGAAATAAATAAAATTCTATTTTTTAAAGATTTAGTTTATTAGTAATGAAGCATTTCTAAATTAGAATATATTAATTTTAATTTAGGTAACTATATAATTAAATAATTTTCTTATATTTATAAAAATTTATTTATTAAGTAGATATAATTTTAATGAAGATAATTAGTTTTTAATTAAGAAAATCTCAAAAAATGTTGCACATTTTACATGTTGAAGACGAAGAGTCTTTATCCAAATTATTTCTATTATTCTAATTTCGCTTTCTTTAGTTTGGACGTTAATATTTTTGCAATATTTAATTTACTTTCTCTTCCAGTTTTAAATCTTTTTCTTTTTTATTTTACTCTCTATAAAAAAACTGCTATAATTATATATCTGTTTCTAATTTTGAGAAAATCTTTCTTTCTTCTTCATTTAAATTTTCCATATATTCTTTTTGCTATTGTTTTAAAAAGTCAGTTCTTCCTTAAATTATTTTTTGGCCTTTTTCTGACGAATCCCTTATTTCATAAGTATAAGTTAAAGTGTCTCCAAAGGTTATTTAATCTACATAAAGTTTTCATTGAAGTGTGTATTTTCCTTCTTTTAAATCAGTTTAAAATTGTACTCTAATTTCTTTCTATTATTTAGATTTCAAAGATCCCACTTCTATCTTTTCATTTCCATTATTTAAATTTACTAAATAAATGTTTTATGGCCATTCGCTATCCCCAATATTTTTTGCTTTCCACGCAATAATAACTTCTTGATGAGGATTATTGATTTCTTCTATGTTTGTTTACTCAAATTATACTTTTGGTAATTGAATAATATCAAAATTTAATTTAAGCTCTTTTGAAATATCTTGATTTTAATTATTTTTTAGGATGAAAGTTCGAATTAGTTAAGGATTTTCATAGTCAATTAAATCTATTTCAACTTCCTTTTAGATATAATTATTTTAAATTTCATGTTATTGTATATAATTATTTTAGTTCATTTCTTTTTAGAAAAGATTAATTTGTTAGTCCAACTTATTTCTTTTATTCCCCTTTATGTTTCTATATAAGCAAATTACATTTTTATTTTAATTATTTGATTATTATAAAACTATCTTCCCTCTTGTTCATATTCTAAAACTCACTATATTTAAAATTTTACCTCTTTATTTATTTTATTCTAAGTTTTTCCCTTTTATATTAAATTCTAGATATAATATTTTTCAGTTGGTATTTCAATTTAATCTTCTTAAACTTATTCTTTATGAATTTCTTATTTTTTGCTATTTTAACTTTATTTTTACAACATTTTTTACAATTCATTAATTTTTTCTTCTTTTTCTTTTAAATCTTTTCTTTATTTTTCATTTTCTATTTCTTTTGTCTGAAATTTATTCTATAATATTAAATTTTGTTGTATTATATATTACTCCTAGTTTTATTTTTATTCAAATACTACTTTATTATTAGTTGCTTCTTGTTTACTTTCTTCCAATTATTTTTGAATGCTTTCTAAAGTGTTTTTAGAATTCAAACTTTCTTAAGTTAGCTAGTTTTTTAATTTTTAAATTTCTTCCTTGTGAAACTCACTAGATCTTTATCTAGCTTTATAAAGCTCACTCAATTGATCAATTTATTAGTTTTATTTTTCTAGATTTTATTTCATTTAAATGTTTTCCATATATTTTATATTATTAATATTTTCTATTTCTTGGAATTGCTATTGTTTTTTCTATAATTCTTAGTTGAGGTTACTTATTTAAAAGTTTTATTATTAAAACTAAGCTTAAAAGTTTTCTTGCATTTTTTGAATATCCAGTTTTGCTATAGAGAGCTAGGATTATAGTTCTTTTTTCTCATTTCCATCTTTTAGAATTTCTTATTGCATATAATCTATTTTTCTTTCAATTTGCTAGCATTATTGCTCCTTTTATGCTAAATTTTATCTCAAATCATTTATCTCTTTTTAGTTAGATTCTTATTTTTATAAGTTATTACTTTCATTATAATTGTTAAGATCTATTAGTTATTTGGTTTATTATTCCAATAACTAAATTTATTATTTTTATTTGCTCAATTAAATTTAGTTCTCTTGTAACTATATTTATGCTATTTATAAGCTAGTTTTAGTTTCCTAAATATTCTCTAGTAATTTTCCCTCTTAAATCTCTTTTTCTTATATTTGCTTTTTTAGTTAATCTATATCTTGATTTTGATTACTAATTTTTAGTTAGTAAGCAAAGTTAAGTTATTCTTTTTCTTGCTTTTCTTGTTGAAGCTAATTTTGTAGGGTTTTTATTTATGCTTCGTAATTTAATAAATTTTAGCTTAACTAATTGCTTTAATATTAAAGTAAGCTGATCTATTCAATTAATTTTGTCTTTTCTTCTTAATTTTAACTTTAAAGCTCTTTTATCTAATTATTTAACTAGTTTATTGTTTAAATATTCCTTTATATATTTTGCTATAGAATGTTTTTTTCTAGTTAAAATTAGCTTACTTAAATTTTAAATTGTTCTTAGATTTTCTATTATTGCTCTTTTTATTTTTTTATTTCCTAAGCTTAATCTTTTATATTACTCTCTTTGGCTTCAATTTCTTTAATAGCCTGTTCATATTAATTTTAGGTTTCACTGAGTTTTTATTCCTGAAATTATAACTAGGCAATATATTGAAGCAGTTAATTATTTAATTGTTCGACTTTAATTTGTAGATCTAATCTTTATTCCTTTACTTATAATTCTTAACTCTATTAATGTTCGAAATTTTACTTTTATTAATTGCCCTAATAATTTTAATTTTAGAACTAAGATTATTATTTGCTTTAACCGTTTTACTATGTTGAAATTTCTTATTATGGTAAAAATTATTAATATGGATTCTAAATTTAATTATAATCATTTTATGGACTAAAAGCTGCATTATCTTATAAAGCCTGATCATCTCACTATCTTTAATTATTATTCATTTGAGTTTAATGAACTTCTTGAACTGTTTAACTATTTCTAGAAACATTTTAATTTTTGAAAATAAGTTGATAGTTATAATTTTATTCTTAAGTATTTTAGATTTCTTCTAAATATTTTTCTTTAAGCTCGTAAATTATTCCTGGCTTTCTTGAAGAATAAAACGCTATTACTTTCTAAGAGTTATGCTTATAAATTTCTGCTAATTTTGTAAGAACTAATACTTCATTTTCAGTTACTTCTACATTCTTAGTTATTTTGTTCTAATCTTTGTTGAAAAATGCTAATAGTTAGAGTAATTTTTATTGAAACTCATCTAAACTTTTCATTCTTTGGCATTATTATTCCATCACTTCTAAACTTTATCTGTAATTCTGTTCCTTAGTGCTCAACTTAAAATTACGATCTAAAACATCTAAATCCCATTAGACCTACTTAACTAAATCATAATCTTCTCTTGGCTCTAAAATTTTTTAAGGTTTTTCTCTTTCTCTTAAAGTTTCTGAGATGCTAAAGATTCTTAAAGTTTTTTCATTAAAATCTTCAAGATCAGATCTGGTGATTTTATCAACTTCTTATGTATCTTAAAGTATTTTGAGAATAATATTTTAGCATCTACTAGAAATTATCTCATAAATGGTGTATTAGATTTCTGCATTTTTTAACTTAGTTAAAGCATTTTGAATCTAAGTTAATCCAGTACTAAATTTCCCTTGCTAGCTCATTTGTTCGAACTTAGCTTAGAGATCTAAAGACATTTTTTATAAATTTTAAAAATATAAAATATTAGTGTCTAAGTAAGCTTTATTTAGTAAATAGAATGATTAAGAAATAAAAATATCTTTAGCTTCTATTTAATAGTTAAAAGAGATAAACTAAAGGAGCCCTCAATTTTAATAGATTTATCTTAGTGAGTAAAATTATGATTATGATTTATATATTAGCTAGTTTTAAATATTAGTGATTCCTTTATAATTTAATATTATTTATTTTATTTTAATAATTGTCATCATACTAAAACTTTATTCTAGTTTGCTTTGTTTGAAAATAAACTTGCTAACTAGTTATGAAGACTTAATATTGTGAAAAAGAAAATAATAGAAGGTGATAAATTTCCAAAGCTTTGACGAATAAAATTATTAAAAGATTATAAAGAAAATAAATAGATATATTCTGCTTATTTAGAAACTTCAAAAATAAAATCCTAAAACTTCTAATTATGCATTAATTATTTATAAAAGAAAATAAAAAGCAACTGCTTTATAAATGAAATTAGAGTTTAATAAAATATGATATTAACTCAAAGATAAATAATTATATAAATAGCTCTCTCTTTGCTTCAATTTTTAATTAGAAAATTAATAGATACTGATTTCTAATGAATCAGTCTTGATATAGCCCTCTTGATATAATTAATAACTATTATATTTTATATATGATTTAGCTTTTTCATTATCTTCTTAATATTAGTTAATAAATTTTAAATTAGAATGACTTAATTATTCTTGCCAGATCTAACAATTTTTGATTTTTTACAAAGTTGGAATTTAATTAATTTAGACTGTTGGATATAGCATTGTTATACTTTATGCCATCTACTAGAAGTATCTATAAAAGAACTCAATAATTTACATCAAATAAGTAAAAAAATTAATATCTTTAATTACTCTTTAAGAGGAGAATAAAAGCTATCTTAAGAGTATATAAAACTAATTATTTATATAATAAATCACATATTTATTTAATAACTAAATTTCTATTTATTACTCAAGCAGATAGTATGCTAATATGTAACCAAAAAGTTTTATCTTTCATATATTATTTAATTTTAAATATATGAGAAATAAATAAATTGAAAGTTATTTCTTTAATAAAAGGTTTTTATTAATAATTAAGATACTTTTGTTGTTTGTCTATTTTATAATTTATAAAGATTTTAATTGATGTGTTCTTTAAAAAAATTGAATAATTGACAATAAATAGCTTTGGCACCTTTTTTCTCATTTATAATTTATTTTAAATACAAAAAAAATTACAAGGAATTCTACCAAATTTGCTTTATCAACTGTCTATTTTATAATTTTTAACTATTGAAAAAAAGATTTAGACTCAGTATTTCAGAGAAAGAACTAGGAAAATTAAAAGCTTTATCAACAATTTTGGAATAGCCAGAATAAAGAAAAAGGTAAGTAATCAGATTCATAAAACTAAAGCTGCTTAATCTGAATTAAAAATAATAAAGGCAATTATAAAAGTTTTAAAACACTTATAATTGAAATAGTGAAATGTAGGTATTAATAGTTAAATAATAGGTCTAAACACTTTTATTTAGCAAATATTGGTAAAGTAAATTAAATTTAAGTAACTATTCAAATTTTTTAAGCTATCATAAAAAATAAAAATTAGGTAACAATCTTCTTGCAAATTCTTTTATTTCAAGATAAAATTTTATTAAATAATTAATTATTAACTTTTTTAAAATAAATAGTAACTATTTGGGATTTGGTAAATCTTAAAACAAAACTTTCAATCAAATTTAATATCACTTCATAAAATAAAAGAATTGGATTGAAGGTTAGTCTCTTATTCTAAAAATTTGTATAAAAGTTAGATCTTTCATTTATCTTTAAAATTCTATTGCTTTAAATTTTTTTTATTTATACTAAGTTAATTATTAAATTTCTAAAACTTAAATTTTTTTAATAAAAATGTTGATAAAAGTTTATTACTTCAATTCAAATCGTATATAGTGTACTGAAGAAATTATTATTACTAGCACGTCTTTAATTTAATTATCTAGGCTTTTAAGTTAATCTTATTTTATAATAATTGATTGTCTTTTCATTAAGATGTTTAAATTTAAATTTATAACCCAAATGTATGATCTTTTTATTTAAAGCTTATTTGTATCATCTTAACTTTTATTTATATTTAAAAAATTATAAAATAATAGCATAAATTGCTTTCATTCGATAAAATTCAATTAAATCAAGTTAAAAATAAATTTTAAAATTCTCTCTTGAAGATTCAAATGCAATCATACTTAATATAATATAACTAAAATTTCTTTTGCTAACTAATTTTCTAATTTTGTTTATTTTAATGCTTATGATTTAAAAACTGATATTATCTAATTATTAGCTCTTTAAATTAATAGAAAAGCGTCTAATCTCTTAAATTTATTGAGTCTCTTAAGTATATCTCATAAGAATCTATCTTTATATAATCATTTAATTATTATTTAACTTAAAATTGTGCATTTTTTACTATCTTCATTAACTTTTACCGGTCTTCTGCTTCTATAGATTCATTTCATGCATACAATGTTAAAATAGTTCGACTTATAAAAGTGGATCTATTTCGACTATAGAGGCATGACGAAGTGATAAAAATACTTGACTTCCAATCTATTTCTCTAAATTTTATAATTTTATCTAAAAATATATTTAAAAGAAGCTTTTATTTAATAATTAAACTATATAATTCTAGTTATTTAAATTATAGCATTAAATCTTAGGAATCTTCTATTTTTATATTATAAGACTGATTTTATTTCTTAAGCATAATGAATAATCATTTTATTTTAAAACTAATAGTTCTATTTTAGATTTTTTGTTTTTAACTCTAGTTAAAAGAAAAATTTTCCTAAAAAAGTTAAAATTAAAGATTTTTAACTCTTAAAAAGAGAAAAATAAAGCTAATTTATAAAATTTAAAATAATAGCCAACTTCTTATTAAACAATAACTAGGAAAGCTGAATTAAAATTAAAGCTTAATTATTTGCTAGAAAGAAATGTATTAAATAGCTATTAATTTTACTTTTATTTTTATTATTATTTTTTGTATTTTTAAATCAAAGGAAAGAGTGAATATTATTTAAATGAGATAGATATAAAGAACTTTATTTATTAGTAGGCTGCTTATAGAGTTAATAGAAAAATTAATTTGAAGCATAGGAAATATTAGACTGTGGCTTAATATTAAAGGTATTAGATTGACTAGATAAATATGCTATTTTATCTATTTAAATTAAAAAAATTCGAAAGGTAATTGAAGATTTTGCTGATTTATCTTTCTTTAAAAATTTGTTTAAAAGTTCATATAAATATCTATCAAAAAAATCCAATTAAAATTAAACTTTAATTATTAAAATAAGAAAAGGTTAAGATTTAAATAGCTGTAGAAAGATTATAAAATTATTAAATATAAATAAATATTTTATAAGATAAATAAGCTAATAAGAATATATTAAATTGACTATAATGAGAAATATATTAAACTTTAATAAAACTAATGCATAAGTAAATGATTCATTATTATAAAATAGATATTCTTTATATTCGAGTAAAGCAGAATTTAAAAGAACTGATTTAAGATTAAAGTTTAGATTATTAAGCAGAAATAAACATAGTTGTTTTATTATTTAAGTAAAGCATAGATTTTTATTACAATAGATCTATTATATTTATTCATATTTAACTTATATCAAAGTTAGGTTTATTTCATATTTTTTATTCTAAACTAAAAATCAAATCTAAATCCTTTTTATTATTTTCTGAATTTAAATCCTTTGTCTAATTTAAATTTATTTGTTACTTAATCAAAAAAAATTGTAAATAGAAAAATCTTAGAAATTTTATTTAAGGAGATTATTTAAACTAAGGTAATTTATAAAAAAGTATAAAAATACTTTATTTTTATATCTAAATCACTTAAGAAAAAATTATAAATATCCCTTATTGATTCTCTTCCTACCTATTCCTTCAATAGTTATTATATAAAATATTAGATATAAATTAGTATTTTTATTTAAATAATTTAGGAATAATAACCAGTTTAAGTTCTCAATTTTTCTTTCTCCAAATCATCTGCTTCTAGAGTTTTAAACTAAATTCTATTACTTAGAATTTTTCAAAAGTAAAAAATCCATGCAAAGGATCCTTTCAAATTGTTTCGGCTTCATAAAAACTAAGTAAGCTAAATAGGAATTTAAATAATCTCCTTCTTAGGCTACTAATGTAAACTTGCTAACGATCTATTTAACAAATTAAGAAAATATAATAAAACTTAATTTAATAAGTCACCAAATCTCAATGTAGACTAATATCACTCTTATAAATTTTTAACTTATTTTAGTTTCTTTTCTTTAATTTTATCTATTATTTTGTTTCTAATTCTATTCTTAAATTAATTGCTCTATCTATTTTTCTTCTATTTAATTTATATACATCAACAATTTTAATATTTAAGTTCTCATTAATATTTTATTTTATAATGCTTTTGTAGGAATGAAAATGATATAAGAAATTATGTGAAATAAAGATGAATAGTTTGCTATTATAATTATAAGTAATCTCATTTTTTATTTTACATGCAAGTGATATGAAACATCAAAGATATAAATCGATATTCAGAAAGCAATACCTTATCATTTTGGCTTCAATTATTCAAAATGATAGTAATATTATTAAATTTGCTCTTATAACTCTTTTTTATTTATAATAAATCTAGATTTTTTTAGGTTGGTATTCATCAAAAAGAAATAAATTTCTAAGAGTTTCTTTAAGACTTAAACTAGAAATAAAAAGATTTTATTTTGTTTTGCTTAATCTAAATTATTGATAGATAAATCCATAAAAATTATTTTAATACCAACCTAAGAAGAATTTTTCTCAATTAAATGTTTTCTACTTTAATTTTATCTAAATAAGGAATCTAAGATTATAAAAATTCGTAAAATTTAATATAAGAATTTTACAAGAGAAACCAGAAAGGAACTTTAAATTTATTTTCTTATACTTATTCTTTAAAAAATGTTCTCATCTAATTGCCAGATTATTTCTTTCGGTTTAAATTTTGTCTTTATGAAGAAAAATGATGATAATTATTTTTACTTTCTTGATAAAAATCCTCTTTAAATATTCTCTCGACTGAGTTGTTTTATTCTGAATGAAAGTAAAATTCCATGAAAAATCTTGATTTGAGAATCCAAATATTCCGACTACTTTCTTGTTAATTAATTTTGGTATCTTAATTATTAAGTTTCAACAACAATATCTAAATTCATAATTTTTTCATAGTAATTCTCTCAAATATTATAATACTTGCATTCCTTTATGTATCTGATTATTTTATAATTCTCCACAATTAAATGTGGGCTGATATATAAGTAAGGATTTTCTAGCAACAAATTTTGTAAATTGCAAGATTATTCTGGTTTTATATATATTTATAGTTTTTAACTGAAATTACTATTAAACTTAAAATACTTTATAACTGAAATATATTAAATTCTTCTAATTAATTATTATAAAAAACTATTGCCAAGCTGTTGAATCTCTCAATTATATCTTTTAAAATTTGTGTTATATTTTTATTTGTTATACTTACTAGAAATTATAAAGCTACTTTAAGTCTTTTATTTCTTAATTTAATATCAGATTCTAAGTTACTGTTTTATTAGCATCATGTTATATTGATATTCTTTTTTTGAGTTCTTCACAAGAAAAGTTCCTTTTATTAAATATTGTAAATCAATAATTATTTTCTAATTTTACCTTACTAAAGAGATAAAAGAATCTTTGAATCTTAATGATTTAAATTATATCAATTTAAGCTTAGTAGAGTATGAGTTATCGAAAGATATTCCCCCACTTTAAAACTTTTTGCTCAAAAGGAACATACTTCCTCAATTTACTTCAATATATAAACTACTTCTATTTAATATATCATGGCCCTAAATACCTTCCATTTATTATTTTGGGCAATGCAAAAATCTTTCAAAAGGCTTTAAAATGTCAAGGTGCCACACTCAATAATTACCAACAAAAGAATTACTTTATAAACAGCATGATTTGTAAAAACAACTTCCATATAGTGACTAATAGATTATTTTTTTAATTATTGAGATCTTTAATAAGTAACTTGCTATCTCTAAGAGATTGATATATCATCAATCTTATATTTTAGTTTTACTTTGTTTGTTTTCCTTTCAGGAATTGTATGATTTTCATTTATTAATGCTTAAAAATTTCTTCAAGTAAAGATATCACACTTCAAATTATCTTCACTCCTTTACATCCATGTCTGTAATCAAACTTATTAGACTTGAATGTAATAATTCTATTTTTACTATCTAAATAACGAAGGATGATATAAAATATAGCAAAGTAAGAACAGGTCTATATGAATTCTCTTACGTTACTCCATTGTTAAGTTAGATTTATCTTGATTATGATTAATCTAAAAGAAATTATAATATATTTTTGCTATTATTTTTATTTTTGAACTAAAGAGTAACTTTGGCCTTTCAAGTTAATTAAAAGAAATTTATTTTCAATTTTTTTGATTATTTTCTTCATATCTATTAATGCAGCTATTAATTATGTTTTTCTTACTTTTATCTGAGGAATGAATTTATTATATATTATAATGTTCCTATATGCATGGTAATTTAGTTATTCATTTAAATTTCATTTAGTTCAAATGAATTAAGTTTTATTTATAAATCTAATTATATAGTCTTTGAGTTAATTCTTAATTATTTTTTAAGAATTAAAAAAATCAAGGAAATAGGAGTCTTTTTTTCAGTTTTCTTTTCTACCTTTTTGAAATTTAATTAATTAATTGAGTTACCTGAGGTATTCTGCCAAGTCTCAAAATATTGCCTGGAAAAGAATGAATAATTAAAATTAATAATTTTTTACTATTTTCAGCGATTCTCTTTTAATTCTTTCTAGATCTCCTACTCTCCTTTATGAGATTGCTCTATAATTTATTATATTTCTTGGACTGAAAATTATTAAGGTTTTGCAAATACGAAAATAACTAGTTTTTATCTCTGTACTATTGAAATAAACTTTTTAAAATTGTATATTTGCCTCATTTAGTTCTTTCATAAATCAAAATTTAATAATTAGCTCTGTGTTAAAATTAATTTAGTTTCTTATTTTGAGATTAATGAATTTCTTTATTTTTTAAAATATTAATTTAATGCTTTATCTTTTTCATTTATCTATTAATTTTTTTTATATATATAAGTATCTAAGCGAATGAAAAAATATAAAAAATAGTAATCAGAGACTTATAAATGTTTAACTATCCACTATTAACTTTAAGTTAAATAAAAATTAGTTTTTAGACAATTAAAAATATATTTATGCTTTTAATTACAACAAGCTAGTTTAAAAATTTTTAAATTAACTTAAACTTTCTTCTTTGGATGCAAGTATATTAATTTTTATTTCACTAATGTTCTATTTATTATTTTTGCTTTGTAAATAGTTTTCTATAAGAATTAAGTATTTAATCATTATTGCTGAGTTTATAGGAAATCAGAATAATTTTTTTTCTTCGTAGCATTATTCCAATTTTATTATTTTCTAACCTTCAATTTTTTAATATTTTTTTCCTTTATATATTTTACCCTTTAAGTCTTTATAACAATCGAAAATATATTTATAAAATAAAGACTGTCAAAGAATGTTCTAGAATGATGACAATTATTAAATTAAAATAAATAATATTAAATTATAAAGGAATCACTAATATTTAAAACTAGCTAATATATAAATCATAATCATAATTTTACTCACTAAGATAAATCTATTAAAATTGAGGGCTCCTTTAGTTTATCTCTTTTAACTATTAAATAGAAGCTAAAGATATTTTTATTTCTTAATCATTCTATTTACTAAATAAAGCTTACTTAGACACTAATATTTTATATTTTTTTAATTTATAAAAAATGTCTTTAGATCTCTAAGCTAAGTTCGAACAAATGAGCTAGCAAGGGAAATTTAGTACTGGATTAACTTAGATTCAAAATGCTTTAACTAAGTTAAAAAATGCAGAAATCTAATACACCATTTATGAGATAATTTCTAGTAGATGCTAAAATATTATTCTCAAAATACTTTAAGATACATAAGAAGTTGATAAAATCACCAGATCTGATCTTGAAGATTTTAATGAAAAAACTTTAAGAATCTTTAGCATCTCAGAAACTTTAAGAGAAAGAGAAAAACCTTAAAAAATTTTAGAGCCAAGAGAAGATTATGATTTAGTTAAGTAGGTCTAATGGGATTTAGATGTTTTAGATCGTAATTTTAAGTTGAGCACTAAGGAACAGAATTACAGATAAAGTTTAGAAGTGATGGAATAATAATGCCAAAGAATAAAAAGATTAGATGAGTTTCAATAAAAATTACTCTAACTATTAGCATTTTTCAACAAAGATTAGAGTAAAATAACTAAGAATTTAGAAGTAACTGAAAATGAAGTATTAGTTCTTACAAAAATAGCAGAAATTTATAAGCATAACTCTTAGAAAGTAATAGCGTTTTATTCTTCAAGAAAATCAGCAATAATTTACGAGCTTAAATAAAAATATTTAGAAGAAATCTAAAACATTTAAGAATAAAATTATAACTATCAACTTATTGAAGCAAAAGAGAGTAATATAAAAGATTAAGCTTAGGAAATAAAAAAATAAAAAGAGCAATAATAGAAAATCTAAGAACAATTTAAAATTGAAGTAAGCTAATTTTAACTAGAAAAAAACATTCTATAGCAAAATATATAAAGGAATATTTAAACAATAAACTAGTTAAATAATTAGATAAAAGAGCTTTAAAGTTAAAATTAAGAAGAAAAGACAAAATTAATTGAATAGATCGGCTTACTTTAATATTAAAGCAATTAGTTAAGCTAAAATTTATTAAATTACGAAGCATAAATAAAAACCCTACAAAATTAGCTTCAACAAGAAAAGCAAGAAAAAGAATAACTTAACTTTGCTTACTAACTAAAAATTAGTAATCAAAATCAAGATATAGATTAACTAAAAAAGCAAATATAAGAAAAAGAGATTTAAGAGGGAAAATTACTAGAGAATATTTAGGAAACTAAAACTAGCTTATAAATAGCATAAATATAGTTACAAGAGAACTAAATTTAATTGAGCAAATAAAAATAATAAATTTAGTTATTGGAATAATAAACCAAATAACTAATAGATCTTAACAATTATAATGAAAGTAATAACTTATAAAAATAAGAATCTAACTAAAAAGAGATAAATGATTTGAGATAAAATTTAGCATAAAAGGAGCAATAATGCTAGCAAATTGAAAGAAAAATAGATTATATGCAATAAGAAATTCTAAAAGATGGAAATGAGAAAAAAGAACTATAATCCTAGCTCTCTATAGCAAAACTGGATATTCAAAAAATGCAAGAAAACTTTTAAGCTTAGTTTTAATAATAAAACTTTTAAATAAGTAACCTCAACTAAGAATTATAGAAAAAACAATAGCAATTCCAAGAAATAGAAAATATTAATAATATAAAATATATGGAAAACATTTAAATGAAATAAAATCTAGAAAAATAAAACTAATAAATTGATCAATTGAGTGAGCTTTATAAAGCTAGATAAAGATCTAGTGAGTTTCACAAGGAAGAAATTTAAAAATTAAAAAACTAGCTAACTTAAGAAAGTTTGAATTCTAAAAACACTTTAGAAAGCATTCAAAAATAATTGGAAGAAAGTAAACAAGAAGCAACTAATAATAAAGTAGTATTTGAATAAAAATAAAACTAGGAGTAATATATAATACAACAAAATTTAATATTATAGAATAAATTTCAGACAAAAGAAATAGAAAATGAAAAATAAAGAAAAGATTTAAAAGAAAAAGAAGAAAAAATTAATGAATTGTAAAAAATGTTGTAAAAATAAAGTTAAAATAGCAAAAAATAAGAAATTCATAAAGAATAAGTTTAAGAAGATTAAATTGAAATACCAACTGAAAAATATTATATCTAGAATTTAATATAAAAGGGAAAAACTTAGAATAAAATAAATAAAGAGGTAAAATTTTAAATATAGTGAGCTTTAGAATATGAACAAGAGGGAAGATAGTTTTATAATAATCAAATAATTAAAATAAAAATGTAATTTGCTTATATAGAAACATAAAGGGGAATAAAAGAAATAAGTTGGACTAACAAATTAATCTTTTCTAAAAAGAAATGAACTAAAATAATTATATACAATAACATGAAATTTAAAATAATTATATCTAAAAGGAAGTTGAAATAGATTTAATTGACTATGAAAATCCTTAACTAATTCGAACTTTCATCCTAAAAAATAATTAAAATCAAGATATTTCAAAAGAGCTTAAATTAAATTTTGATATTATTCAATTACCAAAAGTATAATTTGAGTAAACAAACATAGAAGAAATCAATAATCCTCATCAAGAAGTTATTATTGTGTGGAAAGCAAAAAATATTGGGGATAGCGAATGGCCATAAAACATTTATTTAGTAAATTTAAATAATGGAAATGAAAAGATAGAAGTGGGATCTTTGAAATCTAAATAATAGAAAGAAATTAGAGTACAATTTTAAACTGATTTAAAAGAAGGAAAATACACACTTTTCAATGAAAACTTTATGTAGATTAAATAACCTTTGGAGACACTTTAACTTATACTTATGAAATAAGGGATTCGTCAGAAAAAGGCCAAAAAATAATTTAAGGAAGAACTGACTTTTTAAAACAATAGCAAAAAGAATATATGGAAAATTTAAATGAAGAATAAAGAAAGATTTTCTCAAAATTAGAAACAGATATATAATTATAGCAGTTTTTTTATAGAGAGTAAAATAAAAAAGAAAAAGATTTAAAACTGGAAGAGAAAGTAAATTAAATATTGCAAAAATATTAACGTCCAAACTAAAGAAAGCGAAATTAGAATAATAGAAATAATTTGGATAAAGACTCTTCGTCTTCAACATGTAAAATGTGCAACATTTTTTGAGATTTTCTTAATTAAAAACTAATTATCTTCATTAAAATTATATCTACTTAATAAATAAATTTTTATAAATATAAGAAAATTATTTAATTATATAGTTACCTAAATTAAAATTAATATATTCTAATTTAGAAATGCTTCATTACTAATAAACTAAATCTTTAAAAAATAGAATTTTATTTATTTCATTCCAATACATTTTAATTAAAAGCTGACAGGTATATATTTTATTTTGCTCTATATAAGTTGTCTATTTTTTTGGTTTGTGATATTTCAACTTTACTAAAATAATTTTTTGTCCAAGAAATAGTTTTCTAAATAATATTTTTTAATATCAAATATTCCAAATAATTTATTGTCTAATGTTTTAAAACTTTAGTTTAATGCGTAGATTTGCTATTAATAAAAAGCTATATACATTAAAAAATTATTAATTTTAAATTCTATTTTCGCAGTTAATAAAAATTAGAAAAATAATAATAAAAAAGTAATGCTTTACTTTGAATCAATGATATTCAGTAGTTTAAAGATTGTAGCTATATGAAATATCTTTGACAATAAAATTAAAGTTAAAAGTTTAATTAGAACTTAAATATTTATCTTAGAAACTTAGTTAAGTTTTTCAACAAGTTAGTCTAATTTTAAATAACCTTTAAAGTGAATTATTAATTATTTAAATAGTCCAATAAGCTTGCTCTTTAGAGATATTTTTTAGTTAAATGGAATAGAAAAAACATATAATCCTATTTGAAAATTAATTATATTCCTCTATTAGCTCTAAGTATAAAAATGATTATAAATGATATAAATTTAATAAAAATAAACTTTATAATAACTTAATCTAACTATGTCTAATATGATTAATTTAGATTGCGTTAACTAGTATAATAATATTTCTTAGTTCTTTAGCTTAAATTAAAAAATATTAATTTATAGGTATAAAAGATTAGATAGTTCATAGAGATATATAGTACTTAGCGAATAAATAAGTTTGATTGAATAAATAAAGTGAATTATATCACTTGCTTCATTAATAATATAGTGCTTAGCTATTTTTATTTTTAAATATAAAATAGCTTAAAAGCTAGTCTTTATAATAGCCAAAAGGAGAGTTATATATAAGTTTCTAAAGGGTAACAATATAAATAATGATCAATGAGAAATACTAACTAAACATATATAATCTTAAGCTTTAGTCTCTTAACTAATAGACTGGTTTTAGTTAAATAGGAGAATCATTGTATAAAATAATATTGGATAATGATATTAAAATCTAAGAATAAGTTAAATAAAATAAGGATGAATAATATCAGTATAAAGAGGGAAAAGAAATATATAGAAGCTATAACAATTAGATATTCTTTAAAGTAACTAAATAATAAGTGAGTATCTAAGATATTTAGTTTCTATTAATAAAATTAAGCTTTTATTTTATAAACTTGCATCTGCTTATTTAGTCAATATATAATTGACTCTAATGGAATAAAATATTAGAAGAGGATTTTAGATTATGAGTCAAGAAGGAAAGTTTGGAATTGGACTTGCAGAGTTGCATTAAGTGATTACATAATGCTAAAATACAGAGATTAAGCTTACTCTATATGAAGTAATTACATTAAGATGCTAGTATATTATTTAAAAAATAAGCTAGAACTCATAGGAGGTTAATAGAATAAGTCAATAAGAATTAGCAGACTTCAATGAGAAAAGTAAGAAAATTAATAGCCTAATAGAAGTATTTATTGATAGAGAAAAGATTCTTAAAATATTAGAGCCTAGATCTGATTATGATTTAGTGAAAGAAATCTACCAAAACTTAGAAGTGATTGATAAGTACTTAAAAATAAATGGTATAGAAGAAGGATATAGATAATGCTTAGTAAATTTGGAATAGTAAACCTAGAGAATGAAGTAGTTGGATGAGTTTTAGTCTAAGTTACTTTAGCTGCTAGCTTACTTGAACAAAGATACAAGTAAAATGGCAATTAACTAAGAATTAAGTGAATAAGAAAAAGAAATTTTAAGAAAGTTGAGCGAGATTTATAAGCATAAAGCATAAAAAGTAATAGACTTTTACTCTTAGAGAAAACCTGGAATTATATAGGAACTTAAAGAAAAATATTATTAAGAAATACTAAATAGCTAACTATAAAACTATCACTTTTAGAACATTTTCTAAAAGACTCTTGAAAACTCACTTTAATAGGTTAAGTACTAACATCCTACTTTTCCATAATCAAATAGGTCCTAAACATCAAGAGATATAATAAGAATTAGTGACTTTGGACTAACAGGACAAAATCAAAACGAAAGCTATCAAACAGCAAGTCCTTTTTAGACCTCTTATCAATAAAAATTTTAATCTCAACAATAAGAAATTCCAAGATCTCCATAAAGATAATTTATGTCATAAGTGGAGAATGATTACCTGTCTTAATAATAGCATACATGGTAAAACGAAATATAATAATAAAAGAACTTTATGTAGCCATAATAGCAAGAAGTACAATAAAAGATTCTCTAAGCCTAGAAATAAAATCAGAATTATACTTAATTGTAGAACTATCAGAGTAATTAGTTAACTCCTTAGTATTCAATAGCAAGTACAACTTAGGAATAATGAAATTACTAGCTTACAAGCTAAAGTCTGCTATAGGAAAAAATAAATTTAGAAGAGCAAAATAAAGCCTTAAAAATAGAGAAGATATAGCACTAAGAAATTAGCGAGTCTTAGAGAAAAATAATTAAAAGACTTAACGAAGAAAATAATTAAATTGAAGAATCAAGACAAAGAACAATAAGCGAAAACCAAAACCTTAAGTCTGGCCTTATATAGCAGCTTTAAACTAATAAGTTACTTTAACTAGATAAATAGTAGTAAAAGGAAAATAATTCAAAGTTTATAAGCGAACTAGAGTAATAAATATAAATCCTGAAAGAAAATTTCTATTCAGAACTATAAAAGGATGAACAATATTAATAAGCTATTTAAAACAATCTACAAAGTGAAATTAATTAGAACAACCTACTCTAAAAAGATTTAAAAGCAAAAGTAAATTAAATTGTTAGTATGGAAGAAAAAATGAAATCCTTTGAGTAAGAAAAAAATGAAATTGGAAAGCTAAAAGAAAAAATCTAAAAATCTAAAACGAAAAAAGAAAAACTATAATAGAAGTTAAATTCGCTAAATAGTGTACAATCTTAACTGTAAAAAGCATTAGAAGAATTATCTTAAATACAGCAGGCAAACAAGGGATATTTAAAGTAAGTAGAGGATTTAACTAAAAATAATTAAGAACTTGAAGAAGCTTTAAAAGAAATGAAAGCTTGGAAAGAATAAAGTTAATTGCAATTAGAAGAAAAATTGAAGGATTAATAATAAAAATAGTAATTGTAACTGCAAGATATTCTAGATAAAATGGAAAAAGTTTAGAAAGATTTAAAAAATAAAGAACTAAAAGTAAATGAGCTAAGTGAATAATTAAGAATGGAAAATTAAATAAAAGAGTAAAATTAGAAAAATTATTAGAACTCAATGCAGCAAATTTAAAATGAAAGAGGATTATTATAGCAAGAAATAGCATAAAAGATTAATTAAATTAAAATCTTAGAAGAAAAATTAAATTCAGAAGAAAAGGAAAACAATTATAACAGAGCTTAAATATAAAAACTATAAGAATAAACTTAAAGTTTAAATTAAGAAATAAATTTATAGAGCTAAAAAATATAAAATTAAGAAGTAGTAAACAGCAAAGATATCAATAATTTGGCATTCTCTCTAGAACGAGAAAAATTAGAAAAGCAAGAAGTAAAAAATGTACTAAAATAATATTAAATTTAAATAGAAAATTTGGCTCAATCAGCACTGTAAAAAGAAGAATAAATAAATTAAATGAAGGATTAAATTCGTAAAATAGAGGAAATGAATAAAGAAAAGCAAGAATAGTAATAAAGTTTATCAACCAATCTACAGGAAAGAACCTAAAAGGAGCTAAATTTGCAAGAAATGCTATAATAAAGAGAAGAAAATTTAATAAAAGCTCAGAAGAATATTTAAGATCTTGAATAGAAGTTGCAGGATAAGAGTGAATAAATGAAATAAGAATAAGAATAAATTTAAAAATTAAATGAAGAGTATATATCTAATTAAGCAGCACTTCAAAAAGAAAATAATTAGTTAAAATAATCTCTATAATAAACTGAATAATTATTAAACTAATCAGAACTTAAGTGTAAAGAAAGCGATGATAAAAATAGAAGCTTAGTAAGTGAAAATTTAAATTTATAGGAAGAAATAAAACTTCTTTTATCTTAAGTTGTCCTTTCTAAATAAGATATCTAGGAATAATAACTAAAACTTAATAAAATTATCAATGAGTTAAATATATAAATCAGCTAAGAAAAATAATAAATTATGGAGCTGGAAAGATAGAAAAATGAATTTTAGTAAAAAAATTAAAGTTTAGAGAGCAATCTTAAACAGTAAATAAATTTAAATATAGAAGTCAAAAAAGATCAAGACTAATAGGAAGAGTAAATTAAAATCTTACTAATGAATGAAGCATAATAATAAACTCTTTTGAATGAAAGCTAGAATAAAAGCCAAATTTTAGAAAGCGAATTAGCAGAAAATAAAAGATAATTGGAACAACTCTAAAAGTAATATTAAGAAACAGAATTTAAATTACTAGACATGAGCAAGCAAAATACAGTATAATAATAATCATACGAATAATTACTAGAAAAAATTAAAATTTTAGAACAAGAATTGTAAAATTAAAAATTAGTGCAAGAATAAAATTAATCAGAAAAAGAAAAAAATGTATAGCTCTTATAGAATTAATTAAGTGCTATGAAAGAAACAAATGATACTGCTAAAGATCAAAACTAAAGATTATTAGAAGAAATAAAATAATTAAAAAGTAAAACAGAATCATAATAATTAAAACTTTAGGACTCAGATATTATAAATAATAAAGCTGTTTAAGATTTAAATTTCTCTTTAAATTAAGAAAAATTAGAAAAATAAGCTGCTTAAAAATAAACTCAAGAGTGCTAGATATAAATCGATAATTTACTCCTAAAAATTTAAGAGAAAGAAGAGCTAATTAAGGAGAATTAATTGTAAAGTTAATCTATAAAGGAAACAATAAAAGCATAAGAAGAAAAACAACTAAGCTTAACAAAACAGATAGATAAAGAAAAATAAAATATCTTGACTTTATAGGAAAAACTATTAGAAAGTGAAAAAAATTATTAAAAAGCTTAGAAAAACATTTAAGAACTAGAATAAAACATATAAACTTATAAAGATTAAGCAAATTAAGAATAATAGTAAATTAACAAGTTAAGTGAGGAACACAAAAACAGCATAGCTGATTTACAAAAAGAAAACAGTTAGCTAAAATAAATTATTATACAAAAAGAAGAAAGAATATCTAATGTTGAAAATAACTTAAATTTAAGAGAGAAAGAGTTAACTTAATTAAAGGAAGATAATTTAGCTGCTTAAGAATAGAATTAAGAAATGGAAAATTAACTTTAGAAGAATAGTGAACAGTCAGTTGAACAGTTCAACCAAATTAAAGGATTTTAGGAATAAATATAAAATTTCTAGATTTAAATGTAGAATTTACATAATTAGCATGAAGAACTATAAAGGTAAAGATAAATAGAAGAATAAAGTAGAAAATATTAAGTAAGCTATTTATACAGGGAAAAGTGGAATGTCTATAGAATAATCTAAATTTTTATAGTAATAGAAGTGCAGAAATTGAGCTGTAAGTTTTTGATTATTTAGAAAACTTACTAACATAGGAGAAAATAAATGAAGGGAACGTGTTAGTTTATATTAAAAAGAAACTAACAAAAGTTGATAAGTTGAAAAGGATCTAAACAAAAATGAGTTTGCTTAAATGAAAATTAAAGTAGACTTAAATAATTATGAAGATGAAAAGCTTACTTAAACTTTTGTCTTAAGGTAAAATATGGAAACAGACATTTCAGAAGAATGTTATGTCTGTTTAGAGATAATGCCACTTCCAAAAGTATCTATAGATTAAGATTTAGATATTTAAGAGCATTTTGCAGAAGAAAAATTGGTTATCTAGTGATAAATAAAGAACATAGGAAAATAAGCTTGGCCTTAAAATACTAAAATTGTTAATTTAGAAAATCTAGCGAGAAACATTTAAGTAGGAGCTCTATAACCTCAAGAAAGCAAAACAATAAAAGTATAAATTTAGATAGAATGGAATGCAGGAAAATATACTCATAAATGGCAACTAAGCACTGATGAAGAAAGATTTGGAGAAGAATTAATTTATTCTTATAATGTAAATAATCCTTTTAAAGGATAAAATGATCCTTTAAGAACATGGTACTGGAAATTTATGAATCAATTAAACGAAGAGGAATAGAAATAGTTTAAGAAGATAAAACTAAGAAGAGATATATTAAGAGTCAACAAACAAGTATTTGAAGGATGGGATACCCATATAGGTTTTGAGGCTCTTTTAGAATCTGTATTTTAGCAAAAATAGACATCAAAAATTAACGATTTAGAAGATAATTTAAAAAACAAAGCAAAGAATCAAGGTAAAAGTGTTACTCCAATGTCATCAGCTTCGTCTAGAAGATGAAAATTTAAGTTCATATACTTTATTAATTTTTTTAAATTTAAATTTAGATAAAAAATATAAAAGCAGAAAGCTAGTCTCATATTGAGGAAAATAGAAAATCATTAATAACATCTTCATGCATAAGCAAATTTGGAAATAAGAAAAATAATAGAATAATATAAATATTCAGTTTATTTTTTATTTTGCTAGAAGATATAAAATAAGATTCTAAGTAATTAAGCTTTAGCTTTAAATAATAACTTCTTCAATTTATTAAGAAATTTTATTTAATAACTTATATCTCACTACAAAATAAAAGCCTTTTTAGATCGAAAATACAATTGTAGTAAGACAACTTTGCTTTTATAAATGATTTATAATATAATTAAAAATGTAATAAATATTAGACAATTTACATAAAACTTAACTATTTTATTTAAAGCTAGCGTATTTAGATTTAAGATAGAAAGGTTTAACTTTAATATAATTTACTATATCTTAAATTAAATAAACTATAAAAGGAAAGGTAAGATCTAATAATTTAAATAAGTTTGAATGCATTTAAGGTTATTTTAATATCTATAATAAAATTATTAAAGTTGCTATATAAATAAATTAAAAAGCTAAGTAATTAAGAAAGTCAAATACTGTTAGTTAAAACTTTTTTCTTTTCTTATTTCATAATCATTTTAGAAAATAATCTGTTTTAATATATTTCTAATTCATTTACAACTGTAAACTTAATTATATTCAAATCTTCTAAATAAAGCTTGATGTATGTAAATATTCAATTTTAAGATTCACTCAATAATCAATTCTAAGAATTTTAATCTAAATAATAATAAAATGTTTCTTATTTTCTAAAGCTAAAGCAGTATATGATTTAAGAAATCATAAAGGTATTTCTTTATAGAGAGTAATTATAAATTATTTTAGTTCTTTATTCCTTTATGATAATTAAAAAAAGCTTATCTTTATAACTCAGCTAATTTCTAATATTCTTAATTCATTTTTATGATTAAATTTATTTGTTCTTTTATCTTTCTACTTTTTAGAAATTATTCTTAGGAAAGTGTTTTTATAATAATTTAAAGATAGATAACTTAACTACATCAAAAGTCTATAATTTTAAATTTAATTAAATAAACTGAGGGAAGAATTAATTAATATAGAGTACTTCAAAGTTAAAATTAAGACTTTAATAGCAATATAGTTTTTATTAGTTATTATCACTACTTTAATTTATTCATTTTTAATACCAATATGATTATTGTAGACTAGTTTACTAAATTTTAAAAGAGATTGTTGCATTAAGTTTTTAATCTTCTATTTTTTTAAGATAAGGAATATAAATAAATAATAGAAAATTAATAAATCTAACTCTTTTGCTCCTTTTTATTCATTTAGAATAAACTGATATTTCTTTTTTCATATTTACTTATTTTTAACTTTATATGTAGGATGTTTTCTTTAATCAATTAGAATATTTATAGTGTATTTGTTTTAAGATAAATAAAGTTTTGGAATAATTTTTATTTAAAGCACTAGTTTTAAAATTTTAGCCTTAATTCTTAAGCATTAGAATAGCTCTTTATAGATTATTATTATATCTTAAAAATTAAAATTTTGCTTAATTAAAGTTAAATGTATTAAAGATTATTATACCATTTTATTGATTCAGGTATATCTTTTATATTCTTACTTTTACCTGTGCTATCACTTGTGAAATAGTTCTGATTATTACTAAATTTATTATTGTTATTAAATTTGAAAATCCTACTTATAATACCTCTTTATATAGGCATTCTTTGCTATCCTTCATAAAGAGTTAAACTAGAAAAATATATAATTATCTTAATTATCAATCTATTATTTAATAAACTTCTTAACCTTAATATGTTTTAACCAGCTTTTACTAAGCTCTCTATCTCTAAATTACAATTTACCAGCAAAACAAATAAAAAGAAATTTTAAGCAAAATGAAGTTAGAAAATAAATGAAATAAAGTTATGCAGTAATATAGAATAATAATAAGCAGGAATAAACTATTTTAATACTAAAACTTAAATAAACATATTAATAGCTTAAGTTAGAAAAGTGAAATGCAAATTAAAATCTTATAAGCATAAAAGAGATTATACCATTTCTATCTTATTAGCCTAAAAACTATAAAGCCTTTATTGTAGATGATAGCTACTTAAATTTCAGTAATCAAAAATAAAAATTTAAAATTAAGATAGTTGGAGTTTATATTATCTAATTTTAGTTATATTCATATCACTTCTAGAAAAAAAGATGCTAAATTTCTTAAATATCAAGCATCAGCATTTCCTTAAAATTTATTTCCATAGTAAATTTTTATCTTTTAATCTCTAGTTCCATCATAACACTATTAAATCGAGCTTTTAATAGCTGTTTATTAATTTTATTAAATGGATTTTGTTTTAAATGTTTCCAAAGATTTCGCATATTATGACTTGAACATTAAATACAAAGCTAAAGATGTAAAATTTAACAATTTTAAATCTATTAAAACTCTTAATTATATTAGTTCTATCTTTTATCTTAACCTTAATAAACACTAGTTTGCTCATAAATTCGAAAAAGAAAGAATGATAATTACTATTTTTATTTATTTAACAAAAAATGTAAAAAAGTTAGTTTGAAGTATATTGTAAATACCATCAAGGGTTGACTTGGGGAGATTATAAAATTTGATGTATTTAAATCAAAAAGTTAAACTAGAATACATTGAAAGAAAGAATAATTATAGCTTTAATAGATTAAAGATTGTGAGAGATTATCTTTATCATATTGTTCTTGAAAATAAAAATTTATTGGAAAAGGATTTTAAATATTCTAGGAATAAACTTTATAAATTTTAATTGAATAGTGATATAGCTACCAAACTTTCAAGATGATTCTTCTTGAAAAAGCATATCTAATGATAAAAAATGTTTAAAGGTAAAATAAAAATAAAATTTAACTTAATTCAAAGCTGAGTTGATTGAAAAATTATTAACTAAATTTTTCTTTGATAACTCTAATTTAAAATAAATAAAGTTCAAGCCTATGTTTTCAAATTGAAGAATTTTTTTATTTATGAAGGTTTCTTCAAGAATAAATAGAAATAATCTACTATTGCAACCTTAACTATAAGTATATATTAATTTATATGATTTAAAGAATTTTAATTCTTTAAATTTTAAAGATATTCAATTTTTATATGTATTGAAAGATGAACGAAAAATTTAGAATGAATATGATATTTTTTTTAAAATCAAATTAATGAAGAATTTAATCACATTAAGATGCAACAACATTTTTCGTTTGCTTGACTATTATTGTTACTTTCCTATCTCTTGGTTGAGATATTCTTTTCCTAATCTTCTCGAATAACAGTTTTAATGCTTTATGCACTGGATTCTTTGGAGTTTTCTGTACTTTAATATGTGTTTCTCCAATGTCTGTCACTTTACTAGACTGAAAATGATTCATTTTTTGTAGAATTTCTTTTCGTACTACAAAACACACAGGTATATGTTAAAATTTCTCCAAAAGCTGTTTTATCTGCATAAAGTTACCATTGAAAAGTATTTTTTTCATCTTTTAAATCAATTTATATCTATACTTGTATTTCCTACTATTACTGTGGCTTCAATGGCTTCACTTTTATCTTATTAAAACCCTCTCTTTTGCTTACTAAATAAATATCTTAAGGTCATTCTCTGTCTCCATTATTTTTTGCTTTCCACACAATATTAACTTCTTATTGATTAATGCTTTCTTCAATGCTTGTCTACTCAAATTATACTTTTGGTAATGGATTAATATCAAAATTTAAGATAAGTTCTTTTGAAATATCATCTGCATCTGCATCTTTATCTTTTAGAATATAATATTAAGTAAGATTTGAATTTTCATAATTCATCAAATTAATTTCGATTTCCTTTTAAATTAAATTATTCTAAATTTCATGCTCTTCAATTTTATAATATTTGTTACTTTCTTTTTCATATAATCAAATAAAAGGTTCATAAAAGTCTTCTTGAATTTTTATTATTAATCTATATAATTAAAATTACATTTTTATTTTAATTATTTGATTATTATAAAATTATCTTTCCTTCGAACTATACTCTAAAATTCACTATATAAAAAATTACTTTGTTTTAAATTTCTTTAAGTTTAGTTTTCATTTTTTATTGTTCTATTTATCCTTCTTTTTCTCTCTAAGATTTTTTTAAACTTTCTACTTATTATTACAAGTCTTCTTTACTTTGCTTGAGATTGATGTTTTCATCTGCTAGTTATTGATTTTTTTTTAATTATTATTTAGCTTTTTTTTTAATATTTTCAATTTCTTCTTTGTGCAATTAATTAGATTATTTTCTTTTTTCTATCTCTATCTTATGTTGATAGTTAGATTCTATTTTTTGTCCTAAGTCTTATTTTAGCTATTCTTCATCTCTTAATTTTTATTCATAAAGACTTTTTATTTCATTATTTTTTTATATCTATCTCTATAGTTCAAAATTTAACTAAATTATTTGCTAGTCTTATGACTCTTGTAATTTTACTAAATTTTCTTACGTTTCTTAACTCTCTGAAATTGTTCTTCTAAGTTGTTTCTATAAATTTTATTCTTCAAACTCATCTTGAGTAATGACATCTTATAAAGATTTTATTTCATTTTATATTTTTAAGCATTTTTATTACTTCTCTAAAGATAACTTACTCTCATCTTAAACCTCATTTTAACTATGCTCTTAATAATTTTAATTTAAATCTTCATTTTTGTTCAACATATTTATTTATTAATCCTATTTCTCATCCTATGACAGAGATAACTCCAATAATTTTTTAGTTTTACTCAATTAAATTTACGATATTTGTAGATTAGTTTAATTTTCCTAGATCTCAGAGTGAATTTTAGCTTCTTAGCTCTCTTTTTCAATTAATTACTTTTATAAATTTATAATTTATTAATTAAGAGTATCAATCTAATTTTCGTAGGTTTGTTGTATCTCTTCTTTTTCTTTTTTTTCTTAGAATAGTAATTAATTAAAATGGTCTATTTAAGACTTTATGTTTAAGTTATTTTCTTATAGCATTATATTATTTTATTGTAGCTAATAAATTTAATTTATTAATGCTTACTTTTCCTCTTCAGTTTTATTGGATTATTCATTTATTTTATTTTGCATTTTTTATATTTCTTATTAGCTTTTAAAAATGCTTTATTACAGCAAATTTTTTTCAAGTTAAAACTGCTTAATTTAGTTATTAAACTGATCTTAAATTATTTTCTTTTACTCTTGTAATTTTTATATTTCTGAAGCCTGAATTTTTGTAGCATTTTATTTATCTTCTATTTCTTTCTAATACTATTCTAATTTTAGATTTGCTTCTAAAAGATTTTTATTTAAATTTTAATGCTATAAATTTTATACTTCTTACTAGTTCTTCAGCAATTAAATTTGCTACATCATTTACGTATTTTACGACTATATTTTCTCAGATTATTAGTTCTGATAATTAATTTATTAAGATTAAGCTTTAAAGTTTTCTTAATTTTAGTATTAAACTTGCTAAACATAGGCAGCTTCTTATTATTATTGGAAATAGGCTACTTTTTTTACTAAATTTTCTTAATGAGTGGCATATTATTAATTTTATAAATTCATATTAAGTTCTTATTAATTTAATCTTTAATCAAATTATTGCTATACTCCAATTTATTAAATAGCTTGCTATTAAATTAAGTTCTAAGTATTCTAATTATTGATTTCTTTTGTAATTTAATTTGCCTATACATTTTAGTTCTAAACGTTTACTTGTTATCTTTATGATTCTTAATCTACTAAGCTATTCTGCTACTATTGCATGAAATTTTTGAAAATAAGTTGATAGTTATAATTTTATTCTTAAATGTTTTAGATTTCTTCTAAATATTTTTCTTTAAGCTCGTAAATTATTCCTGGCTTTCTTGAAGAATAAAACGCTATTACTTTCTAAGAGTTATGCTTATAAATTTCTGCTAATTTTGTAAGAACTAATACTTCATTTTCAGTTACTTCTACATTCTTAGTTATTTTACTCTAATCTTTGTTGAAAAATGCTAATAGTTAGAGTAATTTTTATTGAAACTCATCTAAACTTTTCGTTCTTTGGCATTATTATTCCATCACTTCTAAACTTTATCTGTAATTCTGTTCCTTAGTGCTCAACTTAAAATTACGATCTAAAACATCTAAATCCCACTAGACCTACTTAACTAAATCATAATCTTCTCTTGGCTCTAAAATTTTTTAAGGTTTTTCTCTTTCTCTTAAAGTTTCTGAGATGCTAAAGATTCTTAAAGTTTTTTCATTAAAATCTTCAAGATCAGATCTGGTGATTTTATCAACTTCTTATGTATCTTAAAGTATTTTGAGAATAATATTCTAGCATCTACTAGAAATTATCTCATAAATGGTGTATTAGATTTCTGCATTTTTTAACTTAGTTAAAGCATTTTGAATCTAAGTTAATCCAGTACTAAATTTCCCTTGCTAGCTCATTTGTTCGAACTTAGCTTAGAGATCTTAAGACATTTTTTATAAATTTTAAAAATATAAAATTTAATAAGGTAAATACTTGATTTTAGTTTATATTTGATTAGAGAAAATTTAATAAATAAATAGAGTTTAAACATATTAAGTTAATTGAAAAAAGTTAGATAATTTCTATGAAAAAAGCAATTTTAAAAACTAATAATTTTTATCTTATATTATTCTTTAGACTTCCTTAACTTTAAAAAATTTAAATAATATATGAAAATATTTATTTATAAACTTGCTAATGAACTTTAGAACATTTTATACCTTTTTCATTAAAATCATTATATTAAACTTTCATTTTATCTTTTTTATTAGTTAAATGTTAAATGGTGCTTGTTAAAATAATTTATAGTATAATATTTTATCAACGGATATTTAAACTATTTCTTTTTAAAAGGGCTGTCTCTGGTTGCTGTTTTTCTTTTTTTATTATACAATTCCTTTTTTTCAAAAGTTTGTCTATTTTATTTACATTTTTTAGATAAATTAATGTTTCTAGTCCATTTGCTACCCACCTTAAGATTATTTTTAAATTATGTAATTTTTTTAAACTAAAATTTCTTAATTAGTTATCATGGTAATTTAAGTTTCAGCATTTGTATATTTTTTATATTTTTTTAGATGTCGTAAAAACTTTAAAGTTTTCAAATCTTAATCTTTCATCATTATGTATCCATAATTATTTTAATTATTAAGATTCCATTATTTAAATAAAATTATCATAAAGATTTGTTGGCTTGCTATTTTTATTGACGTTTCTACTGTCCAGATGTTTGATTTTGATTTAGATTTATAAGCTTCATTATTATATTTTCTCCAAGATTTTGATCAAAATCCTTCCTATTTGTTAATTAGTTTTATCTATTTAATAATAGTTTAGTTCATTATTTCCAATATTTTGTGAAGCAACTCCTGCATATTATCTCTCAGAATTATTTTCTTATCTTATTTAATAATCTATCAGATAACTGGAAAGTTGATCTAGATATCTTTATTAAAAATTTTTATTATATCCTCTTGTACTTTTCTAATAGCTTTACCATAATGGATAATTAATTAAAGCTTTTATTAACTTAGCTTTGACCAAGACATTAAATCATTTTGTTAATTTTTAAGTATATTAACGAAAATTTAGGATTATAGTAAAATGAAGGTCTAAATTCATTTAATAAATCTTAATTCATTTATTAGTTCTAGTATTTAGCAATAATCATAGTTACATATTAAGTTAGATCTTTTCAATTTCATTTCTAATATTTTTCTATCTTATTTATCTAAATATTATAACTATAATCCCATAGATTTATGAAGACTTTTTATTATATCAATAAGCATTTGATAAGCATTAAATTATAAATATCTCATCTTCACTATTCTTTATTTTTTAATTTAAAATAAAAGGATTTTCATACATAATTTAGAACACTATTAATCCTTTTTATTTTGGAAAACTTTTCTCTTTATTAATGTAAGTTTATTAAAATTATAATCTTAGCAAACTAGAAAGAATAATTATATATAACAATTAAGTTGTTAAATAGTTAAAGGATTTAATTATTTTTAAGAATTATAAAATTAGCATTTTTTAATATTGTAGAGATTATAGAGTATTTATCTATTTCATACGCTTTATTACATTTCTTTGCAATTTTTTATTTGATTTTAATAAATATCTTCCTGATTTATTTTATTTTTCCTTTTACTAAAATAAGATTTATCTATCTGCATATTATAGAAATATATTATGAGAAATAAAAATTTTTAGTATTTGGATATCATCAAATTAATAAAAGCTTTAGATGATTTTTTATTTTGCTTAATTAATATTTCAAAAGAATTTTAAATTTCCTTCAATTTTGTTATTCTAAAGATTAAAAATAAATATGGGCTATTAAGTACTTTTGATTAAGAGCTGCTAAATGAATTTTTAATTTATAAATTTCTAGTTTTCTTTATTTCTTAATTTATTATTTAAGAACTAAAATATTCTAACTAAAAGTTAATATTAGAACTGTTTATTATATTTATATTGATCTATCTATTATTATTTCTTTTTATTTTATAATCATTGATGATTATTTTATCAAAGCTATTTTTTTTCTTGCTTTTGCTTCAAGATTTTTCATATAGTCATCAAAGAAACTTAGATCGAACCTTCTTTAAAATTATAGATAAATCTTAAGATATTTTAAATTTTCTCCTTTAATATAAATTCTTATTATAGTAGTAGAGAGAAAGAAGATCCTTAGTTTTATAAATTTTATTTATAAGAATAAGTCTTAGATACTCATTTTAGAATATATAGCTTATTTATAATTGAAGCTGCTAATAGTTAAGGGTATAGAGCAATTTTATTATATTATCTTTATAGAGTTAAAAGGCAAAATGTATTCAATACAAGCATGAATACTTGCTTTATGATATAAATAAGAACTTAAATGTCATAAACTTGAATTATCGTATTTCAATAGGTTTAATTGATCTCCTTGGGTTACAAATTTCACTTAAATAAATAATTTTAGCAGGATTCTAAATAAACTTTTTATAGGCATGCTACACTTTATTATGATAGTTGGAATGTTTTGCTTTCCTTTTTATTTAATTCTAAATATTTGAAATAACTAGTAGTAAATAGCAGCTTAAATAAAATAATTACCTTACATCAGTTATTAAGAGGTATCGTATAGGACACTCTAACTATTGATAGTTTAATTATGAAGGAATTTTAAAATAGAGTGTTAAAATAATTCAAGCATCAAGAATGAATAAAAGAGTAAAATTAAGAAATCAAAGCTGTTTATATTTAGTAAATCAAATGCTTCTTATTTTCAAGTGCTTGGTTTATTTATGAATAGAGCTATTTTCAGATTTAGATGGTTCTTCAACTAGCAAATTTTAAGTAGAGTTTTAGGAAAAAAGGCAAAGATATGAAATTAAAGGTTATAGTGGTATAAGTAGCGGTCAAGCTTTACACATTATAAATCTAATTTCTACTATAAATAAATACAACTATAAAGAGGAGATTTATTAAAATATCATTGTTATAAATATGAATGCTCATTAATAATTCCTATGAAATAAATTTATTCACCAAACTGTGAGATTGAAAAAGCATTCTGGAAATAACAAAAATAAAAATAAAATTGGATGAATATAACAAGAATATCAGCTATAATTTTAACTGAGCTAATATAGTTATTTTATTATACCAAGCTAAATTTTATTTAATATAAAAATATAAATATAGAAGCTTTCCAAATAATTTGAATTAAAATAAATTGAAAATATTAGGCAACTATCAACTATAATTTTTAAGGGTGGATAGAGTTAGAATTATTGATTATCTTTAATTTCAAAATATAAAAAAATGATTTTATTGCTATATTTTAATTAGCATCTCTTTATAATAGGCTAGAGCATTTATTAAATAAGAACTTGGGCGAAGACTTAAAAAATATGAATATATAAGACTTAATATCTTTTTTAATATTTGAATTGAGCTTTAAATTATGGAGAGTATTTAGAAATAAAAATAATATTTATCTAGTTAATGTAAAAACAACAAGTAAGAACTTCCAATCTTATCATTATATCTTTTGTAGTTTTAGCATTCTTTTAAGTGAAAATGATTATTCTTATGCATAATAAGGAAACATATCTATCGATATTTATGTTCTGCTTCTAGTTAATTCAAGCGAAGTAATATACTGGTTAAAATTTGAATCTAAGCAATAAATTTGAAATAGACAAAACAACAAAAATCAATAAAAGGTATTTATTCTTTAAGTGATATTACAAATGATTTAAGTTCTTTGAGAATCAATCTTGGATTCTATTTTGCTAATTTTATTTAATAGAGATAGAATAATTTCAATGCTGGTTAAAAATATCACAAGGGTTCAAAATCTATGTTCTTTTTTAAGTGTTTTAAAGATTTTAATTAGCTCTGATAACTAAAAAGTAGTAAGTTAAAGCTGGCAAAACTCTTCATTAGTTATATTAAACTAGTTATATATATTCTATTTTACATTAATGAGATTAGATAAAGGAATAAACCTTATCTAAATTTATCTTTATTTAATTTAGTATAAAACTTAATAATATCTAAGTATACTTCAAGATTAGTAAACTACTTTGCTGGTGCTTAAGTATATCTTTGAAAATTCTTGATATACCATTATATATAAAAAGATGCTTATTTAATAAAAGTAAAACACTTGTGTAACGATTGAGATTAATAGCTGAATGTATTTGTGTGAGGTAATTTTTATTGGGAGTATTTAAAAAGCTGTTAAATTAAAAAATTTTAAGATAAACTTATAAAAATCTATATCAACTTATTTATAAAATGATTCATGATTATCTTTATCATGGTAACTTAATATATTTTAGAATTGGCTATTACTTTTAATAGCAGAATGATGCTTATTAAATTTTTATTATAAGTATGGATTATAATAACACATATAATTATATGGCTAGCTATTTATAAATCATCCATACAAGTTCTGCTAATAATTCATAAGTCATAAACAACAAAACTTTTAATAATTAAATTAACTTAGCAAGGAATATCTCTTTAGTTACTAAAAGGATAATTTATTTAAAATGTTACTCATTCTTCAAGTATAAAGGAAAAATTATAATATTCATTCTTTGTTTAGTTTATCTCTAAGTGATATAAAATGATTCCAAGTCATTAAAAAAATTCCCCTAAACTTTATGTTTCAGTCCTGATTTTGTTTTTATAACTTAGAAATCAAAAATAAAAGAGTTATACAACATAAAAATAAAATTAATTATATCTTAGTTTTACTTTTAAACAAATAGGCTGATAAAGCTTAGCTTTTTAATTATCGATTTATTCTTAATCTTTTTATTATTTGTCGCTTTTGATTTTATTGCTGTAATTAAATGAGATTATATAAAGCTTATTCTAGTTCATATATCTTTTCACTATGAATATTTAAATTATGCAGGTATAGTTATTATCTTTAAGCGAAGAAATGTTTAAATTTAGAAATAATCAAATGGGGATAAAAGTTTTTTTGGATATAACTCAAGAGTAAAATTAATGTATTATATCGCATACTTTATAGAGTGAAAGGAATATTAAGTTTGAAGCTTTAAAGGGAGAAATTGACTGGTTACTCTAATTACCTTATTTACCAGCAAACAAGATATAATTTGGAATCATTAGAAGCTCTGAGAAAAAAATTGCTCCTACTTATTCCTAATTCTACTCAATCTCAGTATAATTATTAATAAGGTAAAAAGCTTTTAAAAACGTAAATAAAGTTAGAATGATGGTAGCCTTAGGAATAGGTAATTTGTTAAGCTAAAAAATACTAGAGAAATGTATATTTTCATTCAAATCTACTAGATAAAATCCTGCTAAATAGTTAAAATAAATATAACTAAGATCAAGTTTAACTCTCCCCTTGGTGCTATAAGTTTATTGGCTCTGTTAGAAGTAAATCTATCAGCTTGATTATGATATTTCACATTACTATTCAGATTATTTCCTTCCAACTTGCAAAAAATCTAAGTTTAAGCTCTTGATTTCAGATTTAGTGTTTACTTTTTTAAGTAATTAATGCATTTATGCAAACCTTAAGCTTTATATATTAAAGATAATGAAAATTGTATTTAACAGGATTTAAGTTATAATAAAATGGAAAAAAGTTTCAACCCAGATTTTAAAAAATAAGGTACTATGGCCTTTTTGGAAGATCAGATTAAGAGCGAAAAGAAGCAATCTTAAGCATAAAATGTCAAAACCTAAGATACTGAGTCTTAAAACTGATCGCGGTTAGGGAACACCAACACACTTAAACTTAAAAGCAAGCAAAATGAAAGTGAATTCTGGAATTTATTATAGAATGATAAGTAACAGACTAAAAAGGCCAGCAGCTATTTCATAACGAAATGGAAAATTTCCCTTCTTATGCATACTGTAGTTCTATCCTTTTTCTTAATAAACTCAATTATAAATGTAGCTGTGTTTGGTCAATATTAAATAGAAGTCTACTGCTAAATTGGAGCTTTAATGGCTCTAATAGTTTTGAGCATTCTTTATTATTTTTTGACATTGAAGGTTACAAAAATAAGAAATAACTCTTCAATATTGATCTCTTTGCTTTCGATTCTAATTTAGTTGTTTCTTATAATTACAGATTATGAGGTTCTATAAGACTTATTTGACTTTGAAAATGAAAGCCACTTGAATAATTAGCTGTTCCTAATAGGAATACTTTATATGGGACAGTTTACAATGATCAATAGATATATCCACATAGTGATACTTTCATCCTTCACATGTTTCATTTTCTTCTTTGTTAGAATTTTCTCTTCGTAGCAAATTGTTTCGATTATGTTTGACTCGATATACTTGGTTTTTATCAGTTTCTTACTTTGCATATAAGCTTATTAATATGAAAAGCAACTGAAGGTAATATTCATGAAGTAGAAGAGTATTCCTCAGAGTTAGTAGAAGATAAGTAATAAGTTTTGGGCTCATGTTTTTGGCTAGATTAAGAGTTAAAAAGCTGAGAAATAAAGCACTATTACTGATATAATATTTAAGAAGCAAAATAAAGTATAGTTGACAGACATGGAGACTATCCTGTGAACTATGTAGAATGTAATAGATTTAATCTAGGAAGTTTCTAATTAACTTATGTACTAGAAACTGCAAAATAGGCTCTAATTTTGTATTTAGGAACTTTAAAACGTGAATTAACTTATTCTTACTAAGGAAGATTTGTTTCATTACAAATTCGAAAAAAATGAGAAGCTTAGTAAGGAACTGACCAAAGATGATATGCAATTTTTAAAGGAATTCAATCCTACCTGACTTAGGTAAAAGACTAAATTGATGGATTAAGAAGGACAAGATAAGTAGGTTCCTAAAGCAAGCAGCACTTTGAAGAGTTTAAAGCAAGAAATAAGACCACAATTTAAGCTTATTTATTCTGTTCCCGAACTAAAAAGTTTGCTGAAGTAAATAGGATCAAATTGGAATTTTAATATCTTCTTTTTAGCTAGTCTAACTAATAACAAGGCTTTTACGACTGTATCGGTTTATGCAATGGACAATATTCTACAAGCAGAGGAAAATTTCTAAATTACTTTTGCCTAATTCAAACTATTTTTCGAGCAATTAGAAATTAAGTATTTAGACCTGCCATATCATAACTCAAACCATGCAGCCGATGTTACCTGTTCGTTGCTTTATTTTATAATGAACTCATCAATTTGAGAATGATTAGAGTAAAAGGAATTGCTTGCTGTATTAGTGGCGGGAATGGGTCATGATGTAGGGCATTTAGGAAAATCAAACCGGTTTCTAGTTAACTCTTAACATAGCTTAGCTATCACTTACAACGACATTTCTGTCCTAGAGAATATGCACTGTTGCTTGATCTTTTCTGAATTAAAAAATATGAATATTTTAGAAAATTAAGCATTAGAAGATTAAAAGTTTTTCAGGAAGATGGTTATAGAAATGATTTTAGAGACTGATATGCAAAAACACTTTGACAGCATTGGAAGATTCAGATCCAAAGCATTATGCTTAAGAGATTAATTTGACTTCAAATCAGAAGATAATAAAATCTTAATCTTAAAAATGGCTCTCAAGTGTTCTGACATTGCTCATGCAGCAAAAGAATGAGATTATCATTATGAGTGGACAACAAGAGTAGTAGAAGAATTCTTCATTTAGGGTGATGTAGAAAAAGAAATGGGGCTTCCTGTTTCTATGTACTGTGATAGAAAAACTACTTAAGTTAATAAAATTTAGTGTGGCTTTTTGAAAGGAATATGCTAACCACTTATAGATGTTTGATGCGAATGACTAAATTAAGAATAAATAAATTAAAATGTTTCGGAATAAATAAAGGCTAATTGAAATGCTTGGAGTAAATTATAAATAAATAGAACTTCTACACAAGAGAATGTCTATTTTACTAAATTGAATTAAGGATAATAGAGATCAATGAATAATTTAGAACCTTTTGCAGCTATTCCAAAAATAATGAAAAGTGAAATATGAGATAATGAAAATAAAATTATTAAAGCTAGTAAAACTGGAATAAGTCCTTTCAATAAATAACTAAGCTCAATAAAGGAAGAACAGGCTGAAAGAGAAAATGAGTTACACAATTTGAAGAGTAAGCCAATAAAAAATTTTAATACACCAATATAAATTATTCAAGAAATAGAAGCTCTATCCCAAGAAGAAACTGCGCTATTTAGATCCGATAATCTCACAAGTAAAGACGCTTAACCATAGAATTTAAGAATAAATATTTCTCAAGAATAGAACGGAAGAAAAATCGAAAACTGAGTTAGAATAGATACTTTAAAATTGTTCATTTAACTTTTAAACATTTTTCTTTCTCAAAAGTTATTTTTATTTTACCAAACAGAGTAATATATAAGCATGAAAACTTGTCTATTGCTACTAATATTAAATTAAGAAGAGACAAAATCATCTGAATATCTTGATAATTTACCTATAAATTTTACTAATTTATTATTTTTAATTTTTTAAGCCAAGAATAAGAACTAAACACCTGACTAAAAACGGAAGATTTATAAAAATTCAAAGCTTATTTAGTAAAAACCCTTTATCCAGGCTATTTAATGCAAAATTATACAAGGGATTGTTATTTAACTTATGTATGTCTTTTCTTCTTAATTAGTTATATAGCTTTTAACGATAAAATCTTTATTAAAATTAGAGATTTATATAAAAGAAGTTTATTAAGGAAAATAAATAGAGGGTTTATAGCTTCCCTTGTATGCATTATCATATAATACGAACTTTATTGGTGATTCTAGTAACAAAATTGATAAGTTAACAAGTTATTTAAGGCGACTATACTAAGTGAATATAATAATACCAAAAATTCCAGTTTGTCTCTGTGCTTCTGGTAAGATTTAAAAAAATATTTATTTCAATCAGAATATTCCTTCTACTATAAATGAATAATGTTGCTATATTGGAAGATATTCCTTTAAACAGATTTAATTTATATAAGGTATAAAAATATATTTAGAATAACTCTATTTAGCTAAATTCGTAAGAAATTTAGTAGTAGTACAAATATATACTCATTAGGATTTTTCAAATCATATTAATCATGTGATGGATTTATAAAATAGAAGAGCAAGAAAGTTTTCTTTCTAGCTTGCCTTATAATTTTTTAATTTTTCATGTGTAAATTTTTAAAATATAATAAGAGATCTTTTCCTTTTGTCTCTTTTTAAAGTAAAGATAAAAATTAATAACTGTGTATTAATAAAATTATGAGATGAACTAAAATAATTAAAATCTTCATTGGAAGATGTATCAAGATACAACTTTTATAGCAAAGATACAAAACTAATTTAAAACTATGCTTATCTAGATATATGCCTTATAGCAAAACGCATTTTTAAAAATAGAGCCAATTCCATAATTATTTAGATTTATCATTTTCTATTCAGTTAAATTAAATGGTTTATCTTATTCTTTTTAATAAGTTAGAGTTAATGTAAAAGAAACTTGGCACTCACTATATTTTAATTTATTAATCTGGTTATTTATAAAATTTTTAATTATCGCATAATAGGTAGAAATATCGAGAAATTGAAATAGGGATATCTTCATTAATAATTTTCTATTAAATCTATATTTATATTTAATTTCAAAATTCACTGTTTCTTAATCAATCTAACTTAAAATATTCTTCTCTGTTGATACGATAATTATTCTAGCATCTTGTTTTTCTTTAATACAATTATCTCCATTTAGTCAGAAATTAGAATTATTTTATACAGATTAAAGCATTATTTAAAAAAATGATTTGCACATGTGGAATTTATCTCCTTCAATTAAAAAAGATATACAAGACATTTCAAAATCAAAAATTTAAATTTAAGGGTTAAGAGATTGAACAAACTATGTACTCAATTAAGTATATGCATTCCTTAAATAATTTTCCTTTATTTATACTTTATTACGTTTGAACTTTATTTTTAAATTTTTAAGTTTTATTTTCCTTAAATTCATCAATAAATCGTAATTTTAATTCCAGTTAAATGATTTGAAATACCTTTTGCTATAATTAATTTAATCGATATCCTTTTAAAATATCTACTAAAGTACTTTTAAATGCTTAAAGCGTAAATTTTATTTTTCAGAGAGCTTTTCATCATCAATATGGTTATTTATTAATTTGAATTTATTAAGAAATGAAGCTATTCTAAAGATGTGATAATAATTAATCTGGATATAACAAACTTATATAAGGTCTTATATTTTATTTCTATTTTAATTAGAGAAATTTAAGGTGGATATTGGTAATCTTAATCCTGAAAAATTAAAAGAAATTAGTTAATAAATAAATTGAAAAAATCCTTTATATTATTATATTTTTTGGGATATTATAAAATGTTCTAGATCCAAATTAACTCAAATTCTCTATTTTTAAAGATTTAAAATAAATCAAAAATTTAAAATTTTGGAAGCAAAATAAACTAAAAAAAGGAGAAAAAATACTTTTATAAATTAATAAAGAAAAACGTTATAATCGAGCAACATTAATAACTTAAAAATAGAAAAAAAACTGTATCTATCTATTAAATTTACTAATTAAAAATAAATTTTTAGATCTTTCATCTGTTATATCATCCTTTTTATTAATTTATTTTTAAAGAAAAATTAATTGAATAAAAAAATTGAGTGGCTTTTTTTATAGATTTATCTTTTAATTAATTGTTAATTAAAAAAGTAAAATAAAAATGTAATTTAATAGAAAAAATTCATTACAAAATAATTTAAAATTTGTAGGGTTTTTATTTGATTAAGTATTTATAGCATTTAGAAAATTAATAATTTTTATTTAGACAATATGCATAATTAAATTTTTTGCTATTTAGTAGAAAAATTTAATAAAATTATTGTAAAACCAAAAAAGATATTTTAAATGTAAAAATTATATTTAGAAATATAATAAATTAAATAAAAAGAAAAATAGACTATTTTAATACCAAATTTTAAAAAATCTTAAGACTTTTAAGAATTTTTCATGAACATCAATTAATTTATATTATTAATATTAAATTAAGATATTAAAAGCATTTTAAATTTAAAAAAAAGAGTATTACATTTAAATTATTAAAAAATAATAAAAATATACAAATTAATTTATTAAGTTGCTAATAATCTAAAGTTTATTTATAAATTTTCAATTAAATTCCTTAATTTTTCTTTTTCTTTATCTTTTACTATAACAAAATTTTAAAATAGTAGCTATATATTATATTTCTAAATTAATTTATATTTAACTGCTTAATAACACTTAAAATTCTCAAAGTAAATGAAGTTGTTTTTTAATTGCTTTATAAAATTAAATTATTTAGAAATAATACTAAATATAAAGATATTATATAAACATTTAGCAAGTTATAAGATATAAAATTTATTGTGATTATAATTAAAAAGTATTTTTTGTATAATGTATCCAACATTTTATAAATTTAAAAAATTAAACTTTTTATAAAACTTAGATAAATTTTAAGGACTTTTACTTAAATAATCAATATTAAAATTATAAAATAATTTTAAATAATCAAATTAAAAATAATTTTCTTACCAAGCAAGTGGAAATTATAAATTAAGTATAAAGTTCTAATCTTTAAAAATTAATATTTTGAAAACTTAAAAAAAGGAAATTTTTTGAGAATGTAGATTTAAAATAGGAGCTAAGTTTGCTAGATTTTTTATTTTATAATTTTAAAGTTTTTTTTGATTTAACTCAAAAAATTTATCTTGACTATAATCTACTTAAGATAATAATTGACCAAATATTAATAATAAATTGTTGCTTAAATATTATTTAACTAAAATAACAAGCAAATAATAACTTTTTATATTATAAAAAATAGGCATCTGATTATAAGCTCAATTATAACGAAATGCAAATTTTTCAAGTGTTTTGTATCTACTTCTAAAATTTTGCTTTATTTAGTATCTCCCAATTTTTCACAATGAGAGACTGTAAAGATATAAAAATTATTTTAAAGGTATATTAAAATTATTAAAAGAGATTCTTAAACCTTCTAAATCAAAAAAATTAAGTAGAAATTATAAAATTTAACTAACTTAGAGATTCCTTGTTTGATTATTTCTTTAAATAATTGTTTGATATACAATTCAAAGAAATATTTTCATTTAATATTTAAATTTTTAGCTTATAAATAAAAAAATTTTAATTTATATTATTTTATTATGTAAAGAACTTCTGCTCTTTCAAAGCAATTTCTCATTAAAAACTCTTAAATTTCTAGGAATAAAAAATTATTTTCTACTTGAATCTTTCATTTTCTGCTTTGATCAAAAATATTTTCAAACTTCTAAAATTATTTAATCTTATTTCCTTCACTCTAGATAGCTAAATGTCAATTCATACAATCAAATATATCATCTCATGTAAAGCAAGTTAAAAGCTTAAAGTTATTTAATAGCTAAACTTAATTTAAATATTCTTATTATTTATATTTTATAAATTAAAAATATAAACAAATGTTCATAGTTTTTGAAATCTGCTATCTTTTTCATAAGTTCCAATTTCGCTTTCTGCATTAATAGAGCTTGCGGCCAATAATTCATTTTCTGTCAATATAAATCCCTCTATTTCTTTTTGTGTCTTTTTCGTCTATTATTTTTTTATCTCACTAACTATGTCTTCGAAGCTTCCAGAGAAATCATTTATTAAATCTGTTTTTCTTAAGTCCATGATTTTATGTTCATTTATGTTTAGGTTCTCTTGTAGTGTAATATTATTCGCCTAGGATCTTTTTTTCCATCAAATGCATATTAAAATTGTCGCAAAGGTAATTATTACTGAAGCGAATATTACACCTATCCATATAATAGAGTCCATTTTACTTGAACTATTTATCTATTATTTTAACTAATTAATTTAACAATAAAATACCTTTATAGTTGCTTCTTACAATGCTTTAAATCCTTAGTTATAAAATCATTAGCCTAATTTGATCTATTTCATTTAATCTTAAATCTATAGAAAAAAGCATGTCATTCAACTCTATATGCTTTGGCAAGTTATAATCTCCAATTTCTTTAATGAAGCACAATTATAAAAACGCTTCAATTTAACTTTCACTACCTTATCTCCACACCTAGAAAATCACATTAATGAATAAAGGCTAAATTTGCTAACCCTTATTTTCTTTAGTAGTTCATTAATTTTTAAATTAAAAAAATATAAATGCATACACTGTCAGCACTTTACCCAACTAGATATTATCTCTCAACTATTAATATGAAAAATATAATAAGGAATAAATAAAAAATAACGAAGCTAACTAAATATAAGAAGCATTAGTTAATACTTAGCTCTTAATTAATAAATTGAAATTTACTGTTTAATTATAATATGGATTTGATTTATTTCATCATGTTTAAACTATTCCATCTACAAAATTTTAAAAGCTTCTAGTTTAAATTTTGTAAGCATATTTAATATTCTGATATATTTATTTCAGCTTAGCACTACTTAGTCTAAAATAATTTGATGATTATAAGAGTGAACCTAGTATATGTTTATATAAGTGAGATAATGATATGTTTAGATGTTAAATATGCTAACTAAGAAAATAAATAATACTATAGAAAAATTATTTAACGATTTAAAAATAAGCTATCTAATACTTAGAACTGAGTATATGTATTATATCTTTAGTTATCAAGCATATTAACAATAGAAATATTTTTACTTCTAAATGCTTAAATAATAAGTTTCTGCGGGCTCAACATTTCAACTATAGCCAGATTTGATTATCTTTAAGATTTGTCTTTAATGAAATATTTATCCTTGTAATTGTCTTTACTAGTAGAATATGCAAATTATGATTGTATAAAATTAGACTTAGTTGATAGAATTTTAAGGAATAAAAATGTAGTAGAAGTTTGGATAGTAAAATTGGTTAAAGTTGTAAAATAAGAAGAAAAAATTAATAATGTGGTTCATCAATCCACGGTAACAACCTTAGCTAGATTTCTTGGAAGATCTGGATTAATTCCTTTCTTAACGCTTAGATGGAAAGCTATCATATCCATAATTTACACTGCTAACATACTAGTAAAAATACCACAATCAGGGATGTGAATGATTTGAGGTGTTTTATGCTTTGGAATTTAATTTTTTTTCCCCTATTATTAACTTGGAGTGTTCGTTAAATGATTTTCTAAATTTCGAATTCTTCTTATAGCAGCTGGTTTAGATCTCCTTTTTATTTCTTCGTTTGTGATTACAATGCAGTAAGCATCTCTAGCATTAAGTTCAAGAAGAGTGTTAATCATATGCTTTTTACTATTATCTTCTAAGATAACCAAAATAACAGGCATTCCAACTGAAATTAAAGCGAAAGGTCCATGCTTTAACTCTCCTCCTGGGTAAGCCTCGGCATGAATATAAGCAGTTTCTTTTAGTTTGAGTGCTCCTTCTCTAGCAGCAGTGAAAGCAGTTCCTGCTCCAAGAACAAATATACTTTAATGGGGTGATAAAGCAAGAGCTATTTATTTGCATCTTTCCCAATACTCTTCCTAAAGTATTGTTTATGAATATTCAGATAAATGTCTCAAATCTCTAAAAAACTCGTTTTTTACTAAATCCATTCCTTTAACATGGCCATTTTATTTCACTTAAGCAAACCAAGCGGCAATCAATCCTAAAATAACACAACTTGTAAAATAGCTTTTTGTACTTGGTACTGCTACTTCTCTACCTGCATTCATATAGACTCCACAAGTAGTCATCCTTGCTATTTAAGAATCAATCACGTTTACAACACCAATGACAGGTATTTATCTTTAATGTGCTTTTTCTACTGCAACTCTGACATCGTGTGTCTCACCTGACTAAGATATAACTATAACTCCAGCATTTTCTTATGGAAAATCAGAATCAGATATTTCACTAGCGTTAACAGCTTAAACTGTATTCATGCACTAAAATTTTTTAAAGAAGAAAGTTCCAAGTTAAGCAGAATATAAACTAGTACCACAGCCAATTATTGTCAAGTTTTGTATTTCTTTTAGATATTCGATATTTTTTTCCAATCCTCCTAATTTTACTAAATCATTTTCAATTCTAGCACCAAAATTTAATGCTTATAAAATTGCTCTTGGAATTTCATTTATTTCTTTATGGAACCAGTATTTATAAGGCTCTTAAGGTTTTGGGTAGATTTCTTCATAAACAGCCAATTTAATTCTATTCCTTTCGAATTAGTTTACTTCTCCCCTTTTTAATTATATAATTTCATTATTGTCTAAATCTACGTAATTGCGAGTAAATTTAGTGAATACACTTACTTCACTTCCCACATAATGCTATCCGTCTTCAGTCGTACCAATAATAATCGGACTTCCTCTTCTACTACATACAAGAGAATCAGGTTCTGTTTTTGAAATTACTGCTATTCCCCAAGTTCCTTCACATCTTTCCAATGCTTTTCTTGTTGCTTCATATAAGTTTAAACTTTTATCCAACCCTTAGCCAATCATTTAAGCTATTAATTCCGTATCTGTACTAGTTTTAAGTTCGATTCCTTCTGACATTAGTTATTTTCTCAATTCTGTAAAGTTTGTTAAAGTTCCGTTATGAACTAAAGCAACTCTTTACTTCGAATCAGTGTGAGGGTGAGCATTTACATCATCCTTAGCTCCATGAGTTGCCCATCGAGTGTGTCCAATACCTAAATAACTAGGTTTATGTCGCTTAGGTATTTTTGACTTTAATAAATCTATAGAATCAGCCAAATTTGAAGTACTAGATGCATTTTTAGTAATAACAAGATCATGTGTATCAGGATCAAGAGTGGCGATACCAGCCGAATCATATCCTCTATTCATAACAACTTCAATACCATACTATAAAGTACTCAAAGCGTTATTCTTCGTTCCCAGATAACCCACAATACCACAAGTCTTTGGTTTGGTCTCCTATTAAGTTTACAAGTATAGAAAACCTGCACTAAGAAGCAAAGGTTTAGTTAGCCTTTTTAGTACCATCATCTTTAACTTTATAACAATCAACACTTAAATAGAATTTATTTTATCCAAATTGTAATTTAAACACCTTAAACCCAAATAAACCTGCTTCTTTAGATTTAATTGACTAGAATTTTTTTATCATCAAACAAAAATAAGTTAGAATATCTAATAAATCTGTCTTCATCTTATATTTCATTTTATTAAAGTCTCTCTTATTTTCTCATTATACAACTAATCTAGCAAAGAAAGTTTCTAAGTATAACTACAAATCTTTTAATTAATGTGAAAATAAAGAGTATTGATTGAAAGAGAGCAAAAGAAGTTAAAATAAAGAAATGATTTTAATATCGAATTAGGTAATAAAAAAGCTAATAAACAGTATTATAATTATTTATATCATTTTTAATTTAAGTTATCTTTATTTATATAATATGCTTTAGGTAGTATTCTTTCAAAATCTGTCTGATTTTATTATCTTATTCTGATGAAAGAAGAGAAACAAAATTTAAGATATATTTGCTTATAAGGCATCCAACTATATTGAGATAAATAGCTTGATGTCTAAAGCGTTTACTACATTTATTAATTCAGATTGCATTTTGCTTTATTGTTCAGGATTTCTTTTAAAATTTAGCTTCAAAGCTAGTTTATAATCTTACTTAGCTATTGTTAAATTGACAGGCTTTTCCTCAAATTTGTTTATATCCCTAAATAATATGAAAATGGTTATATACAATTACATCTACTATTAGATTAATAAAAGTTAGCTTTAGAAATATAAGCAGCATTAAGATTATGAACGACTATTAAAATTTAAGTACTAAAATAGTTTAGGGTTGATGTATTTAACTCCATTAATAGAAAATTAGCCTATATAAGATACTCTCAAAGCACAAAGTTAGTTATTTATAATACTGATTCTCTTTTACAGTGTTATAATTGAATAATGCAGATTTACTCAAAGTAAAAGCTGGAAGTATGCCTATTCATATATTAACTCCCTTCAATAATTTGCTACTAGTGAATATACTTAGGTTATTAGTTTTATTTCCTATAATTCTTCTATTTGTTATAGCCTTTTTAGCTTAGTTTTCTAAAAGCAGCAAATGTAAGCCAGATTTATCATAAATACCTTTACTATCTTAAATAACTAATTTTCTTTATTGTTAGGTTAAAGTATATTCAATAGACTCAAATTATAAGAAAAAAGCATTCTTATAAAATTTAACCCTCAATCGTCTAACTATTAAATAACCTAAAATAAATATAGATTTTAGCTTAGTTCTATAAAAGGAGTAATTGGGTATCATTAGCTTAGCTATAAGGTTTGATAAATTGTATATAAATAGCTTTTTATAAAATAGGAAGGTAATATATATAACTATACTTGCGAAAGAAGCAGAAAAATCTGATAAAAGTAAAATTCCTTACATTTTAAAATTAGTTATGAACTCTTATCCTTACTTAATCAAAATTCTCTCAAATGATTATTCTAAATAAACCCTAAATTAAAACATTTTCTCTCTCGATAAATTCGCTAATACAAAAGGGTATTCAATTATAGACCAAAAGAGATTCTTAAATGACCACACTGAAATCTAAAAACCCACTGTATAAACAATTATAAAATAATTTAATTTTTAAACCTTTAATAGTGATTGATAAGGATTGAATTCAATAAAAAATAAGATTGAGTATAAACTTAGTTAATGAAGTTGAGCTTATTGATATTCTTCTTCTAGTCTATTTTTTATTATATCTATAAAAAGATTAATAGATCAATAGCTGAGAGATATTTATAATTTAATACCAGTAGAGACGGGATTAATTATGACCTTATCATAGAATTTCTTCTCTCTTTTTATGATTTCAAATCAGCTTCATACATTATTCCTTTTTTTGATGCTAGACAGTTTGCTTTATATTTATTAAAAGAATTCTATGCTTATTTTTATCTTTCTAAGATTTTAAATTATAAATCTAAATCTGATTGCATTTTAAAAATAATGATGCTTTTTGTGTGATATAATAAGGAAGTTAAACTTAGTAGAAACCCTTTAAACTACAGCATTTTTTATGTTGATCCTATTTTTGTTTGTAAAGGATATTTCTAAATTACATTCAAAGTAATTAATCTTCATCTAAGCTTAGAGCTTAAATTATATAGAAGCTTATTAAGATATTCAAACAAATCTGGCATGCTTCAAACTCGATAAATAAGATTAAAAATTGCTAGAATAGTATACATTAGCTTCTTTTTTCTCTCAGTGCTAGATATATCTCCAAAAAGATGGAAATCTTAATAAAGTGGTTACTTAAATAAATGCTTAATAGAAGCAAACCATAAAATTAGCTCTAAGTTGTCTTTACTAAAGTTTAAGTATTCTAGCTGGTTATTCATTATACTTATTTTATAAAACTGGTAGATCGAAGTGCTTTGAGCTTAAAGAAGTTACTATCTTAAGTCTAGACTTGGCTAATATAATATGGTCTTATTGAATAGAGAGATGTACTGATTATGATGTATCTTAGTTTATATCATTATATTAAGGACTTTTTGGTTCTTACTAGATATCTACCAATATAATTTAGTCAATATCTTGGAGTTGGAGCAACCCTTATTAGTTCTTAACTTAATATCTAAAAGCATTTTTAGTGGTAAATTATAAAGGGATAAGTATAAGGATTGAAGATCTAAATAAATCTCTAATCTTTCTTTTAAAATTAAAATAAATGTCTTAGCAACTTTAAGCAAGTTAGCAAACTAGTAAAGAAGGAAAGTTTGACTAAGGTTTAATGGAGCTTTAGATTATTATAACACACTGTAAAAACGCTATAATAAAGTACTATATATATGAGGTTGTAGCTTTGCGTTGCTAATAGATTTATTATAAGGTAGTGCATTCTTAAAATGAACTTATCTAAATAACTAGGTCAGATTTAGAAGATTTCAATGAGAAGACTTAAAGAATTTCTAGCATAATTCAAGAAATTAGAGAAAGAGAAAGAATAGGCAAAATATTAGAGCCAAGATAAGATTATGACCTAGTTAAACAAATATAGTGAGATATGGACGTTATTGATAGAAACCTTAAAATCAGTTCGAAAGAACAAGGATATAGAAAGAGTCTAGAAGATTTGGAGTAGCAGTGCTAAAGAACGAAGCAATTAGATGAATTTCAGTCTAAATTACTTCAATTGCTTGCTTTCTTTAACAAGGACTAGAATAAAATAACTAAAAATCTAGAAGTAATCGAAAGTGAGAAACAAGTTCTATAGAAGTTATCAAGTATCTATAAGCATGATTTCAGTAAAGTAATAGAGTTTTATACTTAAAAAAAGCCTGGAATAATATATGAGTTGAAGGAAAAATATCTTGAAGAAATACAGAATACTTAAGAATAAAATTTAAACTACTCCTTAATCTTTCAGGCAAATGGCTAAAGGTAGCCACCTAATAATGTATAAACAACTTAAAACTAATCAATAAGCTTATTCACACAATCTTAAAATATAAGCATTGCTAATAACTATAATTAAGAAATTTAAATTTCTTAATAATAATAAAAGTAATAAGAAAGCATGCAATTTGCTTAAGCTATTTAAGTGGATTAAAACGAATAATAGCAAAATATAGAAACAATTAACACTTTAAAAAATTAGATTAAGACTTTACAATAATTTAGTGAAAATACATAAGCACAACATGATAAAGTAATTGAAGAACTTCATAATTAATTATAATAAAGTTAACGAAGCATAGAGGAAAAGCAAAAAGTTATTAACTATTAAAATTAATAACTTAAATATTAAGAAGAACAAGCAAAAGAAGTTAGTAGTTAAAATTAGATTTTACTCAATTAATGTTAAGAATTTAAAAAAGAATAAGAAGCTAGTATGAATTTAATCCTGGGTATTAAAAATGAAAATTTAGATCTTACTTAATAAACAGATAAGGAAAAGCAGTTAAGAGAAGAAATATAGATATAACTAAACAGCATTTTATAGCAAAATTAACTAGAACAAAATAATTTTCAACTAGGTTTAGTATAAAAAGCGTATCAAATCGAAAATCTCGAGAGTAAAATAAAGGAATTGGAAAACGAACTAAGAAATAAAGAACACGAAAATAATGAATTATAATAATGCTGGATAAGCTAGTAAAATTAAAAGTCAAACAAAGATCTACAAACTCAAGAAATGTTCTAAAAGGAGAAACTTATTCAATAAAATCTTCAGAAATAAATAGAAGAGAAACAGTAATAAGTAGAAGAGCTAATAAATAGTATTCAAAAGTATAAGTAAAATATCACAGAAATGGATAAGGTAATATAATAGTTCTAGACTAATGAATAGCAAATGAGAGAAAACTTAAATTAGAGTAAAGAAAAAATAAGACTCTTGGAGGAAAAACTAAGTGAAAGCTAAAAGTAGATAGAAAAGGCTAATCAAGCCAAGCAGGAAATTTAATAAAAAACTCAGTAAATAATTCTTTAGTTGAATTAAGAGAAAAATAAATCATAAATGGAAGTTGTCTTGAATGAGGATAAGTTAAAAAAGGCATTGATTTAAATTAAAACCTTAGAAGAATAAAACCTTTAAAATAAAAATAATTTACAAAACTAGTAAAAGATTATTTAAGATCTTAATGAAGAAAATTAGAAGATTAAGTAAAATTTAAATTAATACGAGAATTATGAGAAGGAGATAAGCTGGATAAAACATGAATTATTGTAAGAGCAATAAAAATGTAAGTAATATTAGAACTGTGTTCAAGATTAGCAATAAGAATATGAAGATTTGGAAAAAAAAATTAGGGAATTAGATTAATAAAACTAATATGAATCTTAGATAAGCGAGTAAAAAACTGAAAAAATAAGCTAGTTGGAAAATACTATTAAGCAGCTTATGTAACAAAATAGTGAAAAATAATTATAATTTAAAAGTTACTCAACCTAAGTAAATGAGAGCTAGGAGCAGAATAAAAAGTGTCAAGAAGAACTTTAGGTATACAAAAATGAGTCGCTTTATTATTAAGAAAGATAGAAAAGCTATATTGATTAAGTTAAACATTTACAAACAGAAAATAATAATTTATCTAATATAAAAACAAAATAGGAAGAAAAAACAAAAACATTAGAAAAGCAGATTCAAAATCTTTAAGAAGAAAGCACAAATCTTCAGTAAGTTAAATAATAGCTAGCAGATGCAAAATGGGAAATAAATGAATTATAGAAAATTCTAAAGTTGAAAGAAACTAAAATTGAATCAACATAATAAGAAAATGAAATTTTAATGAAAAAAATAGAGGAAATTTAGAATAAAGATGACCAACTTTGTTAGAAGTATGAAGAACTATTGAAAATAAAGTAAGATCTGGAAGAAAATTTCTAAGAATTACTAATAAAAATTACTACTCAAGAGAAAGAAATGTAATATTTAAATAGCTTACTAAAAGAACTAAAAGATGAAAAAATCACCTTGAAATAAAATTCAGAAAAGTAAACTTAAGATCTCGAAAATAAAAGTCAATAAATTTTACTTTTAAGCAAAGATAATCAAACTGCAAGTAATTAATTATAACAAAAAATGTAAGAGGTATAATAATTAAAAGCAAATTAAGAATAATTATCCTTAGAAATATTATAGCTAAGAAGTAAAAATGAGCAAATCGTAAAACAGTTTGAAGGATAAATTTAGAAAGAAAAGCTAAATTCAGAAGCAAAAGTTAAAGAATAGGAAGATTAAAATTAATAACTAATTTTGAAAATAAAGTAGACAGAGTAAGTGAAGGAGGATTTAAATCAAAAATTGAATAGATATCTTACTTAAGAAAAATAAAAAAACCAAAACTATTAAGAAAGTTAAGAAAAACTTAAACATTTGTAAGCTAAGCTTAATGAGAGCTAAGAGTTAATAAGAAAAAATACGAAAATAATGGAAGATACTGAGAAAAACGATAAAGAAACAATATGAAATTTAAATATATAAGCATAGAAAAGCCAGGAATAGTAAAATCAGTAGCAAGCTTTTATTTAATAACTTAATCAGAAATAAAAGATATTAGAATTAAATATAACTGAGAAGGATAAAATCATTAAGTAGATGGAAAATAATAATTTAAATAGTTAGAAAGAAAATGACCAAAATAAGATTTAAATCAGTCAATTACTTAATAATTAATAAATATTCAATAGCTAATTATCAGATAAAGACAAAGAGAATGATATATTAAGATAGCAATTAGAGAGTCTTTCTAAGCAGATAAAAGATTTAAAATAAAAAGAGATGGAAGAAAAAAGCAAAAAATATGAAGTAAGTTTTTGATTCAGGGTAAAATAGAATGCTTCTAAAAAGAAATTGAATTTTAAAATTAATAATTTACTGAAGTAGAAATGTAAGTTTTCTATATAGCTTAATTACTAATATCGGTTAAAGTAGATGGTTAGATTAAGTTAGTTTATTCTAAAAGGAAGCAAATTTACTTTATGTGATTGATAAATAGTTAAGTCAAAATGAGAGTATAACACAAAGAATAAAAGTTGAGGAAACTAGTATTCAAAATTCTTATTATAGCTAAACATTTATCCTGAGAAGGAATACGCAAAATGATATATCCTAGGAGTTTTAATTGAATCTGAAAGTTCAAAAGCCTAAATTAAGTGCCTTAAAGCTACTTAATGAAAATAAAGAATTTTATGCAGAAGAAAAAATTACAATAAGCTTGGAAATCGAAAATATAGGAAATAAAACTCTTTAAAATTTCTATCTAGTTAGTTAAGATGATTTTATACAGCAAACTAAAGTTCCAGTTTTACTGCCATGAGAGACTAATGTAGTATAAATAGAAGCTGTAGTGGAAAAAGAATCAGGACCATACAAGCACAGGTTACTTTTAAAATCCCTAAATTCGGTTGAAGAAGAATAAGAATTTACTTATAATGTATATAATCCATTTTAAGATTATGAATCAGATTAAAAAAGCAAAACCTTCAAGTTAATAAAAAAATTAACATAAGAAGAATAAAAAAGTTTTAGGAGATTAAAATAAGGCAGTTAAATGAAAAATTTTTTTATTTACTAAGCTTAAGGATGGAAAGATCATATAGGAGTAAGCGAACTAGTAAATGTAATAGAAAATTATAATGAATAAGGTGAAGAAACGATAATGAATTATTTGAAAATTATAGCGAAAAAGTAGTGTAAAAGTGAAATTCCATCGAATGGAAACTGTGGAATATTTTGATATTAACTTAAAAATTTAAATATTTTTATAACAAGAAAGATAATTATTCTCATTAACTATCTAATGATTTTTTCATTAAATTTCATTTATTAAGAAACTATTAATATTTTTGAATATCCCAAGACCACCTTGCTAAATAAACTGAAAATGAGACTAATTAATAAAATAGAATAACAAATCTAAGCAATTTTTATATTATCTAGTAAAATAATAAACCTTATCTAAATCTAATTTTAAAAGCATTCATATTAAAACAATAAGCTAGTCCATATTTCTAATTATATAAATTCAAAGTAATAAAGAAATCATAATTTATATGATAAACTTTAGAGATATAAAATAAATATTTTCCAGTATATTAGCTAGAGTTTATAATATAAACTTAGCTTTAAAGATTAAGCTTTAAATAAAAATCCGAAGAAATTAAATTTTTTCAGAGATTGGATTAGTAAATTATAACCAGATATTTACCAAAAAATTAACTAAATATTTAATTAAAGTTAGAACCAAGAGCTTGGCAAATTTATTAAGGTTTGTATAATATGAGATAAACTAGAAACTAGCAATGAATGAGCTTTAGAAATAAATGATAAGCTATTAAAATATGCTTATAATTAAATCGAGGCTGACTATATAATTGAGTCCAACTTTTTATAATAAAACTTTTATCCAGTTTTAATTTATATAATTAAGCCTTTTATTAAAGGTATTCTAGATACTTTTAACCAAATTATAAAAATAGCTATGAATTAAAATTAAATCCTAACCATGAAATGCTTGATTAAATATAATGCATAATATAGCATTAGATTATTAATAAATCCTAAAAGCAGGGTCAATTTATATATGATTATAAATAAATGCTAAAACTTTATTTAAACAAAGCAGTTAATTAGGAATAAGCAAAATAATTAGATATTTCATTTATTTAAATAGTTTGTTTACCTTAATTAATATTTATTACAATTTAGCTTTCATTTTATTATTTATTTTCATTATAGTTACCTTTAATTTTTAATAGATGATGATATTTTAATAGCTATATCTAAAGCTTTAAGATTTAATTAAAGTAAGCTATTATAAAGAAGAGATTGAATAAAAGAGGAAATCAATATAAAAGTTTCAATCTCTATAAAATGAAAAGAATGGTAACTCCAAAAGCTTACATTTCTTATATTAAGATACAATTAAGAATATTTCTAGTTAACGTTTTCATTAGATTATCAATTAAATAATAGCATAATCAAATCATTTATGAATAGAAAAAATTATCCTCGGTAGATTGAAGAAGCCAATTAATCTTAATGTTAATAAAAGGCTTTTTTCGGGTTTCTTCTAATTAAAAATTAATATTGTTATAGATATAGCCTTAATTTATTAATTAGAACTTAAATTATCTAAATTGCTACCATATTTTGTTTAAAATCTATTTTTTATTTTTCAAAAATGTTCTAAAAAATATTTTAGAATTTACATTTTCTTTATATTAATTTTTATTTATAGTTCTTAGGTTAAAATTTATTATCTAAGTAAAAATCTTAGAGCTTTTCGGTAAAATTTGGTTAAAAACTTTTTTCTTTTGTATCTACCAAAAATAATTTATTTTGTTGGTTAATCTCATTAATTATATTTTTTAATTTTACTATTTTAGAGATATAAGCCTTATTTTTATTATTTTATAGTTGATTTATTGATATTCTAAAATAGAAAAGGATTTGTAAATTTCTTTTTATATACAAGGCATTTAACCTTATCAAGAGAATAGGAGCTTTACCAGTTGGCTTCTTTGTTGAAGTTATAATATAAACTTTATTTTCATAGATAGTAATAGAAATATTAAATGCTCTAATCTTTACTGATATAAGATAAATAATAAAGCTTTATATATTCATTTTGCTTCTTTAAGATCTTATTTTACTAGATCTCAGTTTGAATTTTAAATAATGACTATATTAAGATTTAAATCAATTATTAGAGTATTAGCCTAGAACTTATAACCAATTCTATGAGATTTTAATTAATGCATTTACAAATCTGAGTCAACTATATTTAATGAAATTTATACTAAAAGCCAAGGTTTATATTTCACCGCTTAACAATAAATGAAAAGGCACAAAATACTTTTCAAACTTACTTGAGATCAAATTTTAGTAAACTACAGAGTATATATTGTTTTAGATCTTTTAAATGTATATATTAAGTAAATTCATCCATCACTATAATTATATACTATTAAGATTATCCTACAAAGGTCTTTATAAATTAAGCAATACCAAAAGTTTGATTTTTTATTCATTTTTCTTCTTTTTTAATTAAGGTAGATATAAGTCTGACTTCATACTTATTTTACAGCAATTTAAAAATAAATTTAATCATAAGTTTTAAATATTGGTATATGGTATGACTATTTAGAAGGGTTTACTTTATTTATTTCTTAATTGATAAAATAATGGTTTAAGATAAAATCAATATGAGTTGTCACTTTTATCAAGAACCATACGCTTAAATTAAATAGCTTGCTAGTTTACATTTCATCGACTAGATACTAATTATACCCTTTGGGCTAATTAGCATTCTCTAGTAGATATTCCATTTATATATATTATCTAGTGCTTCAACATTATTTTAATCCTGTTCTTCGATTATATATAAGTCTCATATTTGAAGTCTTCTCTTCTTAGATACTTTCATATCATATAAAATTAAGAAAAATGGAAGTTAGCAAACATCAATAGCTCCAAAGATTTAAAATGATTTATAAACTCGTAATCATAGGAATCTCATGCAGAATTGATTAACCTTAAGTCCAAATTATAAAAGCTATAATCTTATCTATAAATAGAAAGCTTTATACTATGCTTAAATAGCAAAAGTTAATAAAGCTCTTTTTCATAATACTCTAGTTTACAAGCATTTAAGCTTAATTAACGAAACTCATTTAGTAGTTCCTGAAAGAAAAAAAAAGTAAATTAAAAAGAAAAAATTTCATAGCAGTGATACTCAGTCTGGGTGTACTGTTTCTTTTTCGCTTTTTTAATAAGTAAAGGAGTGTTGAAAGAGTAAGGAATCTTTAAAGCAAAGGCCTGAAAATGATTAAAGTATCTAGATTAAAATTATTCAGTCTTGCTGTATTTTGATTAAAATAATTTATGCATTCAGTTTTGTCCTTCATCTTTAATACTTAATTTATTAATAGTTAGAACCTTACTAGAGAAGTTTATTCAACTCTGGGCTAACAAATTTTATTTTAAGTCTTTAAAAATACTCCAGTACTTGCTAAGTATGAAAAATTAGAGGAAAGGGTAATATTTAATTGGTTAGAATTATAATTTATTTAAAAGTTGCCAAAGGATTTCATTTCCAGCTTCATTTTAATAATTATAAACTTTTGGCATGTCAAATGGTTTACCAGAAAGTATTATGCATAAGGATAAGAGTTGATAAGTATTTTAAAGTATGCAAGGGATTTAAACTAATAAAGTGATAATAATTTAAGCTAATTTAAATGAACAAAGGAAACAGTGATTGTGATTAAGCTCTTTCTAAAGTCTTCTTCAACTATAGATGCAAAACATTATTTGGCTAATAGATTTACGTTGTTGGTAATACTCAAGAACTAGGTAAATGGAATCCAACTTTAGCTCTTAAACTATAAACTGAGTAGTCTACCTATCCTATCTGGTCTGTCTCTATTTTTATTCCCTTCAACACAATCATCAAGTATAAGTACTTTATTGTGGACTCAGAAGGATAAATCATTTGGGAAGAACTTTAGAAAAGGAACAGAAGCGTCCTAGTGAAGTCAGCTTTTATGAAGATTATAGATCATGAAAATAACCTTAGCACTATCATTAAAGATCACAATAGAAAACAAGTAGAAACCTCTGTTACTTTCAATCTAAAAGCTGAAACCAAGTTTGGAGAATAAATTTACATTCTTGGCAGTTGCTTTGAGTTGGGATATTGGGATTTGAAGTATATGATTCCACTTTACACAGATTCATAAAGTTATCCTAATTGAAGTGCAAAAGTCAATTTACCGTTTAACTAGAAAATAAACTACAAGTATGTGTATTCAGATGAGATGAATAGTGAAGTTTAATGGGAAGAATTAGCAGTAGGAAACAGAGTTTTACAAACACAAGGAAGTTAAATGTTCGTAGAAGACTAAACTTTCAGAGCAGAGCACGAATTCTAAGTGTTAGAGAATTAATAAAATAAAAAGCAAGAAAGTGACGTTGAAAAGAGTGGACTGATAATAAAAATGTACTAAGCGATAGAACAAAAGGACTATTCAACAGCTAACAGATGTGTTTAAAATATAATAGGATTTGGAGGAGAGTTAACAGAAGAAGAGTAGGTAACTATAAACTTTGCTAAAATAATGTTGCACATTTAATTAATTATATCATAATTTCTAAAACTTTATTGATACAATATATATGAAACAAATTAAAATATTCAAATTAATGAAAGCAAAGAAATTAATTTTTCTTGCGTACAAATACTTAACTAAAATCTCTAAATTTTTATTTAAAAATGAACAATTTTAACATAATATTTCTATTATTTGCTACTAAAGATTTAAATAAGCGAAAAAATCATGTTTATTTTAATTTTTTATTAAGACTTATAAAATCTTATGTATCTTATGTATCTTATATCTTTATTTTTATTTTATATTGTATGATATTTACCTTATTTTTTAGAATAAATAAAATATAAACTTTTGGAAGAGACCTTTTAATAGATTCTCCCTTTTACACTACTTTTTCGCTGCAAATTTCTTATATAAAACTAAATTTTTTATATATTTATCTTTATTTTTTTTATTAAGTTTACTAGTTTACTTTTATATGGATTTTTTTCTTAAGCTCATTAATTTAAATTATTTAACTAAATTACCTTATTTTACCTCTAATTTTTATATTTGAAGTGTCTATTTTAATTAGATTCATAATCTAAAAGATAAATTAGCATAAATTGCTCAGTCTAATGAAGCAAGTTGCTACAATTTCTTAAAATGTTGCTTTTTCTTGTCTTTATTATTAAAGCTTTGAAGAATAATATAACTTGCTTTATGAAAGCACCACTATAAATATTTTATAATCAACTGGGCTTTGAAAATCAATATTTACAGTCGTCTTATTGTAATAACTTACATATCCTAAGATATTTTATTCATGTATAAAACGGTCTAATGATTCATTTCATGAAATGGGTTTTATTTCTAAAATTATGGAAAAAAGATTGCACATAACAGAAGTATTGAATAGATATAATTTGAAAGGTTTATATATGCAAAGCAAATATTATAAAAATAATAGTAAATGCAAGAGTTTATTTTATTTTCCCTTGAGGAAAGATAATCAAACTAGTATATTTTAAATAATATTTTTACCTTTGAAATTAACTTTAAGTCTATTATTAGGTTTATTCATTAAAATGTATACAAATCATAAGAAAAACCATACTCTTCTTCAAAAGTCGAATCATCAGATTATTTTATAACATGTGATGGTATATTCTGATTCTCTTTTAGTTACAACTTTTTTTTGACTACATTAATTTCCCCTAATTTTCAAACTGAAATTTTGAATTTTAGTAATTTGCACAAATTTAAGTCATAATTAAAAGATTTTTCTTTGAAGCTATTTCATTGCCTATGAAAAATTTCCTTCGGAATAGTATTTTTTCATTCTTTAAAAATAAATTTTTCATACAAGTTTTCTTATTCAATCTCTAACTTAGAATTTTTCAAATATAGTTAAATTTTTTTAAATCAAAATAGCTTAAAGATGACTTAATTCCATCATTTAATAGATTCAAATCTATAAAAGTTAAAATTATTATTAGGTATTTATCTATAGCCGCTTAATTAAAAGCTTATATTCTTATTTTTTATTATTTAATTGTGGGTATTTTTCGAGAAATATCGGTTAATTACCTTAGGTGTTAATTTTAATATATATACTTTATTATTTTTAATATATATCCTCTTTTACAAATTTGCTAAGAAAAACGAGGCTTTTTTATATATCTTAATACACTTTATTTATACTTTGCACTTATAACTAAACTCGAAGCTAAGCTAGTTTATACCTAAATTTAATTAAGACTAATACTTTAAAACATTTACTTTTTAATATAAATCTTAACTTTCCTTGATTGCTTATATTCGAAAATTAGCTATACTTTAATATCTAACTTTGTAATTATTAATTTTCAATTAATAATTTCTTAATATTTGAATGTTTACATACAAGTTTTGTGTTTTTTAACTATGAATTGTTTCTATTAAATATGCATTCTCTATTTAGTACAATCTATAATTTCCTTTTAAATAGAGTTCTTATACCCTTTTTAATTATTTAGCCTTTATTCATGTAACCCTTCTTTACATTATAGCTTCTAAATTTTTAGATATAGAGTTTATGATTATTTAACATAATAATGGATTAACTAGAGGAATGAAAGAAGGCTATGTCTTTTTAGATTTATTGGATTTGAAACTATAATATTTATATTCCTGCAATTTAAAACTTTTTAATATCTTAAGTCTAAATATGAAGTATATGGAAATAATTTCTTAGATCCTTATTTATGATAGTTCTATTTATTACATTTACTTCTAATATTCCATACATTTATTTAAATGTTCTCTTAAATAATAAAAGGGATAAGCATTATGTAGACTCTCTACATACTCATTTTATTATGAGTAGTAATAACTTAAAAGCTTATATGTTTAATCCATATTAAATAACTTCTGTAAAGTCTTATAATTTGAAATTTCTTTAATATTTTTAAATCTTACATCAGTTAAACATTAAATTTTCAAATTTAAGAAGATAGTGAGCTTTATATATTTAAAATCCTATAAAATTCTGAAAATATACACTAGAAGATATACAGTATTATGACTATTTTAATTTGCCTGTTGAATCTATTTTGGTAGAAAATGTTAAAATTTTGGGTTAAAGTCTTAATAAATTTTTAAATAGATCTAACTTTCTTTTACAGTCCTAAGTCTTTTAATTTGATATTATCTTATATATAAAATACTAATATAATTATTGTTCCGCTTCTAATTATAAGATATTTTATTTATCTTCCTCATTCAAATTTGCTATTGTTTTCAGATATCAATATTTCTTTTATTAGATACATTTTATCTCTTTTCAATGATTTTTATTAATTAGTCAAGTATAAGTAAAATATAATCTATTTAATTTGAATATAGCTACTTTTAAAGAATATTTTCTTTTTTAAGACAGCATTTTGAAATTTTATCTTAAATAGGTATCTAATTAAATGATTATCTTTATATTAATAAACATTTTATTAGTTCATTAATTATTTATATAAACTATATAAAACTTAATTTTGATTATATGGCAATTTTTATAAGATAATTAGTTTTTATTAAGTAAGTCTCAAAAAATTTTGCACTCTTTACATGTTGAAGACGAAGAGTCTTTATCCAAATTATTTCTATTATTCTAATTTCGCTTTTTTTAATTTAGACTTTAATATTTTTGCAATATTTAATTTACTTTCTCTTCCAGTTTTAAATATTTGTCTTTTTTATTTAACTCTCTATAAAAAAACTGCTATAATTATATATCTGTTTCTAATTTTGAGAAAATCTTTCTTTCTTCTTCATTTAAATTTCCCATATATTCTTTTTGCTATTGTTTTAAAAAGTCAGTTCTTCTTTAAATTATTTTTTTGGTTTTTTCTGATGAATCCCTTATTTCATAAGTATAAGTTAAAGTGTCTCCAAAGACTATTTAATCTAAATAAAGTTTTCATTGAAGTGTATATTTTCCTTCTTTTAAATCAGTTTAAAATTGTACTCTAATTTCTTTCTATTATTTAGATTTCAAAGATCCCACTTCTATCTTTTCATTTCCATTATTTAAATTTACTAAATAAATATTTTATGGCCATTCGCTATCCCCAATATTTTTTGCTTTCCATGCAATAATAACTTCTTGATGAGGATTATTGATTTCTTCTATGTTTGTTTACTCAAATTATACTTTTGGTAATGGAATAATATCAAAATTTAATTTAAGCTCTTTTGAAATATCTTGATTTTAATTATTTTTTAGGATGAAAGTTCGAATTAGTTAAGGATTTTCATAGTCAATTAAATCTATTTCAACTTCCTTTTAGATATAATTATTTTAAATTTCATGTTATTGTATATAATTATTTTAGTTCATTTCTTTTTAGAAAAGATTAATTTGTTAGTCCAACTTATTTCTTTTATTCCCCCTTATGTTTCTATATAAGCAAATTACATTTTTATTTTAATTATTTGATTATTATAAAACTATCTTCCCTCTTGTTCATATTCTAAAGCTCACTATATTTAAAATTTTACCTCTTTATTTATTTTATTCTAAGTTTTTCCCTTTTATATTAAATTCTAGATATAATATTTTTCAGTTAGTATTTCAATTTAATCGTCTTAAACTTATTCTTTATGAATTTATTACTTTTTGCTATTTTAACTTTATTTTTACAACATTTTTTACAATTCATTAATTTTTTCTTCTTTTTCTTTTAAATCTTTTCTTTTTTTTTTTTCCGTTTTCTATTTCTTTTGTCTGAAATTTATTCTATAATATTAAATTTTGTTGTATTATATATTACTCCTAGTTTTATTTTTATTCAAATACTACTTTATTATTAGTTGCTTCTTGTTTACTTTCTTCCAATTATTTTTGAATGCTTTCTAAAGTGTTTTTAGAATTCAAACTTTCTTAAGTTAGCTAGTTTTTTAATTTTTAAATTTCTTCCTTGTGAAACTCACTAGATCTTTATCTAGCTTTATAAAGCTCACTCAATTGATCAATTAATTAGTTTTATTTTTCTAGATTTTATTTCATTTAAATGTTTTCCATATATTTTATATTATTAATATTTTCTATTTCTTGGAATTGCTATTGTTTTTTCTATAATTCTTAGTTGAGGTTACTTATTTAAAAGTTTTATTATTAAAACTAAGCTTAAAAGTTTTCTTGCATTTTTTGAATATCCAGTTTTGCTATAGAGAGCTAGGATTATAGTTCTTTTTTCTCATTTCCATCTTTTAGAATTTCTTATTGCATATAATCTATTTCTCTTTCAATTTGCTAGCATTATTGCTCCTTTTATGCTAAATTTTATCTCAAATCATTTATCTCTTTTTAGTTAGATTCTTATTTTTATAAGTTATTACTTTCATTATAATTGTTAAGATTTATTAGTTATTTGGTTTATTATTCCAATAACTAAATTTATTATTTTTATTTGCTCAATTAAATTTAGTTCTCTTGTAACTATATTTATGCTATTTATAAGCTAGTTTTAGTTTCCTAAATATTCTCTAGTAATTTTCCCTATTAAATCTCTTTTTCTTATATTTGCTTTTTTAGTTAATCTATATCTTGATTTTGATTAATAATTTTTAGTTAGTAAGCAAAGTTAAGTTACTCTTTTTCTTGCTTTTCTTGTTGAAGCTAATTTTGTAGGGTTTTTATTTATGCTTCGTAATTTAATAAATTTTAGCTTAACTAATTGCTTTATTATTAAAGTAAACTGATCTATTCAATTAATTTTGTCTTTTCTTCTTAATTTTAACTTTAAAGCTCTTTTATCTAATTATTTAACTAGTTTATTGTTTAAATATTCCTTTATATATTTTGCTATAGAATGTTTTTTTCTAGTTAAAATTAGCTTACTTAAATTTTAAATTGTTCTTAGATTTTCTATTATTGCTCTTTTTATTTTTTTATTTCCTAAGCTTAATCTTTTATATTACTCTCTTTTGCTTCAATTTCTTTAATAGCCTGTTCATATTAATTTTAGGTTTCACTGAGTTTTTATTCCTGAAATTATAACTAGGCAATATATTGAAGCAGTTAATTATTTAATTGTTCGACTTTAATTTATAGATCTAATCTTTATTCCGTTACTTATAATTCTTAACTCTATTAATGTTCGAAATTTTACTTTTATTAATCGCCCTAATAATTTTAATTTTAGAACTAAGGTTATTATAGGCTTTAACCATTTTACTATGTTGAAATTTCTTAGTTCTATATTCCATTCTAAGATTTGTATTTTTCCTAATTCTGTTATTATTATAAGCTTTTCTTATAAATTAGTTGATAGTTAAAATTTTATTCTTAAGTGTTTTAGATTTCTTCTAAATATTTTTCTTTAAGCTAATATATTACTCCTGGTTTACTCTATGAATAAAACGCTATTACTTTCTATGAGTTAAGCTTATAAATTTCTGCTAATTTAGAAAGAACTTATACTTCATTTTCATTTACCTCTATATTCTTAGTTATTTTGCTCTAATCTTTGTTGAAAAATGTTAATAGTTGAAGTAATTTAGACTAATCTTCATCTAATTGCTTCGTTCTTTAGCATTCTAAATCAATTTCTGCTAAGCCTTTTCTATAATTTTCTTGCTTATTATTAATTTTAATGCTTCTGTCTATGATTTCTAAATCTATCTAGATTTATTTAACTAAAGCATAATCTTATCTTGGCTCTAATATTTTTTCTATTTTTTCCCTTTGTCTAATTTCTTGCATTATCTTCAAAATCTGCTCAGTCTTCTAGTATATTTCTTCAATATCTTGACTAGTTAGTTTATCAATCTCTTTCTAAGATTGCATCCCCTTCATTTAAATGTATTAGCAGCGTTAAGAAATCACCTAGTAGACTGAAAACTATGCTTAAGCGTTTTTACAGTGTGCTACAATATTCTGAAGAGTCTCTAATGCTTTTTAAAACTTTTGTTCTTAACTAATATTCTAGTTAGGTTGCATTTACAACGTGACTAAAATCTAATTATATTAAATTTATTATTTCATTATAATTCTTTAATATCAAGTAAACAAAAGCTACCTAATCTACATTCAAGTTGCCTTTTTACTCTCCAAGCATAACTCTTTTTGCCAGTCAAACTTATAGAAAGATTAAGTAATGCTATGAGTTAAAATTGAAATAGTACTACAACGTTTAGCTTGATAAAATGTTCTGAGTAATCAGAAAGCGTAAAATGATTTTTGGCTTTAATAATTTGCTAGGTTAGTAAATAGTTTAATAGAAGAGTAACTTTAAAGGAGATTCCAATAATTAGGGACTAAACTATAATTAAAGATAGTAGATAAGATAAATAAGCTTAGTGGAATCTAACACTGCGATTTTCATCTAATACTGTATTTCTTTCATAAATGATAGGTAGTTTAGGATTTTAAATCCTTAAATTTAAACACTGAGCTATTTAATCCAGAAATGCTTTTAGTTATATTAGCAAACTTAAATAAACTCATTTATATTATCCTGCTGCAGCACTCATTAGCACTAACTTAAAAGCTATTATTTAAGAAAGTTAAAGTGTAAATGTGATAGATGCATAAGCTTGCAAGGTATTGAATTTAAAAAATGTAGCTTAATATTTAAACCTAGGAATAAGAAATTTAAAAGGATACTTAGCCAACAGAATCTTAATTTAGCCAATAGCTTGTTTTAATATCTCATTCCAATCATTATAAATTTAATCTAAACCAAAAAATCTTTATTTTTCAATAAATTTTAAGCAAACATAACTAGTTTATTATACAAATGAATGCAAATTCAACTGACTTATCCTTCCCTTATTTTTTGACTATTATTAAGTATAGAGAAATAATGATTGCATTATAATATAATTCACTAACTAGAAACATTTTTAAAGAAATGTATAATAAAATTGAAGTTAGATTAACTTAATTTTTACTATTCAGTTAATTTAATTTTTGTTCTAAAGCTATTCTTATTATAAGCTCTAGTCATTTGCTTGTTATTAGATATGTATTTAACTGTTTATAAATGAAAATACTTTATAGTATATTTGCTAGTATAAGGGAATGTTTAAACAAGCTTTTTTATAATTTCACTTGAAATATAATAATTTAATAAAATACTAAGAAAGAAAGGAAAAATGAACTTTTATAATTAATTAAATATATTTAAGAAACAAAGTTTTCGCATAAAATAGATTTTTATAAGTACCTACTTTTTATTTGTATTATAATAATAAGTATATTTTAATGAAATGTTTTTAAAGAAATTATATAATAATAAATAAGCCGGTTTAGCTCAGTCGGTAGAGCGCCAGCCTTTTAAGCTGGTGGTCAAGGGTTCAAGTCCCTTAGTCGGCGTTTTTTTAATATAAAAATGTGAATAGGTAGTTTATAAAAGTTATCTTAGAATTTAAACTATTTATCTAAAAGTAAATTCTTATAAAATATTTTATTTAGTGCCATCATTTTAACTTTATTAAGGAAAGCTTATTTAAACTGATTATTTGAAAAGTATAATAATTTTAAATTTGATCTATGCTTTTTAAATTAAAAATATTACTGTCAATTTATAAAACTTAATTTTTAATTATTATTATATAATAAATAAATAAAAATGATTGTAGAACGTGTATCACCTCATTGGCGCGCAGCTCTTTCAATATTAATATTTAATATTAAGAAAAATGTTCTCATGTTTCTTGTTAAAATTCTAGAGGTCCAATGAGTCATTTCTGCTTCTCCAAATGGGGAATCTTCTTATTAAAAATTATTCTTAAATCTTGAGTCAAATGCTTCAGTCTTCTTGAATAAGGTCCAAATAAGAATTAGTTATTAAGTCGGTAATTAGAAGGCCCGTCAGTCAAACTTTCATACTACTAGATAGAACCCTCGAGGTAAGTTAGGTATCTCTCAATGGAGTTTATCCACCCTTCCCCGTAGTGGCATCTAATGCTAGATTACTCGCAATGCAGTATACATTGTACCAGATTACCTACTAATTTATCTGATGTGGCTGACATCCATTTACATTATAATAATTTGCTTATTCTTTAGACTTCAGACTCAATTTAATCTAATTTAAGTTTGCCAGATTGCAGTTTATCTTAATCAAAGGTTTGACTAAGTGTTCAAATACCATATTGACTGTAAATTTTATTATAACATTAATCTTAATTTAGTTATTAATGCCCTTCATTTCTTTCACTTATAATCATTTTAGATGCTAATCCTTTTTTGGTTTCTTTTGATTTCTGAATTTTCACTTAGCTCTAATTTGCTGAAACTGAAGCTTCTAAATAATATTTCTTTAACTATTTTATTAGATTGATTACCAATATTATATCATGTTTTTCTATTTATAAGCCTAATTATCTTCCTCCTAATACATTTGCAATGAATACATTCTAAATTTCACAATATTAAACAACTAAAGATTATATATTTTTAATTACTAACTATATAGTTGCTTTTATATAGGCTTAATAATTTTAATTAAAGAATATATAATCCTAACTATGCTTATAATAGATTAATATTCAACATAACTAGAAGAATTTTATTTAAATGCTTCTTATCAAGTTTTAGATGGATGTGCAGTTGATTAAGCACTGAAAAATAACAACTAGATTTTATTTGGTGTATTACTTTATCTTTATCTTGCTTCTATCTTATTAAATCAACTATTTCCTTGCTTTATAAGGAGGGCATTATATAAATACCTTTACTTATATCTTATATAGAATATGGTATGTAGATATTCTTTTTAACTAATATACATAACTAAAGATTGATATTAGCGAAGAGTAAAGATATTGATATATAAGTATATTTTGATTAAAGTTGCTAGATTATTTTGGATATTCATTATATAGCTTTAAACTCAAATATAGATCTAGACTAAAATTATGAATCTAAATACTTAACTACTAATTGAGCCAAAGCATCCAATTTAATAGCCTTAATATATACATCAATGCTAAAGATCTGTAAAGTTTCAGAAATAACCTTTTTCATTATTTTTAATTGCATGAAAATATAAGTTCGAAAATTGGGAATCTAAAGACTCAGTACATTTTATAGCCTAATAATAAAATTTATCTATAAGAGTATTTGACCAATATTCTACAAATAAAAAAAGTAAGCAAAAAGTACTTATTATATAATCAAGTATACATGACTTATACTTATATCGTTGGGCCTTAATACTTATAGCAACTATAATCTTAGTTACTATTTATTTTTATAACTTAGCTTTAATCCTTTAAATACAATTATATATGTGATTCTATACTTTTTTACAAATACCCAAGGCTGTTATTGATATGTAAATTGAGCTCTTTAAATTTCGAGAATTCTAGTTATTAATTTCAGGTGAAAATTTCTTTTAGCTTGGTGATATTTAATTGTTTAAAGTCTAAACTTACTTTATGAAAAACGAACTTAAAATTGGTTTAAATGCATAAACTAAAGATTCAATAAAATCTAATCTGAAAATTAAATTAAAGGAAGTTTAAATGTATTTATAGTAAATTTTTTTACTCTAAACAGTAGCAAGTATTAGTTCAAAAGATTAAAATAAGTAAAATCTTAGACACTTATTAAGGATAAAAAGTAAGCATTAAGTTTGTTTTAATAATGAAAGATTTACATTTTGAGTTAAATTAATTATTAACTTAGTGGTTTTTAAAATTAAATGTGCAACATTATTTTAGCAAAGTTTATAGTTGCCTACTCTTCTTCTGTTAACTCTCCTCCAAATCCTATTATATTTTAAACACATCTGTTAGCTGTTGAATAGTCCTTTTGTTCTATCGCTTAGTACATTTTTATTATCAGTCCACTCTTTTCAACGTCACTTTCTTGCTTTTTATTTTATTAATTCTCTAACACTTAGAATTCGTGCTCTGCTCTGAAAGTTTAGTCTTCTACGAACATTTAACTTCCTTGTGTTTGTAAAACTCTGTTTCCTACTGCTAATTCTTCCCATTAAACTTCACTATTCATCTCATCTGAATACACATACTTGTAGTTTATTTTCTAGTTAAACGGTAAATTGACTTTTGCACTTCAATTAGGATAACTTTATGAATCTGTGTAAAGTGGAATCATATACTTCAAATCCCAATATCCCAACTCAAAGCAACTGCCAAGAATGTAAATTTATTCTCCAAACTTGGTTTCAGCTTTTAGATTGAAAGTAACAGAGGTTTCTACTTGTTTTCTATTGTGATCTTTAATGATAGTGCTAAGGTTATTTTCATGATCTATAATCTTCATAAAAGCTGACTTCACTAGGACGCTTCTGTTCCTTTTCTAAAGTTCTTCCCAAATGATTTATCCTTCTGAGTCCACAATAAAGTACTTATACTTGATGATTGTGTTGAAGGGAATAAAAATAGAGACAGACCAGATAGGATAGGTAGACTACTCAGTTTATAGTTTAAGAGCTAAAGTTGGATTCCATTTACCTAGTTCTTGAGTATTACCAACAACGTAAATCTATTAGCCAAATAATGTTTTGCATCTATAGTTGAAGAAGACTTTAGAAAGAGCTTAATCACAATCACTGTTTCCTTTGTTCATTTAAATTAGCTTAAATTATTATCACTTTATTAGTTTAAATCCCTTGCATACTTTAAAATACTTATCAACTCTTATCCTTATGCATAATACTTTCTGGTAAACTTAATTATTAAAATTATGAATAAATCATTATAAATATATTAAAGGGCTTATACTTAATATTTGCATTAATCAAACTTAATCTTTTCAAGTTTCTTCAAATATTCCATAGACAAAGTCACTCAAGGATACTATACAAGTTACTAATTTAATTCTATGATTAGCTTCCTAGCTTTCTCTAACTCCTTAAAACATCACAACAATAGTAAATGGTATGACTTATTTAATTAGAGTTGTATAACATGGACTTTTATCAAGCAATGATAGTTATTTAATATATTAAGCCTAAAATTTTATACCTAAGTAACTCTTTAACTATAAATAGAGGACTAATTTCTGAAATTAAGCGAAAGGTCTATTTTTATTCCTTATATCAGAGTATTTATAATATCAAAATGATCTTTATATAGTGACTGAACTTATAATATCTAGATCAGCAATATATCACTTTTATCTAAAATAGTCAAAATTTACTTCATACCTTCTCTCATTTAGTTTGAAATTAGATTATATTCCTTACCTTAATTGAAATTTAAGTAACCTTTATTAATAAAGCTTTCCATAGTATAATATACTATCTTCATTCAAAACTTAAATTTAATGTAAATAAAAATTAGCTATTACAAAAAGGGATTTTTATTAAGTAGTTTGCTTAGAAAGAAAATAGGATATAAAATAGATATGAAAGACCATTTAATTTAGATAAATGCCTATAATAATGTCTATTCACTGTAGTCTATCAATTATACAGCAATTGAATTAGTAGCTGTTGTTTTCAATTTAGAACCTATATAGAATGCCATATCATATTATAGTCACTAATAATTATAATCAAGCACAGACATAAACCAGTCTTAAGAACTTAAACTGTATTGCTACTTATAAGATTAAAATGGAATTTTAGTTTTCTACTTCTTCATTTACTTAATAGATCAGAGGCGTTTAACTTAGATTGTATGAATACGATTTGCATAATGAAGAATTTTTTCTGTAAATGAAAATTTTAGATTAAACCGAAAGGATATAAAAGAATTTGCTCTTATGATAATAGATAAATTAGAAGCATTATACTAATTATAGAAAAATTAAGATAGCCAAAAGAAATGTTTTTAAACAAATTATATAATAATAAATAAGCCGGTTTAGCTCAGTCGGTAGAGCGCCAGCCTTTTAAGCTGGTGGTCAAGGGTTCAAGTCCCTTAGTCGGCGTTTTTTTAATATAAAAATGTGAATAGGTAGTTTATAAAAGTTATCTTAGAATTTAAACTATTTATCTAAAAGTAAATTCTTATAAAATATTTTATTTAGTGCCATCATCTTAACTTTATTAAGGAAATTCTATATAAATAAAATTAAGGTGAAAGAGCTAATAAACTAACTTTGGTTCATATTTTTGATGAAAAAAACTAAGGAATAAATAATAAGAAGTTATAATAATTTTTAAATTTTTTAAAATGTTTAAATTCAAACATGATAAGCCTTTTCTGCTTAACAATGTTTGAAAAAAACTGTATAAATCTAATAATTGAAGGATCAAATAAACTTTTTTATATCTAATAAATAAAATTACAAATAGTATCTTTCTCATATGAGAAGTATACCTTAATTTTTTGTTAAATAAGAATGATAAATCAATTTTACTCAGCTTGGAATTTTCTTCCATTCGCTTTATTTTTCCTTCTTTATTACTATCTTTACTCTTATTTATGAAGATCAATTACTTTTTTCTTTTACTAAGTAATAGCATAATAAAGAAATTATATTAAACGAAATTTTATTTTAGTTTATAATTAAAAATTATTTTAGAATCATTTTCTTCTATTACATTGTAACTAAAATGCCACGGCGAAAAGAATTTTTCTATAACGGCTAAAATTATATCAGTTATGGCTAATACTAATTCTATTCAAGTCTTAAGATCTTTGCATAATTTCAAATCATAGACAATATTAAAACTCCCTAAAGAATAAAAATCACTTTTTTTATTTTTATTAGCAATATGATTCATTCTTAGCTTATTTTTAACGAATATAAAAGAAATATATGACTTAAACTCAGTATTTTTCAATGCAATCAAGATAGCAGAAATAAAATAGAGGTTCAGCTTGCTTAAGCAAAAATTTTAAGCAATAAAATCTTATTTAAAAGCCAATGTAGTGCTATAAACTAGTTTTAGTAGAGGAATCTACAATTTTATACTAAATTAATTAAAAAAATATTCTAAATGCAAATTTTAAAAGTTAATGTTTTCATATCTTCGAAAGTATCTAACTAAATTTTTATTTTTTAATTTTATTTATTTTTTTTTGGGTATTGTATTCAAATTTTTCTTTTGGATCTCCTTTATACGATTTTGTATTCAGAAAATTTTCTGGATTCGGAACATAAGTTTCCTCTGATATCTTGCCGTAGCTTTTCTTTATTTTTTTCTAAGTGCAGATCGATAAATTTTTAGTTTTCTTGCTTGTCTCCGAGAGATCTTCTATTGGTAAGTACTATTATAAAAATTATATTATCCGCTATTGGTCCTAAATTTATAAACTTATCTAGATTGAATCAATTCAATTCTTTGAATTCTAAAACAATATAGAATGTTCTAAATTACTAAGAAAAGCAATAGCAGTTTCGATGTCATAATTTTTTAGATAATATAACAAAAAGAATTTTATTCTTTCTGTTTTATATATTTGGTGTTATGCCAGTTTTTATATAAATTAAATCTAGCCATCTCTTTCTGCAAGCCACCAAAGATCTTCATTTCCAAAGTAAGCTTCAAACGTTTTCTTGCTTTATAATGTTTTAAGCAAATCTATTCAAACGTCACTGTTTTTTTATATAGCAATTTTTGTTATTTAGTATTTGTTATATTAGTCGCTCTCAAATTCTTAATCCATTAATTCTTATTTTCCTTCGTACAATCTAGGTAAAATTTCATTTGCTTGTTATGGACTTTCAGCGGCAACTATAAGTATGGCTTTTATAAAAGTACTTGCAAGCTTACGAAAAAAGCTATTATTATATTATTAAGTTGATTGAAGAATTTTTTCTTTTGCTGATTAAGGAACATTATTAAAAATTTTCTTTATTTACTTTTAAAAGAAAATCTTAAGATTTTTTCACTCCTTTAATTATTCATAGAGAGCAAAAAATTCTTATAAAATTTAAAGCAAAAGAGACTAATTCTGATTTTCTTAGAGGATCCTTATAATGAGTTTTCGTGTTTTTTTTATTATTATTTTAATTTATCTTAACAACTCTTGACCCATTAGTCCTTGCTAATTATAGGTTCGTAATATTTATTTTATCCTAATTAAGTTTTTATTGAGCTCTTTCATTTTTTTATTAAAAAATTATAAAATAAACTTAAATAATAATATTTATTTTATAAAGAAAGAATATATATAAAATTCACCCTCTTACAGCGATTTACAGAACTAATAATAATAGACATAATAAATATTTTTCTTAAAGAAGGAGAGCTAAATTGCATGCTTGATAGAGTAAAGTATACTTATTAAGTTTAAATAAGCATAAGAAAATAGCTATCATAAATTTATTTTTGCTGTATGCTTTTAATTAACTTTAAAGTTTTTTCCATCATAATTCTTAGACATAATATCCAGTCATTCATAAATTTTGAGTATAAAATAAAAGTTTCTATTTAATCAGCTTTTATAGTCAAGTAACAAACTATTTGATAAATTTGTGGTTCTTCAAGAGAAAATAAAATAAATAAATAAATAAAAACAAATTTGAAGTACTTTTGATTATGCTCTTACTAGTAAAGCTAAAGGTTTAGCTAGAATATATTTAATGAATTAATGAAATTTAAATTATCAACTAAACACTTCAAATAGCATTTACATAAATTTGAATTGGAATGCCGAACTGCTTTTTTCTATGAGACAAACGCCATTTCATGTGAATTTCACCTTTCCCTACCTCTATGAACTGTGTCTAAACTTTGTATTTTCCATTTTGAATTTTCTAAACTTGAGATGATTTCTAGTCGAAATCTTCACATATAATAATGCATTCACTTGGTAAATTTGAGGTTAGGCACCAAAAGTGTAAAGTAATCTAGAATGGTTTGCGCTATTGGATATCTATTTTATTTATCTTTTCTCATTATATTTGAGGCTACTAAACATTGTAATTTAACTAGAATTAGTTTGAAATCTATAATTTTTACGTAAGTCCATTCCTAAACAGCTTTATGAAAATCCTTTACTCAACTACTTTCTGCTATGCTAGAACCTCTTCAATAGAATCTGCAATTCAGGGACGTGTGACAAAAATATGTTTTTGAGGTAGTAAACTTTGACTAAGGAAAGATATTTCTCTTTCCATTTCTATTAATAAGTCATTAGGTTAGAAATGCTTATAGCTGTTATTTTGTATTTATCTAAATTAGATACTTACATTTATATCACAAATTAAGTTCCAGGAAAAATTTAATTTTTTTCCACTATCCTCGCCTCAATTTTAAGATCAAAATCTTGAGACTCATTTATCTTTCGGTCCATATACTACACATCTCGCATCCCATTTAAATTACTCATTTATTAAGAAAAATCAAAGTTATATTTTGAATTAGGTGGAGGAGTTTTAGACCTTTAGGCATTTTTTTCATATTGATAACTTTTCTAAATCGACATGTTATCATCAAGGTTAATTTATCTTCTTTCTCTTTAAACTTCCCTTTCATATTATCTCTTATCATACTCAAATTTCTATCTTTCTTAGTTTTAATTTTAAAACTAATACTGGAAACTTATTCTTCCATTTTCACTCTATACCTCGTTTTGATTCTACCTGTTTTGGGGATTAATTTTTGCCACTTATAATTTTTATTGAGAGCTTTAATTTACTGAAAGCTAAAGTTCGCTCAATTTTTGGAAGGATTAAATTTCATATTATTTCTAAGGAACTATTTTTTATTTTGATTCTTCTACCTTTTCTTCTTCTTATGTGGCCTAATAAAAGGTTTATTCCTTAGGTTGGAAAATTCTGTTTGCTTCACTATCATATTGTTTAACTTTATTTTCTAGTGAATAAAATTTCTATTTTATATTATTGAAATGATTTTAAATTGACTCTTCCATTTAGTTCTATTTTTATTAAAATTTTTTTTTCATGCTTTCCTATATAATATTATAGTAGCTCTGATTCTATTGGGGAATAAGTTACTAATCAAGGAGTTATACTTAATTAATCTAAGGGGATTTAAAGCTGACTTAGAATCTTAAATTTGGATTTCTTTTAAAATACTCAATAAATCTACTAAAGCTTTATTAGTTTATGGCTATTTGACTTTCGTTTTCAATAAAATTATACTCCAGTCTATTTGCATTTATTCCTATCATTTATGATATTGACTGCTAAAAATTCTCAAAATTACTGGTGAAACTGATTGCTTTTTACTCGCCATTAAAATGAAAAAATAATTTTTGCGGATAAAAAGTGCTGATTATTACCGAAGGAAAAAGAATAACTTCTCTGTTTTCAATGAGGATTTTATTATATATTTCTTAGTTATTAATTTCCCTTTAAAAAAAGTCCTAAATTCCAAAATCATAATTAGTAAGTGAGCACTATTATTGAATTATCCTCCTAAGTTCATCATAGCTATTAGGAACCTTGATCTTAAAGCTTTATTTTTAGCTTTGCTACTAAATTAACTTGGTATCGATTTAAATTGCTTTTTATGCTTACATATTTATTTATTTTAGCATCTGATTGCTTAGATGAGTAATAATTATAAAGAAATAAATTTATAAGATAAATATATTTCCTTTAGATATCAACTAATTATAATAAAATCTACTTCTCATACTGTTTCCTAGCTTTAGTTTCATCTACTTTTCCTTACCTAAATCTCTCTTAGATCACTTCTTTGATTTTTGTATAAGATATGAAATTTTATGATTTATAGCTTTGTAGCCTGTATAAAAAAGATTTTAACTGGCTTTTGAACATAAATATCAAAATAGATTTAATATCCTTTTCTTAGAAATTTTTCAGTTAAAACTATGAATGTCTCAACTTATTGCATTTTTGAAATATATAATTAAAAGGTAGCTATAGCTGAGAGAAATGAATAAGAAAATTTTACTTCAAAACTGATAAATGAGATACATTGAAGATTCATATGGTATAAAGTTATTTAATTAAAGTAATTGAAATTAAGCTTATAGAGATTTAAATATATCTTAAAGATTAAGTTTTAATGCTTATAGTCTCAGAATTTGTAGAATATGTCTTTTATTAACTTTACTCTCACTTCACTGGAACTTTCGTTCTTTATTGCCACGCTTATGCTATTATCCAGATATATCTTCTAAGTTATGAAGTTTCCATAGCTGTCTTCTCAGATTATTCAGTTCATTACAATCATTACTGTAATTTAGTCGTTGAAATGTATTTTTTAGTTCACAAAATTATTGAAGTATTAGTTTTTATCATCGAACTATATCTTTTTCACAATTTCAGTTTAAAAATCAGGCTCAACTTCGTATATTTTTCTCCCAAGAAATTTATATTGTTCTAATCATTAATCGAAGCAAGCTTTTTCTAAGTATTAGTAACCTTTGTTTTAACTTAAAAAGTGAAAACACTTGTAGCTTATTTAGTTATTTTAGTGAATATCATCATGAATTACTCCCACTAAGATATTCTTCTTCTATCAACTTGCAGCTTCTATCTCGAAGGTAAATGCATAAAATTTATTCTTAGATAATTGCAATTTTATGTAGGTTAATGACTGAGGTTTTAAAATATTCTCTCTGCTCTAGTTATCAAACTCAGCCTTACTGCTTTAGTAGTTATCCTCAATGAACTTTAGAATAAACCTATTCATATGATTTTACAGGTTAAACAAAAACAAATTGTAGAATTTAATTTCGTTTATTTTTTTAAACATATAGCTATATGTAGTCTCATTCTCTCTTCTTATAACTCCCAATATCTGAATAAATAAGTTGACGTTTAAACTATTTTAGTCTCACTTATTCAATTCTCATCCGTGCTGACAAATGAGCATTATTATTTGCTCTACAGTATGGCTCTTGAATTTCAAGTCTTTTATCATATGTTACTTTATAAACTGTATTTAGCTGTAATGCTATAAAGTTAGAGGGTCTATTTTTTGGTCTTAAAAGGCATGTGAATAAACTGCTATTTTAGTGCTTTCATCAAGTTGGTTTTAATTAAATTTAGCTAAATAGGCAACTTAATTTTTGAGATCTAGAATGATTCCTTATCCATGCTTTTTACCATTTAAAAAACTTCCTTAATAAAATTCTTAGTTTATGCATAATTTTCCATTTCCCTCTGCTTTTAAATTCAAATTACATTCGCCAAAATATAATATTTCGTTGTTGCCTTTTTTCTTCTCTATGTAGAGAGACCCTTAAACTCCATAAATAATTTAATCTACCTTCTAAATAAGTTGATCATATTATTGGTTATAGAAATATACTAATTATTATGTTTAGCATACATAATGATTCTTCTGCTAGAACTCCTAACTTTATTTTCATCCTTTTAATTTGAATCATTTTTAGATATATGTTTTATAAACCCTCTGAAATCTTAAGTCTCCATCTTATTACTCCTTGTCCGAAATTAGTACTTATAACCTTATCTCATCTCTCTCCTAAATCATCTCTTTCTACTCGACTTAAAAGGAGTTAAAGGAACACATCTTTTCTTTTTATACTTTTACCATATTTTAATAGCTTTTTTAACTAAGACACTAATAAATGTCGATTGCTTCTATTTAACAAGATCGAACTATCTAACGCTTATTAGAATTTTAACTCTTCTGCTTTTCCTAGATTTTATCCCTTTCCTTCAGTTTAACATATTCAGAACTATTTTAAGTTATTTTAGTTTCTATGATATTAAAGCTGGAATATTCATTTGTAGATTTTAAAGTTCTAATATTAATTTTACTATTTTCTTCTGAATTAATTTTTGAATCTCTTAAATTAATTGATCTTGAGCTTAAAACTTCATCATTACTTTCTTCATTTTCTTACTCTGAGAACTAAGAAAATAATTGGGCCTATAAATTCATTTCATACTAATGCTATATGATATCATCTATGTTTCTTATTCCTTGTTTCGCTAACTATATAAAGCTAGGTCTATTTTTCTCCTCATATCTTAGCATTCATCATATTAAACTCTTAAAATTATTTTCATACCCTTTTCCTTGCAATTTTTTTTCTATTTTTCAAGCTAAACGTTTGTCATCTTTTATTTGGTCCCATTTTTAGTTTATTAGTTTACTGTTGTCTCATTCTAAACTTGCTGCCTATAAAAATGTAATTCCAAGCGAATAGACATCTGATTTGAAGATATCATACTGCCCTTTTAATTTAATTTAAGGTGATTGATACCCTTATGTAAAGCACGTGCTTTACTAATTTAGTAAGCTAAGCTTCTTAAATTCTGCGAAATCTAAATCTCCTAGTTTAGGGTTGAAATTCTTGTCTATGAAAATGTTATGAGGCTTAATGTCTCTGTGTGCAATCGTATTTTCTTAAAGAAAAGCCAAACTCTAGATTAGCTATTCTAGAATCCAGTAAAGTGCTTCTTAAGAAAAATTCTCTTTTTACTCTTTTATTAGCTAGAATAGATCTCCATTCTCACACCACTCCATCTCTATGAAATACTACTCATTTAGTTCATAAGACCTGTAAATCTCGCAGCAGTAAGTTGAGTAGTTAGGTAGGCTCTTCATTAATTTTATAGATTCGTTTAGCTATTTTTAATACTCCTCAGGATAAGTCTGCCTTTTAATCACCTTTACTTAAGTCTAACTAGCAAACAACATGACGATACTTATTTTTCCTATAGCATGGTTACCTCGCTCTTAATCGTTAAAATGCTTTGAATAGTCTTGAATACTTTTATAATAAAAAAACCCTTCGCTTATATTTTTAGTTTAGATAAACTCTTACATTTACAAAAATAATGTCATACGATTTTATTATTTCATGCTTGTCTTCAGAAAGTACATATTAGCCACTAGAGAATAATTAGGCGCGTCATATACCATAATAGTTAGATCTCTTAAAATATTACCTTGTTGCTTTTGGACAATTTATTACACTTCAAATGAGAGATTTAATTTTATCATCTTCTCTTAGTTTTAAGAAAGGCTAATTCCTGCTAATCAGTTCTATATTTGAAATATTTTTATTCAGTTGAAAGTTTTAATTTCGTCTTTAGGCAAAATCATAATGTAATCATATTATGATTCAGCAATGGATTTCCTTATTAAATCTAAGAAAGTTCTATAATCTTTTTATCCTAATAATTAGACTGCTGCTTCTACATTAATATCATCTTCAATCCAACCCATTTTATTAGCGATAGTCAAGTCGAATTATTCATTATTACTATTTAAAGCTACTGAAACCATTATTTGCAATGTATAATTTTTTCTTTCTTTCTTTTCAATCAGCTCAATAAACCTTGTACCAAAATCTAACTCTTCATTGAGTATTATCTTTTCACACCTTTCTAAAAATTACTCAATGTCAATCATCTAATAGAAAGAGATTTCGTTGTTAGTGTTGATTTGCTAGTAAATAGCTATTTTCTATAGTTAGATACCAAATAACTAAGCATTTAATATACTAGGCTCCTTCAGAGACATATTTTAATTAATCTTTCTTTACTCTTCTATCATTTAAATTATCCTCTTATTCTACTATAAGTGCTCTTGATTAATATCAATCCCAAGTTTAAGAGCAAACTGATCAGCACAAAAAGTTTCTTAATTTCCTTTTTTCTTCTATTTTATATCTATCATTTAACTAACGGATCATACATTTTCATCTTAATTTTCTTTCTAGAAATGAATGTTAGAATGCTATTTAGAAATAGACTAATACCATACCATCCATTACAAATACTCATCTTCTTATCGAACTTTTTCTTCTCTAACTTTAGAAATAAACTGCTCAATGAGATAAGCGTTTCATAAGTTCTTGCTCATTAGTCTTTTGATTTCTTCAAATGTATTCTTTTTCTCTTCTTCCTTGATATTTTATTCTTAACTCCCTATCAATCTTAACTACTTTAATATAGCCTTAAACTTGCTTATTAGTAATTAGGCATGATTTAATTACTTATTATTGCATTACAGAATTCATAAATGAGTGAAGGATTTTAATATAATATCATTCCAATTTATGAAGTTAAAGTAAAGATCTGAAAGCTTTTGTTTTTCTCCTAAAGTTACTAACTTCTTTAGAAGCTAAAGTCATTTAGCACTTAGCTAAGTTAAATCTTCTGTAAAGTTTTACGTTTTGAATTCCTTATTGTATTAGAAATTTAAATCTTCTGCAAAAGCATGAGCATATTTCTTATTTAGACTATCTTAGCCTTTTTCAATTCTTTATTTGTATCCTTTTCCATCTAGATTCTCTTCAAGTTTGTTTAATAACTCTCTCTCTTCTTAACTCAATGATAAGAATGCTTCTTAACTTACTGACAAGGACCTTTCTTAATTTTAGCTACTGGATTCTTCATTATTACTAATATCAGTACTTTCCTTCATATGGAATATGAATTCGATATAGAAGGAATCATTACGTGTGATCGAAATGCTTTTTAGACTATTGAAGTTAGGGCTATATTGATTAGTAAAGACTACGCTATTTAGCTTTATAAATATGTTTTCTTAGTAGTCAAAGCATGAAATTATTTAGTGCTCTTTAATTTAAACTATAAAGTTTAAAGTCTATTTTTCATAAAGAAATAGAGTAATCTTATTTTAACTTGTTGCTTGTTAAAAGTATTGTGAAATTTAATCGTTTAGAAGTTAAATCTCTTCTGTTTATATTTAGCTTACTATTTGCTCGGTTTCATTACAGATTTTAAGATCTACATAGCCTCAGTCTTATAATAATTAGCTAGATGGAAATTTGGCATTACTAAGATAAGTAGCGTAGAGTAGTTAAATTAAGTTAAAATTATGCAATAGACTTATTATATTCTGCTTCTATTCTTTAGACTCTAAAATAGCTTAAAGGCTCTATTTTAAATCATTTTCTTATATTTAATGAAAGATTTTTTATCTTCTATTTTTATTATCCTAGCCACTTTCTTCAGCTTATCCTAACTCCTAATTAGAAAAAACTAGAATAAGCATTCTTTCGTTCATAAACTCTATTTGTTAGTGTTGCCAGTCCTCAATCTTCTAGAAGCTTTCCTCTAAATCATGATTCTCAAATAGTAATTATCAGACTTATTCATCTTAGACTCTTTGACAGAACTATTTAACAAAGTTAGTCATTTTAGATTTATAACTTTAGTACCCAGTCTACTGAGCTTTACCTTACTAAGCTTCTAGTCTAGTGTCTCTTATTTTCCTCTTGATTTTGTTCTCTTTATTGTGTTACTTGATTACTTAAGAAGCAACTTAAACTAAATTATTTAGCAATTTTTTCTATATTTTGATTAAGCTTGGCTAATGTTTGAAGGTCATCTAAAGGAACCTTTTTATTATTTATAAGTATAGCTTACTAAATTATTGCTATTAGTAATACTGAATTTAGCATTAACTTGCTTTATATAGTAAAGAGTTTAGCACTTTCATATAGTATCTATACTTACTTATACTCTAAAGACCTTCGTAGTGATTTACAGTAACTTTTATTAAGGTTTTAAAAATTCAAGCTGTGTTCTCGTTCTTAAATTTACTCTACTTTAAAAATTGAAATATTTTGAACTCTGAAAGTAAGTATTCATATGCTTCTAAACTCTCTAGCTCTTTTTCCGCTTTTTATATATTGAAATTATGCTTTATAAGGCTAATTAAGCTAGCTACTAATGAAAAATCCTTAGAGATAAAATAGAGAATTTTCTTCCTAATAAGACAGAAATTAACTTCAAGTTGAAGCTCCAGAAACTGCTCAATCATATGTTTATTATCTTTTATATAGCTTTGGATTCGCTCTGCTCTATTAATCTTGATAAGCTCCATTAAGAAAACAGATTGGACAGTCTTATCTCTTCTTACATAGTGCTCTTCCTCAAATATTTCAATCTTTTAGTTAATTTACTCTCTGGAATATATTGATTTGCTCCTAATGAAGAACATGAAGACTGCCTTTTCTATAAGATTCTAAGTAATACTGATAAATTTATCTTTGCTAAGCTTATCTTCAATTATATCTTTTGAAATTTAGATATCTTATTCTTACTTTCCTCTATTGGAACTCATTGCTTAACATGAATCTAAATATTGAGAAGCTTCCTTCTCATCATAATCATATTTCATAAGGCATATTATACTTAGAACCAAATTAGAGGTTTTCGAAAGTAAAAGTTTCAGCTTTTCAAGCTCCTGGTTAAATAGATACTCAAGTTCTTCTATTTAAATGATGTTTTATATCAGAAAGTCAAATATCAAGTTTGTCTAGTATTCAGAACCGGGTGATTTATGCTGCTACACGTTAAAGAACTTGTCTCTTTACTCTTCATAAGTCAGCACTATTTTTTAATTAGATTCGTTACCTCTAAGCACTTATTTCTCATGCTTAATGCTTTATTTTTAACAGAATTTGAACTAAACTTCAAACTGCTATTATTAGAATAACTCTATAAACTAGAGATTAGAGAAGCTCGCTTAAACTTTACTTTTTTATCTTATTATTTGTCTAAACATCAAATCTATATAGCAATAAAACGAAACTGCATCTCACTAGCTTATTGATATTCTTCAATCAAACTTAAACCTTTCGAACATGAAAATGGTTAAAATCTCCTCTTCCTTTTCCTCTAAGCATTCTAAAACATTAACTTCAAGAAGCTTATCTACTTACTACTTCTGAAGCATTGTTATTACTTATTATAACTCTAACGGTTCTTTTTACTATATTTTCCCCCATTTTTTCAAAATATAAGCAGTCTTTAAGTTCATTCTTTCTTAAATTACTAAGGCGTAAAGACTTTAAATGATTCCATAGTTCTAAACCAAATCAATAAGAGTCTAAAACTACTTCTACTATATCATCTACTATCATTTTTCCTCCAAACTCTATTTCTCAATTTTTTTAAATTTCATTCATCTTTATCAACCTCGGAATTCTTTTTCCTCGACGAGTATAAAGACTGAGTAGTTGGTATTTTGATTAATAATTTCTTTCTACTACAGGTTTCATTTCTCTAGATCTTCCAAATTAGCAGCTGCTATTTAATTGTTTTCATTCAATTTTTAAGTTCAGTGCCTGTAATAAGCGTTGTAAAAGAGCTTCAAATTATTGTTTTATACTTAAATTTCACTTTATATTTCTATTTACTTCTTTTCTTTCTTCTGCCAGTCTAATTTTTAACTGTTTTTCTATAATATTCTGTTGATCCCTTGACATATAAATCTTACATATTCAGTCTAAGAAGTCTCATAGTCTTCTGGTTTTCTACTCTTGTTAATTAATTCAATAATAAGTTTTTTGCTTATTCCATCATCCATCTGAAAGTACTTCTCCTCTTATATACTACTGCCAACTTCTTCGTAGTTGTTTTACAAAAGCATTAAAATACCAGCTGAAATAGAATAGCCTTTTAAGAGAAAATCCAGCAATCTAAATTTAAAATTGTCGAATATATCTTCAAGGAGTTGCTCTAAACTGTCGATTTATTACAAGCTTATCAATCTCAATCATTCTTCTTTTAGTATTTCAATTCCTTTTATACCCTTAGATACTTTCTCTTCTAAAAGTAAGTTGCTTGTTAAATTTCCCTCTAACGTTTGCTCCATTTTCTATTAATTTTCCTATTCTATTTCTTTTTTAATGCTTTCTGGTTAAAAGTTGAAAGGTTACTCTTTGAATATAACAGAATACCTTTATTCTTTGTACTTCTAATTCTAGCTTTGATCCTAAGTATTTTCTAGCTGTATTTGCTTGATAAAATTAAACTTAAATGATAAGCTACTGGCTTATACTATTTCTATACTTTCTATATGAGCTATTTAAAATTAATCATAGGATTGTTCTTCCTATACTAAGTTTATAAAGCTTTTTTGAAAGAAAGAAATTGTATATCTAATAGCTTATTTCTCTAGAGAAATCATATACTTCAATTTTCCTTCTTCAAATAGGTAAATACTTCTTGCGTCTTACTCGTTAGGCATCTAACAGCTTAAGCTAATTAAGTCACTAAACTTTATAGCTTAAATATTAGAAGCGCTTAACCACTAGAGTTATTCATCTTATTCAGTTATTATTTTTCCTCATTCTTTTAGTACTTCATGTATTGTTATGCCATACTTATCAGAAACCACAAAAGAAGAGAGAATTTATATAAAGTTAAAGCCTTCTTTTTGATATTCCAATAGTTGATATTACATTATTTCAGACTCCTATATCTAGTTTCACTTCTATAATATTTCACTTTTCTCTATAGAGTCAAATCTCTATAGCTACTATCTCTAGTTATTCTTTTCCCTTTCAGAGTATAGCACCTAGAATTCTTGCTCCTATTTCAATTTTAAACTCACATACTCTTTTCAATCCTATAGTTCTTTCATCTTTTCTCTAATATCTTCTTACGAAAGCTTTCCTTTATTGTTCATCAATGTTTTCTAGACGCTGACATAAAACACATTCTATCTAGAAATAAGTAGATCTTAATGTGCAACATACATCTACTTATTATATACAGTATAAAATATCGTAATCCAATTAAGATTATAATATAAACTAAAGCTTTCATAATTCAAGCTTTTGAATCCTTCTACCTTTTTTATTCCTAACTGTATATCCTTCTTATTAGCCTTAGTATTTCTTAGTTTCTGCTAATTTTTTAAAATAATACTTGTAGGAACTGATGTATTGGATGTATTGCTTAAGATATTTAAGAGTGATTGATATAAATTATAGCTTATTAGGTAGGAAGTTTGTAGTGAGAGATAAGTGATTTAGAGGTATTTATTAATAAATAAAGATCTATGTATCTAGCTAGCTTCCTAGATTTAACCTTACTATAACTCCTTATTCCTCTTTCAGCAAACTGCCTATACTTGCTCTATCTAGGATAGCACTTTAAGTATATGGATTTAATCAGTTAGTCTTGCTAAGAGTTTAATGATTCCTGACTTGAATGTTTGTAACATCCCAAATACTCTTCTTTATACCTTAAGGAGCGTTGATAAAGCTTAAAATTTGCTTTCAGGCTCTTGATTAATTCTAATAGCTTCATACTTCAAGTTTAGAATACGGATCTACTTAAAAAATCTAATTGCTCCTATAAAATATAAGAAGAAAGATTCATTTTATAAGCCTTACTATACGATCTAAGCCTAGATAAGTTGAGAAGCTTCGCTACCAAAGCACAAAAAGCATCTATTAGTAAGACTAAACTAGATAGCAAGACACCAAACATACTCCAACTCTTCAATAAAGTAAAATAAATATCCTTAACTAAATAAGCAAAGCATAGCAATGAAAGTTTAGATAGAACAGATTAAATTTAAAATGAAATAAAGCCAAATTTAATTTCTAGTAATGAAGGTGGATATAAAATGAATAGCAGTTATAATTAATTAAGGTATTTATAATAAAATAAATTCAAGAGATAAAAGAAAATCTATTCTGATTCTATTTTGATTCATAATGAAGGAACTAGATTGCGTAACTTAAGAATAAATAAGCACTTCTTAAGAAACCTAAAATAGCTAAGCTAGCAAGTTCTGATATTTCTTAGAACCTTTCAAGCAGATTTTTAAAAGAACTCTTTTCTCTTTCTATAAGGAGATGAAAGTCTACTAATTTACAAGTATATAATTATTCTTTCCTTTAAATAAAATCTAAATAAAAGCATCTTGCTAGCTCCAAAAGAAGGCATTAAATCCTAATTTTATCTTTCTGTGATTCTAAAAAAAGGTGATAGCGAAATAAAAATAAAAGTATAAAGTTTATTATATAAAGATCATAATTTATTTACTAGAACTTAATAACTATAAAGGAAAGCTACAATAATTAAATAATAATTATAAAATAAAATGAATTAAACAATAACTATTAACTTCCAGAATGTCCCTCTGCTTAAATAGTAGCCTGAGTAGTTAATTAACGTTACTTACAATTATGAAGAATTACGTTAAAGTATAGCATAAATTTGCCTGTTTCCTGATTCCTAATTTCAGATAATTGATCAAAATGGTAGAGAAATAAGGGGTTAAAATGACTGATAGAAGATACTAAAAGAGGGTAAGCAAATAAAGCTGCTTCCTGAATATTATTCCTTTTACTATCCTCAGCATATTTTGATAAAATTCAAGGAGGACTAGTTTTAAATACCTTTTATGACAGAGTTTTAGTTTTTCTAGCAGAGTATTTAGTAAAAGCTAAACATTGATGTCAGTGATATGAAGTATACTTATATATAAGACACATGAGAGAAGGAAATTAACTAGAGCAGCTTTAATGATTTTATAAAATTCTATTTAAAGAATTCATAGGCTCTAGTTACTGTAACTCATGTAAAGAACAAAATCTATTTCTAAGAGTATAGCATAGGAATATAATTACAAAGCTAAGCAAGCTAACAAATACCCTCAGGCAGCTAATTAAACCTCCAGTATAATTTATAGAATTAGACTCTTACAAATGGATTAAACAAGCTAAGTGCAATCTTATCTCAAAAGCTTTAAATTTAAAAATAGAAAATACAATAGAATCTTATCAAATAGCAGCAAGATGTTCAAAGCAAAATTGTAAGGGTAGAATAGGAAATTTATATCTTATAGTAAAACTTAGAAAAGTATTAATGGCAGGAATAGTAAAATTTATTAAGCTCTTAAAAGGGATTGCAATCAATTAGGGAGGAATCTTAGAAAGAAAAACAAGTTAAAGATATTATGATTTAAAACTGCTAGTAGGAGATATAAAAGCTTAATTTTTAAATTCAGAATGCTGAATCTACGTTCAAAAATGAAATCTAGAATCTAAATTATTAGATAATCGACCTAAATGAGTAATTGAAATAAAAAAACTAGACTTTTTAAATATAGTAAAATAACTAGTAATAAAGTGTTTAATTTAACTTCAAATAATATGAATAGGAACAAAAATAGGAATAGGAAAATATTATATAAAAATAATCAGTTTAGGCTACATACAGTAAAAAGTAACCTGATTTTGATATTAAAAGCTTAAAAAATGGAAGGAAAAAGTAAGATAAAAAAAAGCAAGTGGATATTAATCTTATTTCAAAATATGATTAGAATTAATAAATTGCACCTAACGAAAAATTTTAGAAAGCAGAATATATTTAGTAAGTTTTAATATAATATAGGTAAAATAAATAATTGAAAGACTAAAATTAGATCCAAGCTATAGAGTCAAATTAAAAAAACAAAATGTTGATTAAAATAGTAGCAAGTATTAATAATTAGGAAGAATTACTGTATCCTGGAAGTAAAGTTAAGATTAAAGTGTAAGTTCCTATTTCAGATTGTTTTGAAATTAAAATGATCAAGATTTTTAAGCAAAGACGCTATTAATGGAAATATCAGGATAATACTACTGCTTTAATAATGTATTATAAGGTAAAGCTTCTGCACATATTGAAATAAGCTATGAAATTCCATCCATTCCAGAAGATTAGTGCGATTTGAACAAAATTAAGAGAGATTTTTTAATTAAAATGAATAAAAAGGAAAATTAAGCTCATGTTTTGGTTTCAAACATTTAGGAGTTAGAGTATTACGTAAATCAGCCAATTATAATATGAAAGGAAGTGAAACCCATATTAACTGTCAAGGGGGAGAAATTTACAATTCCATTTAAATTTTAATGCCAGCAACTTGATCTACCTGATAACTGTATTATTTATTGCGAAAAATACGAAATGAAAGTGGACATAAATTATTAAAACATATAAAACCAGGAATATGAAAGTGAAACATAGATATTTCCTTAAAAAAGCAAAGGTATTCTGGAGATGGTATGGAGACTAAGTCGTAATGGTAAAATGTTTGGAAAGCCACTAAAAGTCAATATTACTATTGAAGATAAAAAGAAATAGCCTTAAATTTAACTAGTTAACTTTAAAATATATTACATATTTATTCTAAGGTTTCTTACTAGCAAATAAATATCTTCTATTTGAATCAGAAGGACAAAAACCAAAGTACCTGTTCAGATTTCTGCCTGATTCTTTACATTAAGATTAGTAATAAAAATCCATTTTATCTATTATTTCTTGAACAATCTCGTCTAAGTATGCAATCTTTAAATTAGCCAAAGAAACATAACATTAACTAAATATTCTATTAATTAGAAATTATTCTGAAGATATCAATAATTAAACATTTTAAATGTTTACTTCTTTTCCTCTCTTTTTTAGTTTCTATCTTACTAAACTCTATCTAGACTAAGTTTATAACTATAATCTAAAATTTAGTACTGCTAGACCGTTCAAAAGGTTTGAATAAGTGATTTTTCAAAGTTTGTTCAATAGAAGCAACTAAGTTATTCTCCTTTTTCATGCAGATACTTATTATTATTCTAGAGGTTATTATGATTGCTTTTTATAATAGAAAAGTGCTGAATAATTTTAAAGCTAAATTAGCTTTATTTATTGCTTATTATTATAGACAAATATAACTTTTTTTGCTATATCTAATCTGATTATATTATATATCTTTAATACCTTTAAGTTTTATCTTTCTTTAGGTTTTTATATTAGATAGATTTTGAATATCAGCATCATATAATGTAGCCTTTAGGCTATTTTAAATGTTAGACTTTTGCTTTTCTTTGAAGTGTGATACTATTTGATAAATTTCAAGTCTATCATCTTATAATATTGGACTCTACTTTCTCCAAATGAAGGCACTATTTCAGATATCTTCTATATTCATTATTACTTCTTTATAGTCCCTAAAAGATTAAAATCTCAGCAATAATATACTTGAGAGCTACATTCTAAGTCAATATTTTTAAAGTTCTCAGCTCTAACTAAAGTAAAGGTTAGAAATGTAAAGCTAAAAGTATTGAGTAGTAAGCAAAATATAGAGGAAGTAGGTATAATTGGCAGTATGAAGGTGAAGTATAGTAAGAAATGATTTAAAGGTAAGTAAATAGTAATAAAATCATTAAGAACTCATCATTAAAATGAATTCTAGATCTTCTTCTTAAAGTCTAAGTCCTCCTTCTGCTAGATGAAAAATGAGCCCCCCTTCTGCTAAATGAAAAAACACTTCTCCAGTAATTAGAAGGAACTAAGAATCTCCTGAAATATAACGTTAAAAGGAACCGTCCATTGAAAAGTGAGAAGTACCTAGATCGTAGAAATAGATAAAAACGTAGCTAAATGCCTAGGAATAAAAGGTGTTGCCTAGTATAGAGTAAACAAGTTAAAAAGAAGCTCCAATAGAGAGCATAAAAAAGATACCGATATAGAGGAAGAATTCCCTTCAATAGAATCAATTAGGAAAGAAATCTCTTATAGTTAGAAATCTGGTAATTTTCTATTTAGCCCTCAAGTATAAAATTTGAAGACTTGCAGTAATACTTTGGAAAATTTGGAGAAATAAGAGACGTCTATCTTCCTCAAGATTTTCATACGAAATAATCAAGAGGCTTTGGATTTATAGAATTTGCTAGTCAAGATCAAGCAGATAAAGCTTTAAAAGAAATGGATGGATTCGAACTAAAAGGAAAGTTCTTAGATATAGGCTACGCTAAAGCGAGACGTAAAACAGTAAGTAATAACACAGCCTAATTAAATGAGGATATAAGAGAAGTCAAGCAGATTTAGTTCTACAAATCGGTCAAGAAGTCGCTCATGATAGTGCTTAATTTAGCTTTTAAATAGACTTTATCCAATAAATTTTCTTATCAACTTTAACTTCTAAACAAAGCAACTTAAGTGAAGGAATTTCGTATACCATACTTAATTAATTTCACCTTGTTTGAAATACACAAGCAACTGAGTTCTTAGTAATTTTAAATATTTTCTTAAGCATGAAAATTCTTCTAAAATAGTTTGTTCTTTAAATTAGCATAAAAATGTCTAAAAAGATTGAAAAAAGTTTTGAAGCTATGACTTAAAAAGGTAAATTTAGCAAAGGATTAAAAATACTACAAAAGGCAATAACTGCATGCAAAAATCCAGAAATATAGTATTCTATATTTGAAGTGATTTCCAATCGGTGCTAGAATATTGTCTATAGAATTATTTCTTAACCTCCTGAACTTGATTAAATAACTAGATCAGATCTGGAGGATTTTAATTAAAAGACTGGACGAATTTCTGAAATAATAGAAGTAATTAGAGAAAGAGTGAGGATAGGAAAAATTTTGGAGCCTAGGAATGATTATGACCTAATAAAGCAGATAGAATGAGACTTAAATGTTATAGATCGCTTACTAAAAATAAACTATAAAGAAGAAATTTATCGTTAAAGCTTGTAAAAATTGGATTAATAGGGCTAAAGAATGAAGTAACTGGACGAGTTCTAGTCAAAGCTTTTACAACTTCTAGCTTACTACAATAAAAACCAGGTAAAGATGACAAAGTAAGTCGATATAACAGAAAACGAGAAATAAGTCTTGAAAAAACTAGCTGAAATTTACAAGCATAATCCTGATAAAGTGATAGAGTTTTACGTATAAAGGAAGCCTGGCATAATATACGAGTTAAAGGAAAAGTATATTTAAGAAGTTTCTAACAACTAAGAGTAAAACTATAACTATGGGATGATTTTTAAGCAAGAAAATTTATATTTCGAGACTTAACTGGAAGAAGAAAAGCAAGATGTGAAAGACCAGAATAATATAAATTAGGAATTTGAAAAAAAATAAAGACAAGAACCTCAAAAGTAAGAGGAGAATTAAAAAAGAGAAAATTAAACTTAAAATGAAGAAAATGTAAAGGAAAATCCAGTTGATTTACCTTAATAAGATGAAGATTAATAAGATGGGCATAATAAAAAAAAAGAAGAGAAGAAATTGGAGGAAGCAAAGATTGAAGCTGATAATGTTCCTAAATAAGATTAAAAAAAGTAGCAAAATAATTAAAAATTTATGTCTAGTTCACATAATGAGAAGCATGAAAAGCACTAAAAAATTAAAAATTAAAATGAAGAGAAAAACTCCAAACGAACTTGTAGTTATTATAAGAGTAAGTAAAAATAAGATTAGCAGTAAGTTTTTATTTAGAAACATAAGATCAAAAGAGACTGTGATAAAAGAAGCTGAGGTTCAACAAGACTAAGAAAATGAATATTAAATAGAAGAAAAAAAATAAGAAGAATAAGAAGAAAGCTAGCAAAAGATCGAAAGACAATATCAAGAAAATAATTCTGAAAGTGATTTTATGTATCAAAGTTTGCAAGCATAAGATTAAAAATATTAAAAGCTTCTTAAGGAAATTTTATAAGAGAAAATAGATTTAGAGCAAAGATATGAAATTTAGTAGTAGAAACTTACGAAATGCAAAAGTTAGTTATAATAAAAAAAAGAAGATGAAGAGAAAATGAAGAAATACCTTTAAGAACTTTAAGAGCAAGATATACAAAACAGAGAACACATCTAAAGAATAGAATAGAATTTGTAAACGCTAAAAGAAGAAAATGCTTTGAGTAAAATAGATAATTAAAAGATATAAAAAGAGTTATAAGAAAAGGAATTAATAGCAGAATAGGAAAAGAAAAGGAATCTTGAAAAGTAAAAATAGAATGAGGAAATGGAAGAAAAAATAAAAGAATAAGGACTATTTTCTTAAAAATAAATCCAAGATATAGAAGAACTTAAGCTAAGAATAGGTAATTAAGAAGAAATTATAAGAAACTTAGAAAGTGAAAAGACTAAACTTAGTCTTATTGCTTAAGAAACGGGATAGGATTTATAAATAAAACTAGAAGAGAGTTAGTAAAAGCTAAAATAAGCTTACTAAAAGATTTCAGACATGGAGAAAGATAAAGAAATCATAAACAAATAGATGCAGGAACAATTTGAAATTGAGTAAAGCAAACTTAAACAGATAATTATAAAGTAAGAAAAGGAATTGAAAGAAATTCAAAGTTAATTGGAAAAGAAAAGCGAGTTAGAGACTAAAAATGAAGAACTGCTTTAAAAATCATAACAAGAAAATAAGTAATAGAGCTAAGAAGTTTAACACTATATTAAGGAAAACTAAAAGCTTAAGACTGAAATAATCCAATTGACATAAAGGTTAGAGCAATAATTTATAACTTAACTAGAAAAGTAAAAAGATTTTGATACTGCTTAGAAAGTAAAAGAAGAGCTAGAAAAAAGAATTTAAAGATAAGAAGAAGATCTTAATCATCAAATTCTGGAGTTAAAATAAAAAGTAGACAAATTTAAAAGTTTATTCGAAGAAAGTAGCATAAAGCTATCTTAAGCTTATGAAAAAAATTAAGAGCTAGAGTAAGATTTAAAGATATATAAGCAGAGCTAATTTCCACAAACCGATTAATTATCAACAGAGAAAATAAGTAATTAGAACTTAAGTTTCGAACAAAAATACAGATACTAAAAATAAGACTTTCCAAATAAAGACTAAAAATAAAATTTGTCATCACTAAATGAATAATAATCTACTAATTTAGAAGAAGATATATAGAAAAGGCTAAAATAAACTTAAAGAAATAATTTATAACGTCTTTATTAATAAATAACAGGTTTTAGTTACTAGTTTGCAAATTAACAGTAAAGTATGCAAAACATTAGCCCTTATAAGTAATAAAGTTAACAATAGAACAGTTCGTTTATATAAAAGCAGGAGATTGGTTAAGAATATGTTTAAAGATATAATAAAAATTTAAATCCAGAAATAGATTTACTTTCGAAGCAAGAAGAGAAGGGTAAAACTAGTGCTTAATAATAGTTTTGACTTCTGAGCGCTTAAAAGTTAGAAAAAAATCAACAAGTTTTAGAAAATTTATATGAAAAACAAAAAAACTGGGATTAGAGAACAAGCAAATATACTTGAGTAAAAAAATTATTGAAAAATGGCAACTGAAACTTTTTTTATAATTTGAAATTTAAAATTTTCCATTTGAATAATATAAACATTTTATTAGTCCACAGCAATGTATTTTCACTCTTCCTTTAATTATTTTTCTATCTACGATACTACAATAACTACTACTATCTAATTAGTTCTTATTTCTTCACTCCGAATTTTATCTGATATAGTTTAATCAATTACCTGGTTTTAAATTTTGTAGTTGATGAAAAATTTAACTGTAAATTACATAAACTTATCTTAACATAATATAATCCTTTATATACCCTAGCATTTTGTATTTAATTAGCTAACTTTAGTTAAGATTTAAATAGCTACTTACTAGAGATACTATATCTAATTCAATATGCCTCTATAAGTATTTTTCCATCTTTCTATACTTTCTTTTATAAACTTGAGTTCCTTTAGCAGATCTAATAAGCTCTACTTTTCTAGTTCTCTTTATTATTTAGACTAAGTTATTGTTATTATTTTTCCTAAATTAATGATGCTAGTATACTAGTTAATTACTTAAAATTAACTAAAGAGAAATTAAAAGAGACATATTAGCTCTATTTGAGCATCTGCATATAGAACATTCATACTTAACCTTAGAAGCTTACTATAATGCTTAAAATTTAGGCTAATAACTCTCTTTTGAGATTTATTTAGTAGCTTGATTAACTTCCTAAGCTTATACTATGAAAGCATATATGCAGTACAAATTATCCAAAAGCATTCTTTTTTAAGAATCTTCATTATATTTCCTTCTTTAGTCACATTAAGCAAATCAATTATAAAGATATAAAAGGGGGAAATAAACTTTAGCTATCCCATTATACACTGTAATGGAAATAAGATGGCACTAATAAAAATGATTTAGCTAGTTTAAATAGCATGTTAAATAAAGGCTTATAAGCCTATAGAGTAGAAGTAATCTTTAGAGAATTGCTACAATTGCATGAAATAATCTAAGCAATGAAGATGCAAGTAGATAGTACAAGTTACAATTAAATTACCATTATAGGATTAAGTAAAATGAGTATAGTAAAAATAAATGCTTTATTACTAGTAAAAGAAAACTTCTTTAGCTCTATCAAAATACTTTGAGCTTGTAAAATTATTTTAAGCAAATTAAAACCAAAATTTATGCTTAAAGAATGAGGAAGATAGCTAGTATCATAAAAATTATTAATGGAGTAATCAGTACTGTAGAGAGTTAGGTGGATTTCAAAAGAGAAACAGGATAAAATAGATTAGAGAGATGTAAATTAAGGTTTATTTAATTCAGTAACGATTGATAGCATATTAATGAATATCTTTATTTTTAATAAAATTAAGCAATTCATTTATTTCTGTATAATAAAGATATTAATAAGCCCAAGTAGATAAATAATAGAATACATTTTTAAAAATATTTGAAGCTTTATCAAAAGCCAAAGCTATTTGATAAACTTTAATGAACATAAAAACCATTAAGAAAGTGACTTTTTATACAATTAATGAAACTATAATAAAGAGGGGATCTAGCTCAAATGGTAGAGCGCTCGTTTCGCATACGAGAGGCAACGGGATCGATACCCGTGTTCTCCATTTTTATGATTTTAAAACGTTAAGAAATTTAAATGATACGAATCATTTTTAAGGAAATTATATAATAATAAATAAGCCGGTTTAGCTCAGTCGGTAGAGCGCCAGCCTTTTAAGCTGGTGGTCAAGGGTTCAAGTCCCTTAGTCGGCGTTTTTTTTACGTAATCAAAGTCTTACAGATTTTCATACACGAACTTTGAATAATTTGATGAATATTAGATTAGATATGTAAGGATATCTAAGATACATTCTCTAAATAAATGGTTAAGGTAAAATTTAAAACTATTAATATAACTTTATTAGTAAAATGCTTATTTTATTTGATATAAGCTCTAAAACTATAAAATTTTCACTAAGACTTATTTATAAGTCTTATCCTTCTCTAACTTGATAGATTATACCCTTTGATAAATTATTAAACTTCATTCTTAAATTGAAAGTCTTTAATTAACATTTTATGTATATGAATTGAGATTTTCTGATGGATAAGAAGAAATAGGTTTATTCAATTAAAGGTAGCTTAAATAAGACTGTATAATTTGGCTATCTAAGAGCTAGATATATCTAGAACTTAAGAATTAACTTATTTAATGTCTAAACCTTGAGCCTTTCAGAAAGTTATAAGAAGGTTTATCTTTAAAGCTTTAACTTTAAATTTTTATTCTAAATCAGACTATAAAATAATTAACTGAACTGTGTTATAAAGCAGGAATTAAAATAGAAGTAGATCTGCATAACTAAATCCTGTAATGGATTATTATAATTTGAGTTACTTATTAAGTTTGAAACTATAAAAGGAACTATAATAGTGTTAATATCAGAAAACTATTGATATACTAAAAGCTTAATTCTCCTTTATATTATTAAGTATTCATCTATAAAGACTGTAAATCTAGAAAATTTTAATAGAGGAAAAAACAAAAAAACCCTTTAAAAAGTAAAGCTATTTTTGAAAGCAATTTAATAGGTAATATAAATGTATAACTTGATTGAGATCCTTAGATATAGCATTTCAACTTTCCTAGTTAGACTTACAATCGATTAAGACATTCTTAATTTAATTTAGGTTATAATTATCTTCATTCTATGGAAAGAATTTACTTAATCACATTTCCAATTATTTTATATATTAAGACAGATTCTATTTTTACCTTTAGACTAGCTTCAAATTAACCTTCATCTATTATTATCCAGAAGCCTTACATATTAAATCTCAAGCTATTTAATCACTCTTGCCTCTTTATTAAAAGCATAACTTAACTTAATAGTTCTTTAAGCCTGTTAATTCCTGATCTATCAATTACTAATTAAACCTGATTTACTGCTGTATACTAAGTTTTTCTCATATCTACTTTATAATAGAGCTAAAAATGGCGTTCCTTTTTAGTAAGAAGAAAACTTTCTATTTAGAAATAAGAATGCATGAGGTAAAAATAAATGTACCTAATCAAGTCTTAGTGTCAGTGATTTTGAACAATAACAAGTATCTGTCTACCGATCAATCATCTATAGTAGTTGGAAAAGCGAAATTTTAAGAATCGTTTTGCTTTGAAATCTAGATGACGAAGAAAAAGGAATGAAAGTAGTTTTTTGTGCCTATTTCTATTTACACTCAAGAGAATAAAAACAGTAGAAGAATTAAATTTGGAAGTCTTTAAATTGAAGTTTCTGGTCTATGTGATTCTTAGTATCCCTGGATTAAAAAGGAGTTTGAAGTTATAAAGGCAGATGTATAACCTTGCAGTGTGGTAATTTCAGCTGAAATGAGGGACTAGATAAATGAAGAAAGCAGTAAGATGAGACAAATTCTTTTTAATAGAGATCTAGAGGAAAAGAGATCCAAGGACTTGTAAGAAGCTGAAATAATAAAGCATTCATAGCCTAATTAGAATAGTGAGTAAAACGAGTATAATTGAAAAGATGCTAAGGAGTCCACTTAAAGATCGGTTTCTTCTATCCAAGATTGAAGTTTTTTATAATAATCTTCAATTATAGAAAATCGTTTAGACAATAAACGCGAATTTTATAGATCGTAATATTAAGAAGAAAGGAGCGATAAAATTTAAGAGATCCCTAAATTATCTAATTAGATATAAGACGAAAGTTATAAAGAGGATTAATAGATCTAAGGTATTAAATTATAAAAGATCGTAAGTAAGTCTAAGTCCAATTATGAAATTACAAGTCAATAATAGATGTATTAAAATTAAAGCTTTAAGGGAAACTAAAAGGATTTTAACTATAAAAACGTATCAATTGAAGATCTAGATTCCGATTAAATTCAGTAATACATAGCAATGAGATAAAAGAAATCATTATGCTAAAGATTTGATGATAATTGATTAAATTAACTGCAGATTGAAGTATCACAAAAAAAAACTAGCATAGAAGGAAAGAATTAAACTGTCTAAAGTTGTAAAGAAACAGAAGAGTAAAAATTATCACATGAAGAGATTAGCCAAAATGAAGATTTCATCAGACAAAGTGCGAAAAGATTTAGCAATTGATTTGACTATGAATAAACTGAAGAGTCGTATCAAGATTAAGCCCAACAAAATAATGAAAACAATATTTTATCTACTTAAGTAATTTCTGCCAATTAAGAAGAAAAGGATATAGAAGAAGAAAAATAAATTTAGATAAAAGTAAAAGAAGAAAAAGAAAAAGAAAAAGAAAAAGAAGAGGAATTCTAGAAAAATGAAAAACAAAAAGAGAGAAATGAATCAGTCTAAAAGAATAACTCTCAATAAGTTATAGAAGTAAAAGATCCAGCTAAAAAAGACAGTAAGGCAGAGAATTTTTAGGAGGATAAAAATAAAAAATAAGAAGTTATTATGAATAAAAAGGAATAAAACAATGATAAAGAGGAAAAAGTAAAATAAAAATAGATAGAATAAGAATAAGAGAAAAAATTAAATTTGAAAGAAGTAAAAGATGTTCAGTCTTCATAGGAAAATAACAATTAATTAGAAGATAAAAAAGAAAACAATCTAAATATAATATCAACTATAATGAGAATAAGTTAGAGAATTCAAGATTTAATGTCTTAGAGATTTAAAGTCTAAGATAGAGAAAATCAATCTGATGAAGAATAAGATAAAAATGAAATGGTGCACCGTAGAAGCAAAAGTTTAAATTAATTTGAATAAAAAAAACTTTTTGAAGCAATAGAAATGTTAAACTAATATGGATAATATTCTCCCTTGTAAGAAGAATCAGAGTATGAAAAGGAACTAAGCGATATTTTAAGTAAAAAGTCATAGCCTAGCAATAAAAATAGCACTGAAAATATATGGAATTAAAGACTCGTATAGTTAAGACAAAGAAGATCTAATTTTAAAACAAAAAACTTAAGAAATGGAATATAAGCTGACATGAGTAGTATAAGAGAAGGCTAGAAATATGACAAGGAAACTTGCAAATGTCTAATATTTTGAAAGAATCATTTTTTAGTTTATCTAGATAGTTTATATAATACTTCTCTCTTTTACAGTCTAATTAAATCGACAGTCTAGTTAAAAAATAACAATTACTAGCTAAGTTTAAATCTTTAGAGCATTTGATATGTTTATTTATAAAATTTAACTATTAACTAAAGTTATTAAATGCATTGCTAAATCAAACTAACTAATTAATACATTCAAAAAAGTTTAGATTGTCAGATCAAAGATCTTAGTTAAATAAAGGGATATAAAGCAGCCAAGCTATTCAAAACCAAATCTGAAGGTAAATAAATATTTAGCTCTTAAAAAGTTTTGAAATTAGCAAGTAAAAAATCACCTTACTAGTAGCTTATATCATTAACTTATCCAATTGTCTACTTAATATTCTTTGACAAGATAAATTCACTAACTTCAATAAATTTCTAAAGATAAATCAATTGAAGGATGAAAAATACTTTATTTAGGAAAATTGAATTTTCATATATAAGGTGATTTATAATAGTTGGAGATATATAGATAAAGCTTATTTTTAAATCTATTAATCATCTATAATTTGCTTAGAACCTAATGGCCAAATTTTTATTTCTAGTTACCTTATTTAAACTATGAAAAATTTTATTATTATTATGAAAAAGAAAATAAGAAAAACTGTTTTTATATCTAAGATTAATGAAATTAGGTATATCTTAAGTTCTTCCTAAGCTAGAATTTGAGATATTTTTTGTATTTAGGCAATGTTGGCTTATAGAGTTTAGCTTCATATAACATAACTATTGCATCTGGCTAATAATTATGGTAGATTAGATGTACTGTTTTATATTTTTTCGTTTAATAACTTTTCTCTCTTATAAAACTTGAGTTTTCAATGAAAATAATTTGAAAAAATAATGTTTCTTTTAAAGTATAAAAAGAGGTTTTTAGTAATTCCTACCTTTTAATACTCTTGTAATAGCTTATTTAATAAGGATAACAGGTTCTAGTTATTTCACTTATACATAGGAAACTTAGTAAATTTTGTTTATTTAGCTGCTTGTTTTAGATAGATATGAAACATTTCGTAGTTAATAATAGTTAGTTTTCTCATAAATTCTATATCTTCAATTGAACTTCAGTTAGACTCTTAGCCCTTCAAAAATGAATGCTTACTATTTCTATTCGATAGGATAGATATTAAATTAGCCAGTTTCATATTTATTTTCCTTTATAGTTCGATGTATAATACATAATTCTTAAGTCTTCTACATCTGTAATTTTTAAGTTTCAAGATAGTACACTTCAGCAAAATAGGCCTAAGATTCAATCTTCTGATTGTAACTAATCTTAGATTATATAGGTTCAATTATAAAATAAATCTCCATATATTTAAAAATCTCTAATATTCCCAAAATTTTTCTCTCTTGTATCTTAAATTAAATTTATTCATTCTTATATACTCTTTTAGAATAAACTAAAAGGCTCTCATTTCATATTTTGCTACCTTAATCTTTATTTTCATACTCAATAAAAAAAAGAATGATAATTATATTTCAGATCTGTTTTATTACCTATCTGCAAGAATTTTTAATCCTACTAAATTCTAATTTTATCAAATGAATCTAAGTTAAGATTTTTATATTATACATTGATTTAGCGTCTCGTTAATCCCTTTTAATAAGTCTGGTATAAATATAAAGATCCAATGTACTAAATATATTGATAATATTTAACTCTTATCATTAATCGGAAGCTTTAATCTCTTTGCTTTTGTTCTTTTTAACTATTTAAAATGGGATTATCTATTTAAATTTATTGACTCATCATTCATTTATTACTCATTCCAACTTCCCAAATCTTTATTACTTACATTATATTTTAAACTAAAGTTATATATTACTTTACAGTTATTAGAATCACCAAAAAGTAATGCTCTTTTAGTTAGATTGGCTTTATATCATTTGCTATCCTTAGCAATGTGAACCCTGTTTATATCCTTTTAGATAATGATGCTTTAAAACTAGAACTTAGAATTATAAAATACTAACTGTTAAGCTGGTAAGTTTTCTTAATGACTTGATGTTGAAGGTGTCAAGATTGGATATCTCTTAATAAAAATTTCAGTAAAATATACTTAAAAAGTTATTAGCAATCACTATTATCAGTTAGTTAAGTTGCCATTAAAGCTTATTTATATATATACATGATACAATATCAAGCTGGCTTACTATATATTCAGCTTCTATTGTGCTAATACAGCTTTTATATTGATAAGGATGTTTAAAACTGGTTTAAATGCTTGAAATATTTAATTTTTTATATTTAACTAAAATTTCCCTTTTAGATTATATGTTACTTTATTCACACTACTCTCTCTATAAATACCTACACTATTATAATAGACTAGCTCTATTGATTTTATATCACTGTTCTTGTTCAACACCCAACTAAGCTATTGATAGCACTATTAGTTTACTCTATTATAAGCTAGTAATGATTGAGAATAAGTTGTATTAATGCTTTGTGAGCTGAAAGAGTTTAATTTATATGGTTTAAATTCAGCTTAAAAGGCTTTTTTATTCAAATGAACGTTTATTTTATAAAAATGTTTTGCTGCTTTGTAGAGAGCCCTAAATAGCTACCTTAAGAACTTGACTTTATGGATAATTATGAAGACTTACTCGGATATGCCTTCCTTAGGCCTAGTGAGATATTTTTGGGATTTAAGAAGTATGCTCAGTCTAGGTAGTTTTGTATGAAGTAGTTGCAAGCTGTGTTAGCCTATCTGAAAGTAGCTTCTTTTTAAGAAGAAGAAATAAGCAACAGTGTGAAGTAGTTTTATCAGTGGTTTAATGTTTAAAGACACTACAGTCTTTTGAATCTTCTTACTTGTGCAATCGCTCTATCCAAAAAATCCAAAATAAAGGAAAGAGCTTTATGTTTATTTAGAGCTTTAGATCCTGAATGCACTGGTAGAATAAGTAAAAGTTAATGGGCAGAAATGGTTTTTATACTTCTAAGTTTAGCTATCGAGTATATTCCAACATTCTGTTAGAATTATTATGAGAAAAGCTAATAGCAAGTATAGAGAATCAAAAGCCTTTAATAAGCTTGAAGGTCATTACGAATTGAGCGCATATTTTTAGAGTTCATCTTTCCAAGTAATAAGGATTCCTTCATTGAAGAAAGCGCTTTTGTTCTCAAAATATTACAATTACACAAACTAGGTATTGATTTTACTAGCACTAAAGGGATTAGATAATTGCTAACAAGAGCCTTACATTATAAAGCCAAAAAGCAAGTCAGTCCGATAGAAGTTTCCAAATAATGAATAGTTTTTTCATTTTTTTCATAAATTTTCTTTCTATAATTTATAAATTAGTTTGTTAGCATAGTACCATTATAATCCTTTCTCTTCAATTTAAGGGTAAATTAAAGCTGTCTTGTGTATATTTAGGTGATTAATATAATATTATGACTTAAACAATTATAAGTTAAGCTTGTAAGTAACTTTGAGAAGATGAATAATGTTTCAGATCTATAATATAATTGCTAGCTAATTGATGATAAGTTGCTTTTGTAAAATCTAAAAAACTAATAACTTAAGGTTATCTCGCCTGAATAAAGATTCCTATTAAATAGACAAGAGCAAGCTTACTTTTTTGTAAGTATCCATTATTTAATTTCTTATGTGATCTCTAGTATTTAAAGAGCTTCAATAATCAAATACTCGAATGCAGTTTCTTATGCTAGCATTAACTAGAACATAGCAAAGGTGAAGTAGCTAGAAATTATTCTAGACACTTAAATAGTTTTAAGTGTGTAGTTTTATTTCTTTTTAGTCTTCAGACTTATATTAAGCTTCTTCAAATTAGTTAATAGAAAAACTAAAAGATACTAATACTTATAGGAATGATATCAACACTTAAGCCAGATCACAAGCATATTTCTGCTTATCAAAACATAGCTCTAATCACTTTTAAATTGCCTTAAAAATACAACCAATCAATATCAACGTAGCAAGTGTCATAAGAAAATAAATCTATATCTTGTTATATTTATTAGCTGATATGACTACTTGTAGCCAATAGATGTATTTAAAGTTTCTATCCTTCTTGCTAAATTAAAATTAGGTAATTTAAGGATAAAAAGACCTTTAAAATTTATTATTACGAAATTTATTTGATACTCAATTTACCTTTCTTTGGTATTTTCTTGATAATTGGTTAATTTTATAGTGAGAGGCTATTTTATCTTGATAACAATGGAAATAGTTTAGTTATAAGTATAAATAGTTATTTATATATGAGCCTATTAGCTCTTAGAATGGCTATAGCTTTAGATATGCTCATTCTATACATTAATCATTTCCTGGTTGAAATAAGATCTTAGTGAATAGATTGAGAAATTTTTGTTCTTGGTTAAAAAGAAAGAAGAATACCCACTGAAATGAAGCTTCTTATTTAACTGCACGATTATTAAATAAATACTCTAAGCTCTATATCTTAAATTTGGCATCTAGAACGAGAGATAAAGTTTTAATAACTAAGCTAATAAGAAAGCTAAGAAGTTAGCTTAATTAATAGCTAAAATAATTGAGGCTTCTTAAAGAATAAAAGCAATTCTCATTTAAATGAGACTATTTAAACTTTGCTTCTCCAGAATGGTTATAAAGGTAAATTATGCTATAAAAACTAAATTCATAATCTAATTGACAACTCTTGATGTTTTATTGATATCACCAGAGTGTTTGAAAATAGAGTTTATTTTAAGTAAAGATAGAAAGGAAATTTTTATTGAAATCAGTCTTAATGTAAGATAATATATTTTTTAGTTTAGTCTAATCTTTTTTTCAGTATCAATTGAAAAAATTATTTTTCTTAGGGCTATTTAAAGTATGAAAGGACATAAAAAGCTATATTTTATTTAAAGGGCATAGTTTATATAACGGAATAATTCTCTCTTCATGTTACTTCACTCTCTCCTTTTTAGGTATCCCAAGCTTTTAAACTTAAAGCTTTATTTTAGAAGGTTGTTTCATTTTTTTGAGATTAATACAATTTGAGTTTGAGTATTTCTAAGTTTCTTATATAGATCATCTAATACAGCTAGCTACCTTATTAAATAAGAAAGGAAATATTTAGTTTTATTATCACATTGTAAACTGGCTATGATTGACAAATTATTTATGCTTATTGCTATCTTTTTAAGTTAATTCTTAAATAATAAAGCTATAAAATCATTGATCTAAATCAATAAATTAGCTATCTAAAAATGTTTAAATTTAAGCCTAAAATTAGGTTCCTTTTTTATATATGTGAAATAATTTAAATGCATTGCTAATTTAAGAAGGTACTAAAAGTATTTTTATAACTAAGGCTTATATAATTTTAATTGTTGACTGATGCTTATTATGATTATCTATATCTAATGGTTTAATTTCTTTATAATGAAATCCTGCTCAAGTCTCGTATAAGCAAACATTCCAAGTATAAAGCATAATCTTCTAACTTCTTTGATCATATCAGGTTTACCTCTACCTTCCCAACATTGAAATATAGTTTTCTTAAAATCGTTTCGCTCATTTATTAGCATCGACCCAATCCTATAAAGTCTGTTTCTCATAAAAGGATCAATAGAAAAAGTATAAATAAGCAGAATAATGAGAGAAGTAATGGGGGTATAAGGATAGAGAAGGAGGTAGGTATTGATGGGTATTAATTTATTATATATTTAAATTAAATTATGCTTTAGATTTAGGTTTATCAGTCATTTTTTATTCTTGAGTAGATTGTCCATACGAATATTGAAGAAGCTAAGTAACCTATTGAACCACATACTAGTGCTATTATGATGCTGAAGATTCCTAATTAGTATAGAGTGATTTTAACTTACCTGCATAACCAAAGTAGAACATAAACTGGTAAATTCCGTGCATTTTGGTATGTGCAAAGAAGTAGAAAGCATATAGGTATACAAAGCCTCCAGTTGTAGCTGAACTACAGAAACTGTGCCAATGCCAGCGATAGTCTTCGGAGTTGAGTAGAATGTAGGTGGATACTATGCTAACACATGCAGAGCAAATTAGTAGCATACAAAACACAGCCAAAGCAAATCCATACACGTAATAAAACTTATAGTTGTAGAAAGACTAGAACACGTAATAAGTTTCTGTGTAGATAGCTAAGAAAGTTAATCCTCCTGAGCAAAGGAATAAAACTAGAGGTTGAGCATACCAAGGTTTTAATTTTATAATTGGTTGTCTGACTAAATTAGATTTTGCAGGAGGATCAACCTTTATCACATTTCTTCCTAAAATGGTTCCGAATGCATACATAGGCATATAAATTAATGTGACTGTCACTAAGATGAGCATTAAATGTATTAAATGCATCTAGTTGGCGGAATGATAAATTGCTGAAATGAGATCAAGCCAAACCATTACAAAGGTAATTGTTCCTGGAATTAGTAAAGCACTCAGTACCATAGTTTAAATCCATTTTTTTCCGTCGTTCAATTTATAAAATCTTCCACTACTAAAACCACCAACCATACCTAAGAATGCCCATACTACAAATAGCATGGTTGTTAAGCTTCCTGGAACTTCATAGAATTATTCCGCAATGCATAGAATTATTGCCCCGAAAATTACTAAAATTAAGTGATGACCAGAACTCGTAAAGGCAGTGAAAACCATAAGTTGAGGTGGAGGTCTAAAAACTTCATTTGCTACTCTTTTCCATCCTGTTTCTTCTGCGAATCCAATTTCTCCTCGTTCCATTTCTTGTTCTTTCTTTTAAATTCTAGCTATATCACTGGAAGTAACTCTTAAAAGTATGAAAGTTACAATTCCAAGTAAAAATAAGACTAACAAGAAGGAGTTTAGTAATGAAAACCAATGAACGGATCCCTCAAAGAACTCAGGCTCTAAATATCGTTTAAATCTTTGAGCGAAGTTTTATCTTGTTGGGACTCAGTTGATGGAGTATTTAAATGTTACCTACATATCATCTTCTATTGGAACAGGTTCAGTATTAGTATAATTGATTTAGATGATTTGATCACTGTTGTATGATATTTAGAACTTCTTATGTGTATACACTAGCAGCATTGGCTCATCAAGTTGTACAGTCTCTCCAACTACTCCCCAAACAGGTAGCTCATCAATGTAGAATAAAGTCCAATACTAGTTTTCAATTGCTTACCTCAAAACTTTAGACTATTGTTTATCTAAAGTCATTTCGCATAAAATTTAGTCCTAGACATCGATTTTAAACTACAGATTATGTAGAGAATCAACCAGCTCATGGCCTTCAATTGCTTCTCCAATACTATGCAAATGAGCTTTCTCTTAACCTTCTCCTCTACAGAGTCCCAAAGTATCGTAATGATAAGTTTCCTGAGGATTTGAGTAAGGACCAATTTTATTGTACCATATAACAATATTTTCTCCTAACTAATAGTGATGGGAATTTTCATCCGCTTTAATCAGCACAATCAATAAGCTTAATATAACTTATTTTATGAGGATTGACATTTTTAGGTAAGAAATTTATTTAAAATCTTTAAAAAAATATGTGATTATCATCTCTTATATTCCATTATGACATCTACTCTTTAAATCAACCAATATACAAACAGATATCCTTTGTTGCTATCACTTCTTCTCTTACACTTACTCCTTTTAAACCAAATTTAAACTACTATATAAGCTTCTCAATCTAAAATTAACTTAAAAATTGATCTCATTAATATAATTAAACTGAACTATGCTAATTATACCTAAGCAAATTTAAATTAATTTGACTTTATATCTTTATATTTTCCTTCTATTTTCTTAAGTTAAAAGTTATAAGAAAAGTCAGTTGATATTAATATCTTCTGGGTATTTAAACTAAGTACTTTATACTATAAATTTTTATCAAATACAATCAAACTAAAAGCTTTCATTTAGTCATAATGCTTTAAATTTTATTTATGTAATCATTAATAGATATTTAGCCTTCATAATTTCGTTTATGCTTCTAATTTAAAACGAGAGTATTTTGCTTATGGAGATTAAAGTTGAAGCGACTAGAATATGTATATTAGATATCTATCTTAGTCAAACTTCTATTTGATATAAGCTAAGTTATGCCTATAAATGCTTAGTAAGCTAATTAAAAGCTAAACCCTTTCATTAGAGATACTTAAATAAATATAAGTCATTATTTCATTCAGATTAGGGAATGCAAAAGTATATAGAAATGCTTTGCAAAAAAGGCGTTTAGATGATTGAAACTAGTTAATGAATATATAAATAAGCTTTAAATGAATGATATTAGATTGTAAAAGAGAAATGATATATGGATGCTATATTTCTTCTATATAAATGGATTTAATTAATGCTAAGTGCTTAAATAGATGAATTTACAGTTTAACCCTAAGTTGAAATTAAGAAGTAATCTTAGAAATTATTTTAGTGAAATAATGATTGGAAATATTTTAAAGTTATGAAGCGTCATCATTTGTTTGTTGCCATGTTTTGCTCTATAGGAATAACTTAATTTTAATTTTGAGATTCTTAGAAATTGTGCTTGACAGCGAAGTTACTTTTGCTACCTAGCATCTTAACTACTTTTTGTAAAGTCACAATTTGTTTAACTCCTCCCATGCAAACATAAGGAATTACTTTTTCGTCAATATCTTTAAAGTTCTCAAAGACTTAATTGTCATTGACTCTGATTGAAGCTTCTCTTTTATTTTCTCTCATGTCTACTGTTATAACAATTATATCTTCGTTCTTGAATTTCAGAGCTTCAGAGTTTTTATTGGAAATTTCTGTTTTGAATTTTTTATTTTCCTTCTATCCTTAATCTACTAACTAATTTTCTATTGGCTAATATATTTGATTATTTTCTTCTAATATAATACCTTCACACTCAGTTTACTCTTCCCATTTTTTTTCCTCCATTTGGTTTGAGAATTACTCTGAAAACATATTCTAATTTTAATATTCTAGGATAGGAATAGGTTGATAAGCAAATCCGTTTTTATTTATAGCCCAAACTTTAGCAGTATCAAATCCATTCAAGCATTCATTAAGTTTTATTTTCTTTTCGAAACTTGCAGAGAGTAATCCTATAAACAAGTCAGCGAAGTTTTCATTTCCTACTTCTTTAATCTATATCCTAACAATATGGATACCTTCGTTAATCTCTTAGTTCAACAAAGCAGTCACATATTGATAAGAGTTTCCGTTCTTTATAACTGTTTTTCCAAAATCTGGCAAGCTCATATTTTAAGCCTAAGGATTAAGTTTTCATTCAGCATTCAGGTTTAAAACAGGAAAATCAGGTATTAGCTAGCTTATTTCTTAAGATATTTCTATTTGCTCTATCTTTTAGGATTCATAATATTAATTAATCTTCTTCAACTGCTCTACAGAGGATTCTTCCTGCTCAAAACGCTCCTAAGTATTTTTTAAATCAATTATCTATTAAAATATCGATATATCAATATCGTTTAAGTTGATTAAAGGATATTGAGGTTCATATTACTGCAACGACTTTTAGAAATAACTAACTATCTAGCATTTTTTTTTGCAATAGTCTGTGAGTTAACTTTCAATCTTGTTATTCACAAAATCTTCTATCATTTTCTAAGGTTTATCCTTTAAATCTAACTAAGCTTATATTTCCTTTTGCTTATTCTATATATTTTAACTGAAGCTTTAGAATTTTAGCTTTATGTCAGTGCCTTGCTAGATTAGCATTTCACAGTTTTTAGCCCTTTGTTTGACTATTGACTATTTCATTAAACCTATTTAATGCTCCATTTTTTTTATCATGCTTTCTAAAAAAACATACTAGTTTTCTTAATTTACCTCAAATTCTTTAACGATTTCCTGTAAATATAAGCTACAATTTTTCTCCTGGTTTAGTAAATCTTCTAACTTATTTTAAAAAGTCTCAAGTTTCATGTTATTTAGTTTCTTCATTTCCCAGATTTCAACAACTTAGCAAGGCTAGTGCTTCAAGACACAATAGCAGCAAAGACCTCTTTAGTGATTTTAGCACCAAGCAAATTAATCTTACACCTCATGGCCATTTTCCTTACATTTTTCGAGCTGCTTCTCCATTTTATTCTAAAAGGGGAAATATTATTTTTATTTTCCTTTTTATAAAATAATTTATTTAACTTACAGCCATTATTATAAATCTACAAAGCTAGATCAGTTTCTATCTACTTTTTCTTTCTTATATACTTAATTCTTAAAGCTTTATAAGTCATTATGTTCCTTTAATATTGTCCCTTAGAGAATGAAAGTTTTTAAGCTTTATAAAATTAGAGATAACTCAAGAAGCTCAAAGTTTAAGATATGGAAGATTTTCCTTTTCTTAATCTGTATACATTTCTTATCTCCTCCTATTAACATCCATAATTAGTAAACCTTATTAGATTCTTCTTCACCATCAACTACCTTACTTGATTAGAATGGCTCTAAATAGCTTAAAATAGAAAACAAATAACTACTTTAATCTTTGCTAGCTAGTACATTATAAATCTGACTAAGTTTGTTACCTTCCTTAAGTTTTAGAAATAAAGCTTAGACGCTTACTTGCTAGTACTTTAGACTTTTGTGTATTTTACTATTTATAGCATTAAAATACTACTGATAATAGCCAACTTGATTAAATTCTTATTGTCATGGCTATTAAAGGAAATATATTATCATAAAATGAAATCAGCAAAACTTAAACTTTATGGGAAAGAGGTAAGATTCCATCCTGCTTAATCTCAAGTTGGTAGATAGGATTTATCAGGCAATGAGTAGCATTTATAAAGTACAGCCACTTCTTAATTTAAATCTAACCTGTAATGAAGTGCTTAAATTAGCTTAGAGGATAAAATACCAAAACACTAGTCAAATAATAGCTGTATAGTTTCCATTAAATATAAAGCTTAATCTGTAATTATTAAGTCTAATGTTTCTAAATGATATTTGAAGTCTCTAATTTATTAAGGTTATAATCGAGTAAATGGTATATAAATTAACTATTAAGATAGATAGGCTAGGTGAATCAAGCCTATATTACTACTTTCGTATAAGCATTATTTCTAAGCTTGATTTCTAAATTCATTATAATTGCTTAAGCTAAGACTTTTATGAAGATTTAAATGTTTAGCTATATAGGAAAAGCTGTTTGATATAAGCATCATTTAACTTAATAGTTTTTCTATCTATAAATTTATTTATATTCTCAGCTATAGCAAATCTCACATAATTAGATAAGCTTAATTTCACTTTACTTTTAAGAAAACTAAAGTATATGAAAGATTAAAATACCATTATAAATAGTACATCTTCTAAAATTTTACCTAGTAAATTCATTTTATCGTTCTATTTTTAAGAATATATCAATAACCTACTTGAGATCTAGATACACATTTTCATATAACTATCTCTTTCTGTTTAGAAAGCAGGAAAACAGGTCAAAATATTTGTTATATTTCAGATAAAAAATAAGTTTATTATCTTAAACCTTAGATATCGTTATTAAATAAGGAAAGCTAATTTAATATCCCTATATATAAATAGACTAGCTCTGATACCTATTCTATTTCTAAGCTTCTATCCTCTCTACAGCTTATTTTACAACTATTAATTATTCAGCATTAGTGCCTAGAGTTATAATGCTAGGCATAACTTATATATAACTTCTCAATAACAATTAAAACCTCCATCCCTTTAATCTTTTTACTTGCTCATAATAAAATAGATAACCTAACAACTATAAATACAGATGAAGGAATAAATGCTTAATAATTTAATTATCTTAGCTAAATACTTTGAGATAACTAATACATACTAAAGTACTTCTAAATGTTCTTAATGTAACGCTTAATTAAAATTCTGCCTTTTTCTATTTGCTTTTAACTAAGTCATTCCATATTCCTTCTTACCTTTTATTTTGTTTGCATTTCCCTCTGTTAAACATATAACGGCAAGAAATTCTAGTATAATAGCTATCTTTTTATACTAAGCTGTTCCATTACAGCTTTCTTTGGTGTTATCAATTTACATATAGAATAGTAAGAAAAGCCATGTTCCACTCTATAATACACTAATATAGAAGAAAAGTTAAAAAGTGGTTAGTAAATGAAACGAAGGTAGAAATGGATTTAAATGATAGGCATTTAATTAAGCAAGTTGAATAGTATAAAGGTAATTTCATAAAATAAGTTAAATGTCAAATTTAAACTAAAGCTTCTAAGCTAATGCTTTAAATTCGAGCAAAGTCTCGCTATAGACTACTGGGATATTCGATGAAACAATTTTCAATGTGCCCAAGGAAGGAGACCTTGATTTACCTAACGCTTTCAAAAGGAATATTAAGTCAGAAAGTGAAAAATAGTAGGTGAAAATCAAAAAAGTAAGGATAGAGGAGAATAAACCTTCTAATAGAGAACTTAGAAAGAAGGAAGATTTCAATCATTTTAACTAAGGAGATGCTGCTAAATAAAATAGCACGGAGGAGGATCAGAGTAAAGACAATAAAATTACTTTGGATAATAGTTAAAATAGCAATAGCAACGAAAAATCTGCAATATAATTATAATCCCAAAAACTAGGAATTTGGCCACTGATTAGGTATTTAATCTTCAGTATAATTTTCATAGTAATAGTCTTAGACTAGACTAAAAATTAAGAATGCTTCCTGAATATAAACTCTGTGGAATAATGACTTGACTAATCAACAGTTCAAAAGTACTCAGAAATTTAAACAGAATAATAGTTTATAGTATGGGTAAATCTAAGCTTAACAGACATACTACTGCCATCTGATAATTTAAGGTTAATGTTTCCTGAAGATGAGTAGCCATAGTATAGAATTCATCTGTTTAACAAAGTAATTTCTGCAGTTAGATTGTCATAAAGAAGAGTGAAATTGATTGATAACGATAGTCCAGGGTATATCGGTGTAAAGCCTTAGATATGAAGTACAAAGCAGTTGGATATAAAAAATTTCCAAAAATAGCATGAATCTATAGTACCTTACGGTGGGGTTAATAACGATTTATGAAAATATTCCTCAGGCGCACATGGAGGAGGATTTTTCGAATATTTCGACTTTTATAACGAATCAGTTGCCGATATATATAAAAAACTAGGAAAGATGATAATTAAGAACTGAATAGATAGATAAACTAACTTAATCTTTATAGAGTTTGTCTTATATAATGCTAACTATTAGTTTTTCACTTATGTAAAGCTAACTATAAAAATAAGTTCTTCTGGTATGTATATTCCTTAGAAAAGACTTGAAACTTTTCCGATAGAACTATATGAATATGGAGCTATTTGGCGCCTCGCTTTGGAGATTATTCTGCTTATTATGACAATCGTTTATATAGCTTTAGAGCTAAAAAAAATAAAAGAGGATGCCAAGCTGTTGTTTCTTAAGAACTAGCAAAGTGATCAAAGTGAAAGTGATTAGGCAATGCAATAGGAAAGTAAGTAAAGAAGAAAAAAGATTGCAGATAAAAACAAAGATAAGGCTAGTAAAATAAAATAAAATGTTTCAAGCTCTCAATCAAATAATGCTATTAATGAATTGCAAATTTAAGAGGAAATAGAGGAAAATAAATAAGATACACTGAACGAAAGATAAGATACATCAAAACTAAAACGATTGAATTCTTTGAAGGATAAATTTAATGTAGTCAAGCATACTAAAAAGCTGAAGATGCTCAAGTTTTATCTATAAGCTAGCAAAATATACTTTTCGAATATTTGGAACTGGCTTGATATAACCGCTCTAGTTTTCATACTTGCTACTCTCAGTCTCTGATTTAAATACGTAAACGACTCTTTTCGTAAATCTTTTGTCAATGATAGCAAATTTTATCCAGGTAGCATCGAAATAATAGATAAATTTTGGGATTTTAGCGAATTTTGGATATAGTATAAAAGAATTCAAGCAGTTAGTTTATTCATTAACGTACTAAGAGTATTCAAGTATCTGAACAAATTTAGAAACGTAGCTTTACTAAATAACACACTAGGCTAATCCTCAGGGTAGATCTTTCAATTCTTTTTGCTTTTTTTCACTCTCATTTTTGGAATTGCATTTGCATTTGAAACTCGATTTGGATCTTAACTTAAAGAATATAGCACTACTTGAAGCGCAATCATAAGCTCCTATTTTCAGATGTTAGGATATGTAGAAGAATACAAAGAGTCATTAACTATAGATGCAGCACTTTCCATAGTTTTCTTCGTATTTGTACAAATAATAATGATATTAGTCCTTGGGTCAATTATAACTGTAATAATTAACTCTACATATGATATAGAAAAATCAAAAATGGAAAAAGAAATTGAAGCAGAGGATAAGAAACAAAAGGATATCCATATCTTAGTGACTATGTATGAAATTATTTAGATTAATTGATTGAAGTTCAAGTTCATAGTAACATGCAAAAGAAAGTAAATCAAAAATATTTAGATTAAGATGGTTAATGCATAAAGCAATATTTAACAGTAATATGAAATTGAAGGAAGCGTTAAATCTTCAATCCCTTACGATACAGATTATGTAGATATCTTAGAAAATCCTGAATAACCTGATCGTAATATTATGACTAACTAGGAGATCGCTAATTTGAATAATTATAACAAAATAAAATGCTGAAAAACGATAGGGCAAACCATCATTGTGATGCTTTATTTCATAATTGTAATTTTAGTTCTGTACTTGTAGCTAAGCATAAAGACTTAATATGAAGTCACTGGATCCTAATAAAAACCCTTGCTAGATTCTTATTATAATAATGATGAATAAAGCTTAAAGGATTTATCAGTTCCTTCTTAGTGGTTTGACTGATTTGATTTTTTCCTCAATGAGTAGTTTACGTTCTACAATAATAATATCGTGTTTAACAAGTAAGGATATTTAGTAGGCTGTAATTGAGTTAAATCTACAAGTATCAATTTAGGGCCTTTAAGAATTTCACTTAGATATAATAAGTGAATTAAAAATGAAGTTTCTAACTGAAGGAAATATGAAAATTAAAAAAGATAAGAGCAAGAATTTATGCCCTGGGAAGATAACGTATCGTCAGAAAATAAAACTGATAGGATTGGATTGTAGTCAGGATAAGTTTATGAACACTAAGAGAACAATGGGTATAAGAATAAAGGAGCATTTATTACAAGTTTTGATCCAATGAACTCATCAAGATTCTATAAATCAATCGATGATAGGGTAATGAGCAATAGATTGAATTCTATAGCAATTGAATTTGTAACATACAATTAAGATTTGAATTACTTTTCATATAATGGTTTAGTTTTTGTAGTTACAAGTTCAGGATTAGTCAAGCAAAATCATCAGTTTCTTCCACTCAAAGTGTAAATATATTATAGCCAGTAAGATTATATAAGGCTATTCCTTGAAATTTTGTACGTTTTATTTGTCATTTACTATATATATAACGCAACAAGTAGAGTCTGGACTAGGTGGAAATAATATACTAAATGATATGAAGAAATAATCTATCCTTTCCCTAGGCACCTTAAATGGCTCAGAAATAGGATTAAACCTGAAGTTATTAGAAAATTGGAATTCGTTCTGGAGCCTATAACTATTTTAGACTTATCATCTGGTATTATCTCCATTATATGCACCATCCAGTGAATCATTTTTATATTATAAGATCGATCTTTTTCTAAGCTTCCTATGAGTGAAGACTAGACGAAATTTTGAAGTAAAATGGAAAATTTGGTACTTCTTTTTAGAGCCTATGGTATAACGGCTAGTTTTAACCTAGTTATTCTTTCAGTAAGAGTACTTACAAGCTTAACATCTATAAAGTATGTTTAGGTTGTAAATAAAGCTTTGAGTTTCTCTAAGCATGACATTTCTTATTTCGTCTTCATGATTTTCATTTTCCTAATAGGATTCATATTAATGGGTCATGTGGCATTTGGATCTCATCACTATTACTACAACAATCTTGGACTATCTTTCATAGCCACATTCTACACAATCACTGGTACATTCGATTGAGGAAGTATGAGATATGCAGATCCAATTCTAGCTCCTTTATTTATAATGATATTCACAATTCTCTTCTTTCTCATGATAATCAACATTTTTATAGCTATAGAAAGAAAAGCATTTTTGAAAGCTAAGGAGCAACCTTTAGATAGAGAAATAGCAGGAATATGAGAAACAATTAAATTTGGGATTGATAAAATAAAGCAAAAGGCTTAAATCTGGAAAATTCTAAAGCATTAGTAAAAGTAAAAGAAGGAAAATGGAATTTTAGACAGCTAAAGTGATAATATAAGAGACGAATTTATAAAAGACCGTCAAAAGATTAAAAAAATTCTACAGATGATAGATCTTGGAATCGATGAATCTAATGACTGCTAGAAATGAACTTAATCAATTTTAGGACATATAAACTTAATTGAATCTGCTAAATCCCTTTATAGTCATCATATAGAAGAATCCATTAAGATTGGAAGGAAGTAGTAATTCAGAGGAATGGAAGTTTAGAAATCAGATAAAGATAGCATTGAAAATAAAAACTTGCTGATTCTGCTTAACTATTGAAATATAATACAATCCACTAGCAGTCACTATTAAAACTAAATATAAGAGCTGGAACTGATTTAAAATGACCTGGATAAAAAGGTAACAAAGACCTTCGATAATTTCAAAAACCTCTAAAATAACTAGAAATAACTATGTGAGCAAATAAAGAAAGAGAACGTTGTTTACGAAACGATAGAGCAGAAGAACAAATAAATGTAGTAGATAATATAGAGGTATTTGTGAATAGCAAACGTTTTTGAACACTGACTTTTTTATTAACTATAAGTTCTTTATTTAAAGTTATCTATTCATTCATATGGTTCTTTTCTAACTTCTATTATCCGTTTTTCATATTTTCAAAGTCGTGATTTATACTTAAAAACGATATAAAAATGACAAATATAATTTAAAATGTTTTAGTTATAGTTCTATTCATAATTTAGCTACTGAATGCTTAATTATTTTTCATAATTTTCGGTTATAAAAAGAAAGACTAAATCCAATTTTATCTTTCATAGAGTTATTAATGTATATAAAAACCGATTAAAGGCGAACATATATCGTTGATCTATTTATTAATCTTCTATTACTGCTATATCTCTTTTCTAATCAAAAGACCATTATTTAAAATTTAAGTTATCGAATATACCTGATATTTGATACTTGATAGTTTAGTTTATTTTCTAATAAATTCTTTGGTATGCATTTAGTGAACTTTTTGTTTTTAGAAAATAAATCTAAATAGATTAAACATTCAAGCAGTTTAAGTTTTCCCTTATTTAATTATAAATTATTTAACAGACTCCTTCGCTTATAAAAGCTATATGATTATATCAACTATAGATGAGGAGTACCTAAATGAGTAGATTCTTGTATTTCTTAATTGTTGATTTATTTTATCCTAGTCACTTATAGAAATATTGCTATTTTGACTAATACTACTCTTAAACTAGCTCTTATTACATGAGATTCATATATATTTGTCTAGTGCCAAATTGGCTGGTTTCTTTAATCTATCCATTGAAAAAATAGGCTTTGATTCTATAACTCAATATCCTATCCTTGAACCTTTTATGTTAAATTTTGAAAAATAGCTAAAGGTATGTAGACTTAGCTTAAATAAGCTGTAAGGAGAAGAAATGAGTCAAGATAAGAAGCGATTATCTAGCTCTATTTATAAGGAAGACTGTATCTCCACTAATGCTTGGACTAATATTTGGAAATAGTTAATAAAGTTAGAATACAGACTAGAGATTATCCCTTTCTAAGGGAATGCTATTATTAGAAGCATACTAGGGTTAATATTGAGAAATTTTATTAATTCTTGTGAAAGAGAGTTGAAAAAGAAAGCTAAGTAGTAGTTTCAATTCTATCAGACAATTATAAGATAGTGCAAGCTCTTAGAAATAGCTTAAAGATATTTATTTTAAAATATAATCCTCACTTTACTAAAGTATATGACCATCCTCTATCATTATCAGTATACTATCTTCTATTAATACCTAAACTTGTATTCAAAATTAACTCAGAAGGATTAATAAAATAAGTTGAAGATAGATAGTAAGTAAGTTATGGGTAATCTTAGTAAAGTTAAGAGAAATTCAACCCCTCAAATATAAATTTATTGTAAACCTATGAAATCCTAATAATAGCTTCTTGCACTATTTTCAAATTAGTGATTCAAAAGAATCGACAATAAATTGAACTAAGTTTATTTATTAAAGAATTCTAAGGATAAAAGGAATTTAATTAAGTTAAGTTATTCGCTTTAGTAGGTTAAAGGTTGTAAAAGGCTAGAATTATTTTCAAAAATATCTTTTAAAAATTAGTAAAAATTTTTTCAGACTTATCATTTATATATTCAAGAGCTTATACGTAATTAAGCTAATCTTAAGACATAAAGTTTAAAATGACTAAGAAAATTTATAAAGTTAAAATTTGAATATTGCTACTTATGACTTTAATTATTCTAAACTTAGAAAAATTAAATGCCACAATGTTTGAACTTGAGTGGGAACTTTTAAAGATAAATTTATAATATCTTATTGCTATTATTTTAATAAATAAGAATCTAAGTAAAAATTAAAAGTGAAAAATTGTTCTTGCTTCTTCATCTCGAAGACTCCTCTCTTGCCTTTCTACATTTTTCTTGTCCTATACATTTTTCAATTTCTTAAAAATTAAGAGTGTATGTACAATTGTAACAAGTTGCTTTTTTTCCGTTATCGTTTTATTTTCTAAAAATTTTTCCATTTGTGTCGTTATGAATTCTATCTGACAAGCATTCTTTACAGAATTCATGATTACATGACAGCTTCACAAACATCTATTGTTCTAACTCCATTGTACATTTTTCACATTTTTTAAGGGGTTAAGCTATATTAATCTGCTGCTATGAGGTGCTTTTATAAGGAACATCTACCATTATTTGAAAGTCTTTAAATTCTTCAGAAGGACATGATTCGCCAGTTTATGGAATCTCAACAAAAAATGGTTACCCTATATTATGAAGGGAATAACCTTGAGGAATTATAAAATTTCCTGTGAAACTTTAACTCTAAGTATCAAAACCATCTATATTTGATTATTCCTTCGAATAAATAATATCATAATGACCTGGCTTGTATAGAGTATATATAACTGGACACTTGCCTGTTATCTTCATTTATTCAAAAGACAATGGTTGTGAATGATTTCTATCTATAGTTACTATATTGATTTTCACTTTTAAAACTACTTAAAGAGGGCCTACTCCAAGTCCATCTGCTTCTTTTCCCATTGTAAGAACTTCTGTTATGAGCTTTTCATATGGAATCTAGAGGAATGGTTCAAAGTAATCTTTATGGGATTCTAAATAGTTAGCTGTAAGGCATCTCATTTGCCAAACAAGAGCTTCATCTTAGTTATCTTTGTTGCTTTGCAATTCATCCATTAGAAACTATTATAAGTAGCTTTCATTTTATCTTTTTATTTATTCTAATTTTTGCAAAAATGAAAGAAAAATATTTTTCATCATTTCATGTTGATTACTTTTTTAACTCTGCCTTATTTTATAGTATCCTTTATTACTTTTTATTTTGTTGATAAAATCAATTAAATGCTAAATAGGTGTAGACTTCCTTGCTAAATGCTCAATAAAAGAAAATCCCACTGCACGGAAATAGCAATTTCCATCACCTCTAACACTTCTAAAAGAGCTATATTTGTCTAATAGTTGCTAAATTATTTACTGAATATTTTAATTATATTTAAATTCCTCCCTAAGAATTTCTAAATTCTTACGAGGGTAAATTTAACATAATTGAGATTAAGACCCGGGAATTTAAATAGGAGAATTAGAAGTTTAATTTGAAGGAGGATTAGGAACTACTACAGGTAATTATTTTTTTAGATTTATAATTTATTGATCTCTATCCGAAACTTATTTTGCTAATAAATCCTTTTCTTTTTTTAATGCTTCAATTTAAGCTGTAAACCTTTAATTATCTTCTTTTTACTTATCTTAAAAATATTTTGTAATTTATTCTTTATCTGCTTAAAACTAATCATAAGTCTTCTAAAATGCCTATACTTTTTCTATTTAAAAAATATTATTTTTATTAATATCTTCAATTTATTTATTTAACTATTGCTTTTCTTACTAAAGAGTTTAATTTTGCTCATTAATTTGTTTTACTTAATTTTATAAATTTTAACCCTATTCATTTAGATTTTTATTTTCTTCTTAAAATCTTTGATAATATTGTCAATTTGTAAACGCTTATCAATCCTCATCTTTCTATTTTTATAATAACTCATAAGTTACATTCTTTTATTCTAGTATAGCTAAATAGTAATTAAAATCTTAAGTTTTTTACCTTAAATCCATATTCAACTTCTCATTTTCTTACCTTAGTTTTGTATTTTCTGTATTCTTTAATTCATAGTTTATTTGCTATTGCTAATAATGATTATTCAAGGATTAAGCTTCTTCTAATGAAGCTTTCGATTAAGCAATTAAGATATCTTGTTATTGTAATTAAATTTTTTTTTAATTTAACTCCTTCTAATTTTTCTCTAATTATTATTAACTATCTTAGATTTAGAAATTTTATAATTTTAATTCTAACTATTCTATAATCTTTTTATAGTTTTAGATTTATCCATAAAAATCCTTAGTTTCTTTTTTTAAGTTATTATTACTGATTTCAAAATTCTATAATTTGCTTTTATCTTTTTAGAATTCATCTATTTAGCTTTATAGCTTTGTTATTTATTATTATTATTATCTTGCATTCTTTTGATTTTCCTATATTTCAAGGTTCTACTTGTTTTAATTTGCTAATAAACTGTCAATCTATTTTTACTTTTCTTCTATTTAAGCATTTAATTTCTCTATTAAATCATCTTTAACATTTTTAAGATTAGATAACTACTCTTAAAAGCTTTATATTGTTGCTTATAATTGATTTGTATAGTGATTCTTAGCTTCTTCTAAACTTTATCTATATTGACTTTCTTATATTTACATCTTCTAAATTTAGTCAACTTATGTTAAAGTTAGCTATACTAATTACTACTCTATTTTTTATCTCTACTACAAATGATCGTTAACATTTTAAAGCTATTATTAGATTTTTTCTTCTAGTTTTTGATTAATTTATCCTTAATTTTTATTGTCTTCTTTCTATGTAATTAATAATACTTACCAAGTGGTCTATTTATTACTATTAAAAATTTATTTTCTCTTCGCTATTTGTTAGATTTTATTCTGCTTTTATTGCTCTTTCAGTATACTATCGTTCTTTATCCTTCTAATCTTAGTACATTTTTTAACTTTCTTGATATTTAAGCTTTAAAAGATTTTTTTCCTCTTCAATTGCTGTTAGACTATTATTTAGATGTTCTATTTCAGCCTATTTCTATTATATCTATATTCTAAAAATCCTTACTTTTTACTCATACTAATAAACTAGATGATCTTTGTCTTTTTAGAAGTCCAAGAGTAAGTTTTAATTCTCATTTCCTTGTATTTAATTATTTTAACTTCTCATGCTTTCTGTTATCGTACTGCTTATGAAATTTTATTAATTAATCTATTAATTTTAATCTTAAAGTTCCTACTAAGTTTTAAATCTATTTTATTCCTACAGATTATTAACATTCTAATTTTATGAAATTTTTCAAAAATCAATGGTCTCTTCTTTTGAATTACCACTTGTATATCCTTAATATTATATCTACTGCTATGTCTCTTGTACTTGATATGTTTTCTATTATTCCTATTACTGAAAACTAGTCTCTTAATGTTGTTCACTTTGGTAACTATGCTACCCAGTCTCTTAGTTTTATGTTCCTAAATTTTATTAATAAGTTTCTTGCGATTCTGGAGCTATTGATTGGATAGTTGGTTGATTATACTAAGGAGGATTCTAAATCTATTTTAAATGTCACTTACCTCAGTAACTACATACATCTATTAATTTTAAGTTCATTCTCCTTGGTTTTAATAAGTTTATGGCTGATTTGTTGAGTTAGAAGAATTTGAAAACTGACTTGTATCTTAAGCTGAATGATAGTTTTATTCTTACTAAGGTTGAGAAATATTATAAGGACTAGTCTAAAATTATTACTGCTGGATATTTTATTAAATTGCATTTCCCTCTGAATACTATTTCATACTCTCTTATTATGCCTAGATTTAGTTACTTACTTGCTTATTTTATATTTTCTAAACTAAATTTTAATCTTAAATCTCTTGAGTCTAATTGCAGAGTGGACATTTAAATTATAGCTCTCCTTATATTTACTGCTGATTGAAATCATAAAAGTCTATATAGCAATCTTCACACAAAGGATGTCCACATGAAGAGGACTAATCTTCGTATATTTAATTTTTGTTGCACTTAACGCACTTATAAGGTTGATTACTTTCATTTTAATAAGCGTTAGAACTTTCTATCTCCTATGAGGCTGCTTTTATTTAACTTTCTATCTCCTATGAGGCTGCTTTTATTTAACTTTCTTAGCTTTAAATCTGAATAATATACTTACTTTCTTCTTTATTTAGTCAATTAAATTTTTATCATCTATTTCTTGCTTTTCATTGCATAGTGGACAACAATAAATTATTTTAAGACTGTTTGATTCAGGCGTTTAGTAGAATTTACAATTTAAATAGCATTCTTCACATAAAGGGTGTAAACATGTTGGAGTATAATAATCATAGAAGTTTTGCTCCTTACAAAGGCAACAATTTTCAGATTGTTGACTCATAATTAATAAAAAATGAAAGAAGTAGCTTTAAATGTAAGTTTATATTGTAATTTACTAATAAACTAGAAGTTTATCTTATAACTTTACCTTTAACTAGAAATCTTCCTTATTCTAAAATAATTTTACTCCACTTCCAACTCTTAATCCCTCTAACTTGTTTGAGTTGTCTCGTGTAGAATATTTTGCAAGATAAGATTGAAGATGAAAGCTCTATAAGAGGGAGGAGAAAAGTTTATTGAAGCTGTCGAAGGAAAGGTTTAGATGGGATTATTAAACTTCTTTATGCAGATGTTAAATTAAAATTTTAGGTAGATAGATTTTAAAGATGTCTATACAGACCTAGATTCGCTTTTAAGTTGAACTTCAGTTCAAAATCATATCTAATTAGTGTAAGTTCTTAGAGGATAGATCATTCTCTTTTATATACTTATTATAATTCAATACTTGTGATAATAGAATTCTCGCATCAAAGCTTTTCCTTCCCTCTAGTAACTTGACAGCAATTCTTTTTATCCTTGGATAAACAATGGGATATTTAGTTATTTACTAAGAACTGACATTACTAATATTATATTTAGGATTCATACACTTTAATCCATAAGCTCTTTATTCTCTTCGTACTCTTTAAATACTTTGTCACATTGGCAGACTCTTTTAAATCACAATCAAAAGCAACTCTCAGAAAGAATTATAGATATCTAAGCTATATCTCCAATTACTTAATACAAGCTTAATAACTATTTATATACCATTACTTAGTACTACTTTGTTACTTCTAGTCCTTCAAGCCTATTCCCTCTCTTTAAAAGTATCTATCTACTGAGTTTAGTAAATTTAATATTAGCTCTATAATAAAAATTAAAGCAAAAATGTATCAAGTTCATCTTAGTAGAATATAGTAACTTATTTAATTTTTAAGATATCAAGTAGAAACTATTTTATATCACCAGAAGCAGCAGGTTTAGATTTTAAACCCTTTGGATGCTCCTATTTTTAATTTTATCAAGTTATAAAGTAAGTTTAAGAAATTTAATTTAACTCATTAGACTATTTGCTTAGCATACTAAGGCAAATAAGCCACTATTATATTTATTAGCCTTGATTATACTTTAATTTACGTTTGCTTTCCTTATAAATTGTGGAAAATTTAGCTAATTTAAAGATATTTCTTTACCTTGACTAGTTATATGCATTGCTAGATAGTTAATTATCAATATCATATCTTGTGGTTATATTCCTCTTGTCTGTATTTATTGTCTAGTTTTAAAATAATTAGAGTTTATAATCCTTAAAATTAAAGTCTTAGATTTTTTCCTTTAATTAAAGCTAAAAATAAACTGCTTCTAATTGTTTAATAACTCTGATTCTAATTTTCTGAATGCCTTTGATTTAATGATTGCTTTATTTATTTTAGAAATTAGTTTTAGGTTTTTATCCTATATTATGTAAGATATTATACTTACTCTCTCTTACCTTTATGATATAATCTTGCTGAAGCTTACTATTAACTCCTATTATTCGAATTCTTTCTATTTTAGTATTAAAAGTCTCTAGTTTAAACTTTATCCATCCTATCACTTTTTTAAATTTAGACAATCATTTATGATATTATGAATATGCTAATTTAAGGCCATTTTTAGTGAGTTCAAATATAAAGATATACTAAGTCAAATTTACAAATCCTTTAGTATTATCTAATGTATTTTTAGACTAGAAGGACCTAGTTTATTATAAGCTTCTAGTTTTAGCTTTAATATATAATAATTAATTTAATAGCTTTAGCTCTTTATTTAATTTAACTATCCTTCTATTTCTTTTACTTAGCTACTTTAAAATATAAAACTAATAAAATTACCAAGCATTTATATCTAGTGCTTGCTTTAACTGAAATCAGTCCCTTGAGTCTCATTCATTTTCTTAACTAAATCACTTAGATCGAAACTAATTTGATTTGCTTGCTCCTAATTTTAGTGCTTTACCTTTATTTTCCTGAATATTTGAGTAAGCATTTCAATTCATTCTTTTGGTATTTAAGTTCCTTATATATTTAGCTTCTCTAGTTGGGAGTATACAGAATGTATGAAGCCTGTCTCATCGTATATAGGCAGAGCTTACTTAGTTAATTCTCCATTACTTTGCAAATTTAGATGCTTCAATTTCTCGCAGGTTTTAATTATCTTAACTACACTTTTATCCTTTAAATCACAGTTTTTAAAGTTAAGCTTCCTCAACTTCTTGAGTATTCCTATCTCTCTAATTCAGCTTTAATCTGCTAGTTTTGAGTTTTGTAGATTTAAGTATTCCAAGTTCTTACAGTTTTAAATGGCTGCTAGCATAGTTTCACTTTTAAGTTCATTCATACTACAAAGCTTAATAACCCTAAGCTGATTACAGTTCTGGAATATAAGCATCAAGGTTTTGTTGGTTATTTAATTAATGTCCTTAAACTAAATTTTCTCAAAGCATCTTCCATAATTCCCTATATACCTTATCCCAATATCTTAAAGCTAGTTCAGTAATTCTAAAAGTAGTTATCTTAAGTTTGGAGTATTTTAAAGCAACAACTATAAGCACTAATCTGTAAATCCATTACATTAGTAAATTTTAACCTTAGTAAGTCTAAGGAACTTCTTTGATAAAAAGCTAGCGAAAGTATAAGTTGTAAAATAGCAGCTTTTTATAGTAAGATTCTACATATTGTAGGACTTAATTTTATCTAAGTATGGAGTAGATTTGTCAGAAATACATTTGAGCTCTATTTAATACAGGTTAGGACAAAATTCTATAAGGTTGATTACAAAAAAATTGCTATTCAGTCACATTTCTTCTATACCTTTACCCTTACTTACTAAGTAGCTCTTAATCACTTTATAATTAAGCTTTCTACTTTAGATTTTTAAACTTCTCAAGTTTAAGTTCTGACAGTAGTTGCTTAGAAAGCAACCTGTTATAGTGTTGTAATCGTTAATGCATTCAAGTAATTCTAGACTATTAAGAGATTATAAGAAATGCAGTTCTTAATCAAGCTGTAATACTTAATTTAATTTAAGTAGCTTTAAGCTCTAGAGCTACTAAAAATTCAGCTTAATGAATTTGAACTAAAATGGTTAGTTAATTATATGAACTTCGCGCAGCTTTAACTAGTTTCTAGCTCTCAGCATAGCTTTACCTAAACAAATGTTTAGTATATTCTAGATTTATTCACATAAATGCATAGGGAAGCTATTAGTGTTTATATACAGAATGTCCATATTGTTATGCAAAATTTGCTTAAACACTCAGATAATTTTCTTTTTAGTGTATTCTTCATTTCCTTAGTACTAGTAGATTGATAATTTCCTAAAATGGTAACAGTATTGGTGTAAATGTTTGTTCACTTATTGAATAATTGCTATTTCTCTATTTTTTAAGAACTGGAGTATAGATTAGAGGATATATTGATTATTCCAAAAATTCTTTTATTACGCTAATATCTTTCTTAGCTTCGTTTTGTTCTTCCTTTCTTTCTTTAGTTTCTTTTATTCAATCGCACTATTAGCATTATGAACTCATTTCTGATGACTTAGAGACATAAATTGAATTTTTGTTTAATAACGTATTGCAAATGATGTTGTCTAGCCTTAAAGTAACCTTTCAGAAGTATGTGTTAAGCTCTCAGGTTCCTATTTAATTTAGCAAAGATAGCCTTTAAATAAAGATTTAATACCTTTCTCTTATTTATTTTCATAGTTCTAATCCTTACATAAGTTTCCCATTTATTCTATAAAGATACAAAACTATATATAAGCATAGGGATCAAATTAAATTAAATCCTTTTACCCTTATAACCTTTATATCCAGTTGCTTACGACTATCTAAATGCCTTACTTGCTTTAAACGATTTATTCTAATGAGCTAGTATGTGAGAAAGATATCTAGTCTTTAACTATTTATCCAATTATTACTTAACTAATCCTTTGTTTAGGCAAGCAAAGATAATTATTTGCAAGGTCTTTCGCGAAGATATTTACATCTAAGTATTAAATAGCTAAAGTGAATAAGAAATGAGAGCTTTGATAGAGAGTAGAGTAAAAGGAATATAAAATTGGAATGATGTAAAAATATTAGATTGAAGTAAAAGAATAAGATATTATTTATAGTTTAACTTTTAGTTATTTCTTAAATACTTGTTAAAGAAGTTATTGTTAGTTTAGTTTCAATCCCAAGCAACCTGATTCATATCTTAATTATAGCTTTATGGTTACTGAGAACTGTTCGCCACTTATTCGTTCTAATTTTACTTTAAAATATTTAATTAGTATTCTAAATCGCTTATTTTTTTATATTGCATTGAGTTTTGATGCTAAAATTACTAAAGTTATTAATCTTTTTCCTAGATTGTCTTTTGGAACCAATCAATTTGGGGCTTTAATGTCTTGTTTTCTTCTTCGATCATTTTTAGATTATTACTAAATTAATCTTTATCCTTTTCTGCATTTTATTACTTCTAAAGTTTGCCAAAAACATCTCTATATTAATTTCTCATCTCTTAAAGTTCTTTCTTCAGCTGATTTATCAGCGACTCATTTTAACTTGTAATATTTTTATTTTTTTTCATTTCATCTGTAAATTTTATTTCATAACTTTACTTTATCTATTATAGATTTTATTGGAACTACTAGTTTATCTAGTTTAAATCTTTCTAAAACTTATCCACTGAATCTTGGTATTATTAGCGTTGCTATTAAACTATCTCTTCTTTATCGTTAAAATCTTAGATTAATTTCTAATTAGTTTATAAGCTTTATTATATCTAATCCTCTTTAGCTTTTAGCTTCTCTTCTAAATCTACTGTGATTTTCAATTAATATGCATGTTCTTTTTACTGAATAATGAACACTTACTATTTTCTCTACTTGTGCTTTCAAATTTTAATTTTCTTATTCTAAATTATAATTATATTGCTAAATTTTCATTATCTCTTGTTATTTTTACCAAGTTTCATTTTACTATTTTTGAAATTGACTAAGAAGTTCCTAGTTCTTTTGCTAAAAATTGTTTATTATTTCGTAACTTCCTGATAATTATTGCTAAACTTGATTTATTCTATTTGAATAATCTTTTTACTATATTTGGTTTTAAAACTTACTAGTTCAGAAAATTCTTCGCTTTATGTATTTTTTCCTTCGCTATAGAATTATTATGCTTCTACCCTTTATTCATTCCCTTGATTTTGTTAGGTGTATTCATAACTAGCTTGAGGTACCTAGAGGTTACTTTCTTCTCTTTATTAATAATTTTATGGATAATTTGCTTGATAGTTTTATGTTAAATTCTATTGGCTTTGAGCTTCAAAAGAACTTTATTCTATTTGCTATTACACCTATATAAGAAACATACATGTCTATTTTTAATTTTCTAAACTAAGTCAGCATCATCAATATCATCCTCTTACTAACATATCGGACAGACAAAATGAGCTATATCTTTATTTTAAAATGCATCTTTCTTAGCATCGTAAAACTATATATAGCAGCTTTCACACAAAGGATGTAAACACTTAGAAGTTCATTGATCGTAAAAATCAGCAGCTTAGCACTTTTAGCATAATAAACTCATTTATTTATTAAATGATAAAAACTTTCATTATAAATACTTCAATTACATTATAACTTTTATACTCTCACTTTTTTATTTTGTAAATTGTAACTTAAATCCCTTACCTTTATGAGTTATCTATCTTCTATTAAGTGTATTTTATCTAAACTTTCCTTCTAATTTTAACTCTTTTACTCATCCTTTTTAAATTAATTTCCTCGATCAATCTTTAGTTTACCTTTTAAGAGCCTAAGCCTTGTTATTTAACTCTTATATAGCAGATAAGAAAATTATCCTTATCTAATAAGTTTGCTATGCTTAGTATGTAATCTAATCTACTTTTTTATAAAAAGATTTAGTTTAGCATTATAATCCTACTCTTGAACTAATTAAAAAAGTTTAGACCTTAATAACCTTTATTATGCTAAATTAGTTACTTTAATCTATTTAAATGAAATTAAGCTTCTATATCATGTTAATACTCCTATCATTTGAGATAAGGAAGTTAAGAGGCTTAATAATGCTATTAATAAAGTTTAAATTTTATTTTCCTACTCACCCTTATTATCTCAAAGCTCTTCTACTTATAAAAAGAAATAATTAACTTGATTCTACTGAAAAAGAAGGTCTTAAAGAGATTAAATACCTTAAAGGTTTTCTTTTAAGTTGGTGCTTTAAGAATCATACATAAAGCTAACTTCATTTAAAAGCTTACTTTATTATAGAATCACTATAAGCATTATCTAAGTCTTTGTTTACTACTTTTATACTTATTCACTCAAGGTAAGTTTGGTTCATTTTCGCGTATTTTAAAATATCTTTCTAGTTATTATAATGAAGATTAAACTAATTAAGGCCTTAATTTTAATTTAGCTTTAGATGGTATAAGATAGATAAGAATAAAGCTGACACTTATAATTAAGCTTAAGGATAATTAACTAGTATCTTTCTTTTTTAAATACATCATTAAGACTTCTGCTTACTTGCTTAAGCATATTCAAAGCTATTCATTTTATATAACGATAAGGTTATAATTCATCTCTTTATTATTAGTTTGAGTGGCTTTAAAAAAGCAATTCAGATTTTTATACATTGAACAGAAAGGAAAGATAATAGAGGAAGATGCTTTATTATACTTTAAGATTTTTTATAGGATAACCTAAAGAGTAGCCTGATATTATGGATCTTATCATAGAGATTTAGCTTTTCGGATATAAGACACAAGTTTTTTATTCCTTTAATTTACTTTCTTAAACGTTTTAAGCGATACATATTATTTGTACTTTAAATAGATTTGTTTACGTGTAAATTAGTTATTTTCTTTGAATAATTCAAGCTAATTTATTATCTATTATAGCTTTAAATGTATATTCAAACATTATTAAGAATATGAGCTGAATGCTTTCACCTTTTATAAGAATAAAAACTTTACTTGTAGACTTTAAATGTAAAACACTATTCTGATTTAAAAATTTAAAAATAAGGTTAAAAAATACTGCAACTGCATTGCTAACGGTCCTTTTTATTATCTTCCTGAATAATAACTTACATTGTTTAAATTTCTCTAATCATTGCTTTTATCCTTTTATTAATCTATTTGAACATTCAAATTTTTATTTTGCTATTCTAGTTTTTAAACTTTATTATTTAGTTCTTTCACTTGATCCTATAGTTTGGTATTTTCTTCATTTTATTTGATTTTTAGTTCTTCATTTTATTTGATTTTTAGTTCTTAATTTTACTTTGTTAAATTTTATATCTATTATCCTAAGACATTCGTTAAATTTTATTAATAATTTATTTACTAAGTTTGTATCTTATTTTATTGATTAAGTTTTTCTTATTCTTGCATAAATTTCTATTTCTCATTGTCTAGACTTTGTATTTAATTTTTAAGTACTTAAATTTCTTCTTCCATTTGCTTGCTTTATATTAAATTCTTTCTTAATTCTTCTTCAGCCATTTATAAGTTTTGTAAAGCTACATTCTTTTCATTCAGTAGACTAGTTATCTAATTATTCGTCGATTCGCTAATTTACTTTTCTTTTTCTTGGCATTCCTATTCTTTTTATTTTACTACTTCCTATTACTAATTAATCTAAATTTCTTACTCATTTATCTTTTACAAAAGCTGCTAATAGTTATTATTAAACTAAGCTAAGTAATTATTAATATAGTTATTCTAACTAGTTAATTTACTTATTTATTCCTAGAAACTTATTTCATTCTAGCTATATTATTTTTTTTCTTGAATTAGCTTATTGTTTATTTCTTTTTATTGCTATATCTCATCTTGCAAAATTTTAGTATCTTGATTAAACTGTTGTTGGCCTTATGAGTTTCTAGTTTGTTGGGTTTGTATTATGTTTTATGATGGCTCTTAGTTGTAACTATTTGGATTTTGTTATCTTGAATTTTAGATCCCTTAACTTCGATTCTGTAATTTTAAACTTTCTTAATAAATTTGAGCTTGCTAATTATCTAAATTTTATTTATTTTCTGGCTATTGAATGTTTTCTTACAAATTGGTTGATTTGAAAGACTGAGGATTAAATAAGTTCTAATTCTGGATGTCATATGCAATTTAATTTTAATTTTAGTTTACGTCTGGATTTAAAACTTATTAGCTGCTATACATTTGTGTGGATTATACTTAGAGCTGATTTGATGTTTAAGGATACTAGTGAAAGATCATAAAATAGTTATTATTTTACTCTTAAGTGTTACTTATTTCTTCCAAATACTTTTCCTTCAATTCGTAAATTATTCCAGGTTTTCTTTACTTATAAAAATCATTTACTGATTAAGGATTGTGCTTATAAATTTCAGCTAATTTTCCTAAAATCTGAATCTCACTTTCACTCACTGCCTGATCTTTTGTTATTTTATTCTGATCTCTATTTAAAAAAGCTAAATACTGAAGAAGCTTTGATTAGAACTCATCCAGTTACTTCATTCTTTAGCATTGCTATTCTAAAGCTTCTAAACTTTGCTTATAATTAGCATCTTTTGATTATATTTTAAGATTTCTATCTAAAACATCTAAGTTTCATTAGATTTATTTAACAAAGTCATAGTCAGATCTGACTTCTAATATTTTACCAATCCTTTCTCTTTCTCTTATTTCTTGAATGATGTAGAATATTTGCTAAGATTTCTCATTCAAATCTTCTAAATCAGACCTTGTAATTTTACTAAGCTCAGATTTGTTTTAAGTTATTCTATAGACAATATTAATAATTCTAATTTCAATCACCTGATAGACTTAATATTTAATTTGAGCATTCTTGCACAACGTAACTGCTTTTTAAAGCTCAAATAAACTATAACTAAATTTATCATTTTGGTCGTCTATCTATTAGCTTTACTAAAGTTCTTATGACATATTTAATGTTGTGGATAGCAAATTTGCTTAGTTACATTTAAATAAAGTTATAAAATAATTTAATTATGATCAAACTTTCTAGTTCTTCTTACTTTATCATCTGCTTACTCTTTCTGTTTATACCATAGCTAAATTATGTTCTTAATCTGCTATTTTCTTGATTAAGATTTGCTAAATACAAACTTTAGGGTTCTACTATTACTTGCCTCTTATAGAGTTGAAGGATTTTAGCTGTATATTCTTATTATACTTAGTTAGTTATATATACCAGCCTTAGTGATTAAAATAGCTATGAATTAATAAATAAGCTGAATAGAAAGGCAGAGAACGTATTGATAAGCTCTTAAATACATCTTAGTACTCTAAGTATATTAAGCAACTCATATCTATCTTATTTTTATTCAGCTTTAAGTGCTACTATATCCCTAGCTGTACAATACAAGCTAGCAAAGCTAAGGCTAAATAAAAATAAAGAAGATCATATTGAAGAAGCTTAGGAAAGAAGTGCCTAATTAAATATAGCACTTAAATGTTTAGAATAGCTCTTTATTCTTACAAATAGATTAATCTAAGCTGTATAAATAAGCAGTACATATTGAATTCAAATAGGGAAGGAATATATAGCTAGGTAGAATCTAATTATATCAGGGCTAAGTTAAGATTATAAAAGTATATTATAAGTTAGTACTTGATACTTTGGAATTATGCTTTTATATTAGATTAATATGAATAGAAACTTTTTTAAAGTTCGGTATAATTATAGAAAGAGTTTAGAATAATTAAGCATAAAATTAGGCTTAGTAGTATTCTACTTGGAGAAAGAAGAAATTATTGATTATAAAGCATTTCAAATGTATGTAAAATGAGTTACTTTCTTTTTTTTTATTTCAAACACCTAAAAAGAAAATTATAGAGAAGGTCGGGGCTTAGTACATAACTTTTTGAGTAGGTTGGATCGTAATGATACATGCTAGCAATCTAACTAATTAAAATTTAAAATCTCTCAGACTTGCAAAAGTTTAAGAAATATGGAATCTATTAGAAATTATTTCTTTGAGCTTTCAAAATTAATTAAATATATAAAGCAAGGGACAACCATTCAATTCTAAGGCTTTATGCTAGATTTGGCTAAAGTATCTATTTCAAATATAATATAAAAGTAGAACAACTATCAAGGCTAGAAAGATCAAAATGAACTATATAAATTTAGACTCTAGATTAGAGAGAAATTTCTATACTTTAGAATCTAGATATATTTTTAGCTTTTAATGCTTAGTTTTTTCTTTCTGTCTTTAAAAGTTTAAAACTAGGTAGTCACCAATTATCAAACCTACATAAGAGAGATAAAATATTTTGCATCTTAAAAAGTTTCAGCTTTAACTTAATTTTGGAGTCCTAAACAAAAAATATAGGGCTATTGGTAGCTCACTTAACATATTCATACTTTACTCTAGTCACTTTTACTCTACTCTTGTAAAATTTCCTTATAGCTTGTTTAGTTAGCATATTAATATCTAATATAAACTAAATAAAGGGAAGAATTGAAGAGCTATAGTAGAAATAACAAACAGATACAAATAAATAGATAAGTACCATTAAGCTACCAAGCTTTGATATATTTGACTTGTTTGCTTAAGAGATTTTTTCCCCTATTACTAATATGTATAAAAAGACTGGAAAGAGTGACAAGATATTAAAGTATGATAATGAAGTATACTATAATTATCAGTAGAATTTAAATTCATTCAAAAATTAATCGAATAATCAGGCACCTATTAAAAGTGCTTCAGTCATATTTTATAACAAGCATGGTATTTTGTCTTTATACGTATACAGATTAATACTCTTATATATTCTTTTGATTATAAAGAAGATAAATATAGATAAGTTAACTTGAGAGTAGGAAAAATTTATATATTTAAGCACTAGATTAATTTATTCCTCCGCCTTAATAACTTAGGTATGTAAAGAATCTTAAAGCTATTAATAACTTTCAATAACCCAAGGAAAAAGAGATTGTAGTACGTTATACAAGAATGAATGCTTCTGAGCATTCTTATTATAACATATGCTTAATAAAGATTCTCTAATCAAGATAACCAGCAAGGCCAGTGGAATAAGTTTAAAAGCTTTACATATTTTTAAGATATTTAGTTAATTATATTTACTGAATCTTATAGTTTTCACTAAAGGGAATCCTCCATTGTTGACTACTAAAGTACTTATAAAGCCTCTTCTATTTTTTAATTTAGTAGTTCTTTTTGGTAAATGTATCTTATCAGTTCTTCTTAAGTCACTTCCAGAAGTATACCAGTTATCTTTCCTGCTTTTTATGGATATTTTTCACATACTTTTGGATAAATCAGCTCTCCCAAGTGCTATTTTTAGTCTTCTGGAGTCATGGCTTAAAGCTTAATACCCAAACTCTAAATATTTTACTAAAGTTCTTGATAATTCTAATTTTTTAATCGTGATGTGCCTTTATGATTTCTTTGGAATTTCTTTCAAGTGCCTATACTATTTTTCTGATTCATTGGCTATTGTTATAATTATATTGGCTAACTTTAATAAGCTTCTGGATTTGCTTACTATATTTGTTGTCCAGATTAAGGTGCATTTGAGTAAAATGGGAATTTTAAAGGATCTTAAGGAGGCATCATTTACATATAAGGGTTAATATAAGTATTGGACATCATTCCTGGAAAAAATTAAGATATTCCCATTTAATAATTAAAATTACCTCCTCCATAGAAGTACTAATTCTGCTATCTAGGAGGTATAGGTGGATTTCAATAAGCATTTTGATTTGCATTATTTAAAGGTTATACTATAGGAAGATTACTATGATTTACCATAAGTTTATTTTAAAAATGTTTTTTATTACCAAAAGGTTTATTTTTCTTTTTTTTCAAATTCTGATCTATTCATTAAACAATGTGAATAGATATCTTAGAATCATTTATGTGTTTACCATTTAGCTAGTCTATTGCTTATTCTGCTTCCTTTTTTGTTTCGAAACATACAAAGCCAAATCCTTTTGATTAGCTATAATTTTATATTCCGTCTTTTCCTATTTTAATTAGTGATTCCTACATAACCTTAGCACTCAGCACTTTTCCAAATTATGAAAAGAGTTCTAGTAGATTTTAGTCTGTAATTTCTTTGTTTAATCCCCAGACTGATAGATTCTTTCCAGTTTGACTTTTTTTAAGTAACTTCTTCATTTCTTGAAATTGCAAACTTACAATCTATAATCTCTCGTTTTTTTTTAGCGCTTAACTTATTAGTAAAGGTTCAAAATCTTATTTCAATTTTTAATTATGCATATAAGCTCATGCAGTCTCTGCATCATCGTTTTTTTCAAAACAGATGAAGGCAGATTTTCTTTACTAACTATCCGTGTTTACTGCTCTTGATTTTATAGAACCAAACTTACTAAAAATTGAGACTAAATCCTGTTCATCTAAATCAGTAGGAATATTTTTGATATAGATGTTATTTACCTAAATTGAGTCTCTTTTATCAATTTCAACGAATTGCTGTACTTCTATTAAGTTTCCATCAAGCTGAGTGTGATTCAATTTTGAAATAGCCTCTTCTGCATCTTGCTTTTTGTAATAAGAAACAAAACCATAACCTCTTGAAATTCCTTCCTCATTTCTATTAATCTTAACAGTAAATATTTACCCTAAATTAAAATGGTCATAAAAGCTCTTGTCAGTAGTTTGCTTTGACAGGTTCTGGACAAAAACAGATGTGATATTCTTAAACTTATGCTGCTTTTAGAGTTAGTACATAACCTTAGCTTCGAGTAGGTTGTAATTGTTTAAAATTTAGTCCTAGTTAATAATTAGAGCATTATGGACTAACTAAGCCTCTTCCGCTTTATTGAATTTAACATAAGCTAGCTAATAAGATTTAATTTCGTACTCATACTAAGCTTTCTATAATCTATATCGAGGCTTATATTATTTAAGGTCTGATTAGTTGAATTTTTCAATGTCAATAGTTCCTTTTTCGTCTCAAAATTCCTTAATATCGAAAAATTTGTCTTTGTTTTCCTCCTTTTAGTTATCCTACTAGTCTATTGCCATTTTAATCCTGATTTTCTTGGTAATTTTTGGTTTAAACATCTTTATGCTACTAGGAATTGCTATGTTTCTTATGGCTTAGAGCAACATTTCTTCGGTGTAATTTTCAGGAATTTTAGAGATGCACAAAGACTTACCTTAAATTTACTGCTCTGGGGATAATTCTTCTTCAGCCATTTATATAGGACTTTAATTAATTTCCTAATTAAATCAACTTTGAGTTTTAAACTCCTTTAAAAATGCTTTAGATATTCTTCTTCAAGGGATTAACAAAGGGGTTTATATGGCCTTTCTTACACCCTGTATAAAATAGTTGAACCAAGTATTAGCTTTTCTTTGCCTACTCTTTTAAAGTTTCCAAACTGTCTAAGAATAGTTATCTATGAATGTTAAGCTCAATTGTTTGATATATATTCCAAAGACTTTTAATAACCTAATCTCAACTAAAACGGAAATAGATTATGATTAAGATATAAATTGGTATAGTGATAGTTAAAATGGTTTAAAGCTAAAGAGGTGTCAATTTACCATAAAATCTAGAAGAATGCAATTTCCCCTTTTTAATTGAAACAGTAGGCTATATCAAATGATAAGAAACAAGTTTGTAGTGTGACTAGGAACTTTCTTAGTTAAGATTTTAAACAAGTTTTAATTAAATTCAGCAAGTTAGGCTTTAAAAGAAGCTCAATAAACGTACATTTTAAAATTTTTGGCCTATTTAGAGATCTTTTATATTTCCAATATTTTCAATTGAAAGACTCTGTATTACTGTTCTTAAGATGAGATAATTGATAAATTTGAAGGATCTGATACTCCATTATCTTGAAGTAAAACATGAAAGGGTAGCTTAAAATGCTTATCTTCAGAGTTGTTAAAAAATTATTTAGAAAAATCAGTTGCAAACTTGAGCTCAACTTCATGATAGTAACTATAGATAGTTAAAAAGTAAAAAGAAATTAAATGGTCAACCAAAATATCTTCTGTCTCTGCATCCTCAAGATAAAGGTAAAATAGAAAATTCATAAATAATTTAAAACTTAGAATTCATTTTAGATCTGGAAAGCAATTAATTAACTTCAAATTTTTAGTTAAAAGAAAGAAAAATATTTTCAGTGATCACCTTTGAGGAAGTTATTGATTAAGTTTTAGTATAAGAGTATTAATAAAATGGTTATAATTATTCATCTAAAATTTTTAATTAAGCCAAATAATTAATTCAAAACATGTCTTTCATATAAAGTTAGCTGATACTTCTTGATAAAGAATATAGAGAATTATCTTGAGCTACCTTACATTATCTTTCTTAACAACTTTTCTAGTTCTCCTAAGTACAAATACATTGAATTTCAAAAATAATCTGAAAATAATTTCTTTTATCAAAAAACTTGATAGTTAAAAGAGACTATTTTTGATTAATAAAGCTTTAAGAGAGCTAAAGTTTCTAAAGTGCTTTTTACTTTTTCCTCTTTTTTTATAAAATTAAGATATTGAAGATTTGAAAAAATCACTCCTAAGGCAGTAGCCAGATATCAAACATTTTTTATGCTATCAATCCAATATTTTCACTTATATAGTCATAAATAGATAATGAACATTAAGTTTAAATTAGAGTTTTAATTGAATAAGCTAAATAAAGCCTTTTGTATATGTCAAACTCGTCCAGAAACGAGGAAATATTTTAAAAAGCCTCATTTTTACCAGAAAAAAAAGCAGAAAGGTAAGCAAATAAACCTCATTCAACTTAGGAAAATTTATCATTGTTAGAAACAAAAACAAAAGGGAATTTAAAAATTTAAAAAGAAAGGGATTGTATTTATGATCTATACAGTTTTGGCTAAAGCCTTTTATAGATATTTCTTAAAATTATTTTCCAAACAAATGTCTTAAAATAAAATTTCATAGTCTCAAATTTTATAAATTTGATTAAGAGTCTAATATATTAAATTTCTTGCTGAAGTTAAGGTAAAATTAATTTATACATATAATAAATTTTATTCACAAATGAATTAAGAGAAAAATTGAGAGATTTAAAATATTTACTAAAGTTGAAAGTTTTAGTGTCTTTTATTTTTCTATGTTGATTAAATTTATAACCTTAAAATTAAGATTTTATATTTAAATAAAATAATAAAAGCAAAAGTTATATAAAGTATTAGTAGGATTAATAGCTTCTAAGAATTTTAATAAAAAAACATTAATTAATTGTATCTCAAATAAGTTTATGGTTTAAAGAAAGTGAAATAAGGAAATAAATTAACATTCCTTACAATAATCAATAACTAAGGAAAGTTCTCAAACTGAATTCGATAGCCTGCTCGTTAAAAAATCTATACCACTCATTATTTTTATTTTCTTCTCTAGTGGCTTCTCTTGGTTTAATACATTTGGTACTTCTCCTCCTTCAAATATGTAGTCTATTATCTCATTTATATCCTTATTCTCAAATTAATGTTTAAACTCTTATAGCTTGAACTATAAAGTTCCTAGTAGTAGTCTGTCCTATTGAGAAATAAAACTTGGTAGTTCTTACATTACTTTCTTTCACCTTTTCTACAATTCTTATCACTTTCCAAAAGTCTCGTGCGCTATGAAGAAATAAGTCACTTTCTCGTGTTTGGTTCCTTCTATTGCTGGAATGTATAGCATCTTTAATCTCTTCTGGTTATCAAGAATCCATTCTTCTGATACATTGAAAAATCTCTTGATACTGGTAGAGTTGAGAATATCGAACTTCAGGTTTGACTCCTCTTGAATCTTACAGAAGGACTCTTTTCTACACTTCTTGCAAATAGGTTTCTATAAAATAGGACAAATTTTAAGTCTTTAGTTTACTAACTACTTGCATTCGAAGCAAGTCGTGTTTAAGAGCTTTATATAAGTGTATCTCCATGTTGTCATCTTTTCTAACTTCTTCTTCTTTACATGTAACATTTAACTTGTTTCTCGATATGCTTTATCGTAGTACTTCTAAACTACGTCAGGATCGAACTGAGTAAGACAAGCGTTTCTCCACACATAAGCTGTTCATACAGCTGAGTACCATTCTTTGCATACTAGAGAGAGAGTCTTAGCGATAGTTTATCCTGAGAAAAAGCGATAAACTAACTAGAGAACTCTCTGCATTTTACTTTGTTAGCTTTTGACTTTCTTTTGTAGTTATTGAGGAAAGATTTTTCGTTCTGTGTTGATTTCAGTAAGTTTAAGTTTGGAGTTGGTGTGTTTTTTCATGAGTCAATGTTCTAATTTGATTTTGTTTCTTCTAGACATTTTCTAGATTTCATAGTAGATTTGGTAATCGAAGGGTTGGAAGCATTTTAAGTGGAACTTGCAGTAGATGTACTGTTCTTTAATGAATCCTTTGACGTAGATTTCTCCTTTTTTGATGTTTTGATCACATTGATAGCACTGGATAGTGGTTTACTTGGACTGTTTGATTTGAAAGATATTGTTTTAGACATAAGAGAATATATCAGCCATTTTATAAAAACCAAGCCCGTATGACTTAAATAGAGGACATATTTAAATAAAAACGATTCTGGATTTAAAATATTTCCTTTATAATTCAATCTCTTTATCAATTACGTGAAATTTAAGTTTATATAATCGTATAAACAAATATGTTTGATATTAATTAATTTAAAGGTATGCTCGATTGTATTTACTCTAAATCAAAGGTTATGTATACAGCTGATTGTTTATAATTCAAGTATGACACCAATATGCTTAATAAATTTATTATGAACTTAAATTATTTTTAGTACCTGATTCTTTTGAAGATCTGATTTATTATATTTTATTTTCTTTTACGGCAGATTTAAAAAATTGAGGAATCATTTTACGCATTATTTTTCTCACATAATCATGGGAATTAATCTTACACTCTAATTATCAACTTAAGAAAATTTTAATACTAGGCTATATCATCTAATTTTTAAAGCAAGTACTTATATAATTTTCTTTTCTAAGTCTTCCTCGATTTTTAAGCTTATCGAATTAGACCATTATTTATTTTATAATTTCCTTTAGATATAAGAGATGTGTAAACATATATAGTGATTATTCAATTTAGTTCAGAAAATAATTTTAATTAGATAGAAGGTTTAAAATCTAACAACTCTAATAAAAATTAATTTTTACTGCCTCTTCCTTTATTAAGACTCTAAAGTTTTATTACATCTGAAATGCTTCAAATGTTAGGTAAAGTCTACATTAATAATAGCTTATATTTAAAAATATCCCTAACTGCTGTTTCCCTTTTTTAATTAAAGAGATTAAGCTTTAACAAGCATTTATTTTTAATGCCTTTAGCTTTCCTTCAAACTAAATTTAAAAATAGTAAAAGAGCTTAAAGTTAATAATTAAAATTATAAATAAGATATTGATAAAAAAGTAAATTCCGTAAGTAATAAAATGTAATTAAGATAATACATAGCAGACTAATATTTAATTCTCTTACTAATAAAAATCAGTCTATGGTGATTATTTATATACTCTCCCATTAAAAATTATTTAAGGAAATAAAATAATTTCCACTTTTAATCTGCTTTTTGAGAAGGCTAAATGAATATCATAATTAGCTTATAAGTCAATTATAAATAGTCTAATATGGTAAGTTTATTTTCAAGCTATTAAATAATTTTTAAAGTTCTTAGTTATTTTTTCGCTTTTGATTTTTTCATGTTGATTCACTAATTAGATAATTAAAATAATTTTTGCTTCATTTATTTATTTAACATCTACTATCTTTTTAGTTTGATTATGTAAATTTAACTTTTTTGCTCTAAGTAACTTTTAATTGTTTTTCTCTTTTTATTTTCCTTCAATTTATTTAATTTAAATCGCAAAATAATTTTCTCTGCTTATTCTTTTTATTTATCAGCTTATTTTTTAGTCATTAATTAAAAATTCTTTAGTAATTAATTTTGCTATCTCCTACATAATCAAAGTAACCTTTTTCTAACTTAAATTCATCCAGATTCTCTTCTATGGATATAGTCAAATTTTCTGATTCAAATAAACAATTTCATTTTCTCATCCTCGTTCAAACTTCTTGTAGGTCCCATTAATACAATTTTTGAACATTCCTTATGAAATGATATATTAAGTTCATTATCATAGCTTTCTTAATCTTTTATTCTCTTTTAATTTAAAAGAACTGGTAATATCTGTGTAAAGCCTAAGTAACGTTAGTTATTAGAAGTGGTGATTCTAGATTATCCTATATAGTTATAACAACTGACTATTTATTATAGCTATTTATCTTAATTAAGTTTACCCTTATTAGCTTTCTATCTCTTTTTAAACTTTTTTCTTTCTTTTAATCTTTAAATTTAAAAATTTGAGGTATTAGTTAATGCTAGCAATATAATACAAGAATAGTAAAATAAAAGGAAAGAAATCTTAAAATGCTAGCAGTCTTTGTCTTATCATACCTTCTTAGAAATAAATTAGAATAATAGGTAGATAGTAAATTTAATATAAGATAATAATTAAAAAATTAAACTAAAAAGTAACTGACTAGATATTCTCAAATTACATTGCTGCTTTTAGTCAACTTAAATCCTAAACTAAGTGGTTTATAGAGTAAATAATCTCACTACAAGAAGAATTGGATTAGTTAAAGATAAGTAAGATCAGGTCTTACTATAAGGATATTATACTGCAAAGAAAGAAAATTTTATTAATGCTTGCCCAAAAAGGATGAGAAGAGAAGGGAATAAAAATACCCTTTTAAGAAAAAGATATTGAAAACTAAATGCATAGTTATGAAAGGTATAATAAGAATAGTTATGGCTAAATAAGCTTAATTTAAAAATAAAGAGAGTTAAGTCTACAAGGCAAAAATCAAGTTGATATCTCAATTATTCTATTTTCACTACATTCAAAATGAAGAAAAAAACCTTTTAGTATATTTTAAAGCAAATATACAATGTAAAAAAGCTTTTCTTTTGTATAATTAAAAGCACCTCACTAAGATAAGGGAAATATATAAATACATTTATTACTTAAAAAGCAAAAGAATATAAGAATTATTTAGAAAATATACCACTCCAATAAAACCAAAGGTTTAAATCTTAATATCCTTAAATACCTTGTACTAAGGAATAAATACCTAAAAGTATAATTTAACGCTTACGAATAAATTTAAATAATAGATCATAATTCCTTAGATATCATATTTTAAATAACTTTAGATAGGATTTATTTCAATATTGTAAATATAAATAGAAGGGTGAAAGATATTAATTGAAGATCAAATGTTCTTAGTTTAAAAGCATTGATGAAAGTGAAAATAATGAAATGAATAAAATAAAATAAACTAGTAACATAAATAAGAAGCAAGTAATAGATAGAATAAATAAGTGAAAATAGTTAAAAGATACTGTAATAGCTAATTATAAGCCTTTCTGTGCTTAGATTATTATACCACTTATTCTAGATAAAAGAGAGTGGGATTTGAATAAAACTAACAATAGCTAAATCTAAATAATTAGCACTTTGATATATTAAGAGAGTTGATTAATATTTAGGCTTCTATTTAATTTATAAAAGTATAGGATAATTTAAAGATAAAGGATTAAAGCTTTCTAATAAATCATTGATGAAATGATTATAAATTAGAGTATAAGACTTTAATTAAAACTTAAAGATATCTTAACTTCTAATGCGAATGACTATTTCACTTTAAACTTAAATAATTAATTTAAAAATTTAATAAAAAGGCTTTTATCATTTTAATGTATAACTCATTCCAATTATATCTGATTTTAAAATAGTAAGAGTATCTTAAAAGAAAAAGATGTTGAATTATCAAAAAACATTTAAAAAGCAGAAAAATAATGAGTTTAAATCATAAGAAATTCAATAAACGAAATAGCCAAAACTACTTTAATCTTAAGAAAGTAATCCTTAAGACATAAATAAAGAAAAGAAACTTAGAGCTTTTGTGAAAAAATGTATATTTCTAGTTATAGAGTATAGCTATAGATAATTAGAGCTAAAAGTATATAAAAGAACTAAAGGTAAAGTTATATTAAATGTATATAAATACTTGAATTTATATATGAGTAAGGATTTTATAATATACAATGTATAATTTAAACATTATAATAAATTATAGAAAATCCTTAAGATTTTAGATCTAAAAAGGACTAAATTAACTTAAATTGGACGAAAGGAAATATTATGAGATATAATTGATCAAGTTTGAAAAGAAGATATTCAATGTTTCCCTTAGAAAGAAAATTTTATTCCTATTTGAATAAAAAGTAAAATAATTAATGAATGCTATATCTTAAGCAATTTAAAAGAAGCTAAAATAAACTTAATTGTTTCTCTTTAATTAAATTTCTGCTTTTATATAATCTAAATAAATACAAGCTAGATAATCAAGATGCTTCTTCGCATAAAAAGCTTAGTTTAAAATGCATCCTGAAATATCATAAGATTAAGTAATCAAAATCACTCTTATATTTAATTTTCAAAGAATAAAAATTAATAATGTATTGTAAGGTATATATCGATCAAAAATGTTAGCTATAGGAATAAATATACCTAATTGAATTAAGATTAAAACTCGTTTAGGTATTTTTTCTATTTTTTTAGAAATTTCTGCTAAAGAATTTAAATGAGTTAATTTAATTTCTGCATATTACCATTTTAAAAAAGGAAAATAGATAAATTTTAGCTATAATTATTATGATAAAATTCTCTATGCATTTAAGTGCAGATTTATACAGCAGGAAGAGAGAATAAACAATGGTCATTTAATAATAGATGAAGTTCTGAAAGTAGCATAGAAAGCTGCTATATTTTAATTTAGTAAATAAATTCTCATAGAAATTAAATATTTTAATCAATAAAACCTAAAAGAATAAAGCTATGAAAGAAAATCAAATTTATCTAGAAAGTAAACGAGGTTTTAAAGCTTATCGTTATGGAGGTGAAATCAGTAATTAAAAAACGGTGACAAATAAAACTTATATAAACTTAAATTTCACGTAATTGATAAAGAGATTGAATTATAAAGGAAATATTTTAAATCCAGAATCGTTTTTATTTAAATATGTCCTCTATTTAAGTCATACGGGCTTGGTTTTTATAAAATGGCTGATATATTCTCTTATGTCTAAAACAATATCTTTCAAATCAAACAGTCCAAGTAAACCACTATCCAGTGCTATCAATGTGATCAAAACATCAAAAAAGGAGAAATCTACGTCAAAGGATTCATTAAAGAACAGTACATCTACTGCAAGTTCCACTTAAAATGCTTCCAACCCTTCGATTACCAAATCTACTATGAAATCTAGAAAATGTCTAGAAGAAACAAAATCAAATTAGAACATTGACTCATGAAAAAACACACCAACTCCAAACTTAAACTTACTGAAATCAACACAGAACGAAAAATCTTTCCTCAATAACTACAAAAGAAAGTCAAAAGCCAACAAAGTAAAATGCAGAGAGTTCTCTAGTTAGTTTATCGCTTTTTCTCAGGATAAACTATCGCTAAGACTCTCTCTCTAGTATGCAAAGAATGGTACTCAGCTGTATGAACAGCTTATGTGTGGAGAAACGCTTGTCTTACTCAGTTCGAACCTGACGTAGTTTAGAAGTACTACGATAAAGCATATCGAGAAACAAGTTAAATGTTACATGTAAAGAAGAAGAAGTTAGAAAAGATGACAACATGGAGATACACTTATATAAAGCTCTTAAACACGACTTGCTTCGAATGCAAGTAGTTAGTAAACTAAAGACTTAAAATTTGTCCTATTTTATAGAAACCTATTTGCAAGAAGTGTAGAAAAGAGTCCTTCTGTAAGATTCAAGAGGAGTAAAACCTGAAGTTCGATATTCTCAACTCTACCAGTATCAAGAGATTTTTCAATGTATCAGAAGAATGGATTCTTGATAACCAGAAGAGATTAAAGATGCTATACATTCCAGCAATAGAAGGAACCAAACACGAGAAAGTGACTTATTTCTTCATAGCGCACGAGACTTTTGGAAAGTGATAAGAATTGTAGAAAAGGTGAAAGAAAGTAATGTAAGAACTACCAAGTTTTATTTCTCAATAGGACAGACTACTACTAGGAACTTTATAGTTCAAGCTATAAGAGTTTAAACATTAATTTGAGAATAAGGATATAAATGAGATAATAGACTACATATTTGAAGGAGGAGAAGTACCAAATGTATTAAACCAAGAGAAGCCACTAGAGAAGAAAATAAAAATAATGAGTGGTATAGATTTTTTAACGAGCAGGCTATCGAATTCAGTTTGAGAACTTTCCTTAGTTATTGATTATTGTAAGGAATGTTAATTTATTTCCTTATTTCACTTTCTTTAAACCATAATAAATTTTAAAATTTAGTAAAAAAAGTTGAAGAAAAAACCAAAAATAAGTTTAATAGAATAAATTTCAATTTTTCTTCTAGCATTTCATTTAGACTTGATCACACATTTGTTAAGATTCTGAAGTTGTTTTATATGATATATAATGATTTAATTTAAAATGCCATTGTTCAGAAATATTTATCTATTTTATAAAAATTTTATTAATTATGCTTTTGTACAATTAAATTCACTATACAACATTTTTATTCTTCGAAATAACCTACTTTAAGACTGACTTTCCTCTAAAGTACTAATGTTCAACTTATTTAAAAATCATTACTAAATTTTTATAGACATTTGTCTCTTTGCAAACAAATCCTTTCATTTATTAAAAAAAAGAGAATGATCTATATCCTTAAGATTTACTCTTTCTCCTATTGTAATACTTTGCAAAATTAAATTTCATCTCTGCAAACAAGTTAAGTGGTTATTCTTTGCTTTAGATTTTCTTTGATTACTTATTAAAAAGCTTCATAATACTCTAAAAAATCTACAATAACTTTTATTAATATTTGAATAGAAATATATTCGCTTTATTTATATGAAAGAAATATGATTTTTTTAATTATAAAACTCATTCTTAGATAAATTTCAGTTAAACTTTCTATTTATTTAATTTAAAGCTTTTATTATTAATATTTGTCTTTCCTTGGCTTAATCCTATTTCATATGAACAAGTAATCTAATTATACCGATATTTGTTATTAAATGTCTTAGTGAAGGTTTAATGTAATTGTGTTAGGAAATATTTCTCTTATTTAATTTAATACACTCAAATCTATTTTTTCTATAATTGCCTTTATTTTCTTTTGGTTATATTTACTAAAAAAACATTTAGCTATTTCAATCATATTCACCCTATGATAATAGATCACCTACTATACTGAAATATAATCATTTATTCCTATAAATTCCATTATTGTCTTATATTAAGTCAATGATTTTAAATAGTCAAACTTTAATTAAATATTTATAGTTAGAGTAGAAATTTAAGTTATAATGTTTCTTTAAGCTGTAATATATTAATCCTTTATCTATTAGAAATTTTAAATCTTTAAGCTTTTTATAAATCTAGTTTATAATAGAGACTAAAAAGGAATTATCATTAAGAATCTGATTTTCAAAAGGAAACAAAGTTGAAATTTTAAAATATAAAAGTTTTAAAATTCTAAAATGTAAAATCGTGAAAAAAAAGAATCAACTCGCAAACAATTTTAGCGGTCTCAAAATATCTTTCTTTAAAGCTTGTTCATATACCTCGTCTAAATCCTACTTACACTGAAAATATTGCCATATAAACATATCTCTCAAGCTATTTAAATAAAAACAATTGAATATTAAGAAAAAAAGTATGGATATATTTAAATCTTTTTCCAGTTTATTTAGATATCTTAGATAAAAATCATTCAGCATTAATAATTTTAGATAAGTCTAAAAGAATTTTCTTATGATTTAGTAAATAAAATAAGTAAACTAAGTGTTGATTATGAAGCTGTCTTATCTAATAAAAATGAAAAGCTCTAATTTTAAAGATTTATTATATTTGCTTAATTTATAAATCAGCTTATAGATTATAAGAGGTTATTACAAAACTAAAAAATAACTTTTTATCTATTTAATTTTAGCTTATTTTTTCTATTTAAGCTATCTAAAACAAATTTATCTTTTTTAACTTTTTAAATGAATACGAAATTTAAAAAATAATCTTAAATACATTTTGCTTAAAATCTCTGACCTTTAAATAAAACATTCGTTTATAGATGTTGCTCATATAATCATTAGTCATTTTAAATAAGCATACCTTATACATTTTTCATTTTAAAGAATCATTTGAAAAAAACTTAAATAAGCATACACTAAATGTTGATTATACATCTCAAATAGTTGTGTTGCTATAAAAGACTAACTTAATCATTACTTTAGTAAATAGCTCTTAAATAAAATTTTTATAAAGGAAAGTTTATAAGCTTCTAAAGAGTAATAATCATCATTGTTTAGCTTAAAAAAAACTAGTTTAAAGATAAATCAACAAGGAAGAACAATCTATTTATTTTTATAAACTGTTTAATGTAATTGTTCATTATAATCTAGATAAACCTTTTCTTTCATCTTTACAAATAACTTAAAGAGATAATTTTTTCTGATTTTTATAAACGAATTTTATAAAAAGTTTATTTAAAACGAAAAGAAAAAATATCGAAAGAGATTAATAAATTATTGAGATTGGATTAGCATTCTCAACTAGTTAAATGTAAAAGGATATTAAAGCCTAGATAATTAATGCTTATATTTGATTTCTTTATTTTTCCTTTAAAAAACCAAAGAAAATATGAAATTAAACATTTTATCAAGAATGCTAATTGATGTAAATAAACTTTAAGCTTTATTTGCAATAATTCTATAGAGATTTATATTCGAAACCCAAAAAATTGGATCATTCATCTGAAAATGAGGGATTAAAAAAAAATAATCTATAATATAATTTATTAAGATTAGAGGATTAAAGCTTCATTATTATCTTCTGTATTTTAAGATTAATAATTTCTTCATAAATTAAATATTTATGGCTTGCTTTTGAATTAAATCCACATTCATTAATAAAGAAAGATTTTTACTTTATTTCAATTACCTTTCATAGAAAATTGTAGAAATATCTCATTTAAATTTAAATCCTTTTAGATATGTTTTATTCTAATTAAACAGAAAGATTTGAATATATAACAGAAAAAGTAGATGTAAGCTTATTTTTGTTTCTTTAAAGATTTGGCTGCTTATTAGATAAGGTTCTATTAAATCAATTTTTAATTTCAAGCTTAAAATTAATAAAAAATGAATTTGATTTTAGCTACTGAGATCAATCTAAAATACATTTCATGCTTTTAAATATTAAAATGGTTCTGGTTTAGCTTGAAGTTATAAATAGATTAAAAGTAAAATTTAAATTCCAGTTAAAAAAGATAAATTAAAAGAGAAGTTAATTAATACAAAGAAATTTATTTTATTTTTATAAAAATCTTCTTTACCTATTTTAAGAGTTTCCCAGTTATAATAAATCACAGTGTATTACATAAAGCTTTAAATTTGGATATATAAGATAATAAATAAATTTGTTGGTTTAAAATTATAAAATAACTTAGACTTATTTTTGCTTTAAACATCAGAGTGGTCTCTATCCTTTAAAATAAATCTTATTATTAGATACATTTTACTTTGTAGAGTGGTAATAAAGTATTTATTTCAATCAAATATATAATATGATAAATGAACTTTAAACCTTTATCTATTTTAGTATTTAGAATAAAATGCACAGATAAAGCTTAAAACATTTTTAAATTTTTAATGTTCTTTTGCTTTTTATTATTTTCTTATATTTATATATAGAGAAATTTTCAGTTCTAAATGTTTATATATAATTATTAAAGTTTGATAAATCAATTATTGTAGTAATTAATCTAAATTATTCAATTATTTCACTCAACAACGACATATTCTATATCTTTGATATTTCCTTGATTCATTGCAATTTCTTTGAAAACATTTTCCATTTCTTCTTCGCTATTTTATTATTAAGCTTTTATGGCTTCAATAAATGCTTCTAATCCGATATGATGTTGCCAATCACTTAAGTACTTTTAGAAAGATAATAGTTCCTTTCTTGTTTTTAATTATCTAAATAAAATCTATTTATCTTCAGATGAATTTAGTAGCCAACTATCGCATCATTGTTTTAATTAATCATCAACTCCCTCGAATGGATTATAAACATAATAAGTATATTAGAAGATTTCACCAAATGGTATATTTTCAACAGTAAATTACCATTTATGTGTATAATTCCCTGGTTAATCTTCTATGAATTAAGTAATTAAAATAACTTTTTTATCTTTTGACTAATTTTCAATTTTTCTCTTTTATATGGCTTTATCTAAATTTTATAAAACGATATTTGATGGCCATTCTTCAATGCTTTAATATTCAAGTTAAATTACAACTTTTTCTCCTATATAATGTTCTCTGGGTCTTTTGACTTATGTTATTTCTACTTTAGGTAAAGAATAAATATTCAAGTACACTTCATATTCATCTGAAATATCTAATTCTTGATTCATTTTAAGTACGAATTTATATTCTAACTGTTTTTCTTAACAATTTTCCAATTTAATTTCGATATTCATAAAAATTCACTCTTTTGAATTTAGGTTGCTTTCAAACTAGAAATGCTTCTTTTTTTCTTATCAGTATAAAGTTATTGGATCATGTCACTCTAATTTTCCAATATTTTTAATTTTGCTAAACAGTTAAAACTTACAATTTAATTTTAATTGTTTATCCACTATAGAAAGTTAATTTTTCACTAATTAATTTAATTTTTCCCTATATAAAAGTCTTACAATATAAGAGTTTTTATAATCCTGATTTAAATTCTATTAAATCTTCTACAACTAAAATTCTTTTGCTTTTAAAGTCTCATTTAAGTTGCTTATTATATTTTAATTATCTTATATAGCTTAAAATAGATCTAAGTTAATTTTTTCCTTATTTTATATTTCATTGAATAATTATTTAGCTTCAGTTTCTTTTAATCTATACTGTTATATTAGTAGTTAGTTATTATTAATATTTTCATTATCTGCTTACAATTTACTATAAATCTCTTTATTTGTTTATCTTTATCCTTGAATATTCTTAATTTCTTCTTTTAGCTAATTAATAGTAATTTACATATTTTGAATTTACTCTTTCTGCTATACTAACACTCATTCTTGATTTTCTTTTTTATCTTATTCTTATAATTGAGATATTTTATTTTACAAAGCTTATATTTTTTATTCTTTCTCTTTTTAATCGCTTTATAATTTTAGTTACTAATTTTAACTTTACTCTCAATTCTTTTATAAGATCTATTAACTATTTAAGCTTTCTTAAAGTTATCTTTGCAATTCTTTCAACTAAGTTTTCAAATTTTCTTCTTATTACTGATATTATTATTTTATTTGCTTTTGGTCTTTTTCGATTATTATAATCTACTATTGCATCTACTACTCTGCTTCTTTTTCATTTTGTTTTGAAATTACATATTCTATTTGTTAGCTACCTTTTTATATAACTTATTATGTATTAAGACAAGTTTAAATTTAAGTGTTTGGATGTCTATTTTACTACTAGTCTTAATCTTAAATTAATTATGCATTTTGTAATTAAATTGGCTAATAAACTTACTAGTAATTTTAGTTAGCCTTTACTTATAAATAGTTTTATTCCTGAATTTAATTTTGCTATAAATGCACTTGGTTATTATTTTTGCTTGTGTTTAAAATCATTTAGAAGTTTTAGGTTTATTCTTAGATATTCTATATTTCTTCTATGTATTTCTCCTTCAATTCATATACAAATCCAGCCTTTTTTTATTAGTAAAACTCTATCACCTTTTCTGCATTTTGCTTATAAATTTCACTTAATTTTCTTAATACTATTTTCTCATTTTCAGTTACTTCCATATTTTTCGTAATTATATTCTAGTCCTTATTGAAAAATGCTAAGAGTTATAATAGTTTAGATTAATATTCGTCTAGTTGTTTGGCTCTTTAACACTATTGCTCCAATGCTTCTAAACTTTATCGATATATTTATTCTTTTGAACTTATTTTGAAATTTCTATCTAATACGTCTATATCCCACTATACCTGCTTTACTAAATCATAATCATTTCTAGTTTCCAGTAGTTTTGCTATTTTTTCTCTATCTCTGATTTCTTAAATAATGCTGTAAAGTCTTTAAGTTTTTTCATTAAAATCTTCTAAATCAGACCTAGTAATTTTATTAATTTCAGGTGTGTTTTAAATTATTTGATAAATGATATTTTCACATCTATTAGCTACTACTTCATAAATAGAATAACTAATAACAGCATTCTTGCATAAACTTATAGCCTTTTAAAGTTCCTATAAGCCAAGGCTGAATTTTCCTTCTCTAAGCATGTTATTAAAGTTAGCTTGTAAGCCTTAAGACATTTCTATATTTTTATAAGAATAAAATAAAAAAAGGTTTAAATAGCCTTAACTACCTAATATTTCAATAAATTAACATTATAAATGAAAATAGCTGCTAGGTACTTTATAAAACCTTGCTATATAATAAAAAAATTTGATTGTAAGTGACTATAAAAGGAATAAGAATAATAATATAATCAAATTAATAATCTATAATAATTTATTTATTTTAGAAGGAATATATAAAGTAGAATATATAATTGTACTACTACTATATTATTTCTTTTTATTTACTTGAGTAAAAGACAGACACAGCTATAAAAATTATTTATTCAGTTAATTATTATTAAAGCATTAAGAGTTTTTAGTTTTAGTTAAAATTAAATTTTATATAGCAATCTGATTTTTGCTCTAGTTTTATAATTAAGAAAAAGAATTTAGTTTATTGCAATTAATTAAGAATAGAAGAGGCAATTTAAGATATCTAGTAATCTTTTATGGTGTCTTCATATTTTGTTTCTTATTAAGCTTTTAATACATTTTTCTATTTTTATTCAATGAGGCAACTTAGAGTTAAAATGGCTTGTAAGATATCATTGGCAGATCTAAAATGGTAAGTTATTTTTAACTTCTTTAAGTATTTTCTATAACTTAGATTTATTAAGAAATATAAGAAGTTAGATACAAATTATTTATTTAAAAAGAGAGGAAAAACTTATAAAAATCAAATATTTATCATACTTAAATCTAGAGAAGGTATATATCAAGTTCCTTTATTAATAGAATAATAAATACGCAAGTATCAAATTTTTTATTTGATAGCCTAGTTCACCTCAATAATCATAATTGAAAGCTAAGATAATAAATGAGCTAAAGTGAGGAAAGTATTTTACTTAAAATAGTTAATTCTTGATTAAAACTTCAAGTAGAATAAATAAATCTCTGTTTCTCACTTTGCTTCTTCATATAAAAGTAAAATATATAAATTATAAATATTTAACGAAAAAGTATTTCTAAATAAGCTTTTAAATTTTTAAAGTTATAACTTTCCCAAAACTTAATAAAAAGAGAGATATTTAAAAGTTTATGATTTAGTAGATGGGGAATTTAGTTCTATATCTTTAATCTTCTTATTTATTTAATTATATTAATAGATTTACTTTTAAAGCATAACAAACATGATTAATTAAACAAAGATTTAGCTTTTCCTAAACTTAAAGAAGCATCATTTAATATCCTATTCATTAAATTATTTTTGCTTATTATTTTGTTCTTAATATTAAAAACTATAATTACTTATTTGATTAATTCTGATTTATTTTTGTCTAGATCTGCTATATCAAAGTAAGGAATTATTTTCTTTCTAGAATCCAAAGTTCTGTTTTTTATTTCTTAAGTTATAGGTAAAGTTATCTATTAAATAATTAGCCATTAAACTTCTATAAATCAACAAATAAAGTTTCTAGTATAAAGTATTTTTTAGTGATTTATCTATAAAAAACTATGGATATGAAAAACGACTCTACAGGGATTTGAACCCCAACTTTAGGCTCCGAAGGCCCACGTGCTACCATTACACTATAGAGCCAGTTACTTAATCTATTTTCTAAAACTTAAAAACGGAAAGATTTAAATATATAAAAACAGTACTTATTTCTTAAATTTTTTAATTAAGATAAGCTTTAACTTGTTGCCTTCACTATTTTATTTTAATTTAGTTTAATTATAAAATTAATTAATTAGCAGCCTAAAATCATTCATTAAGATAGCTATAAACGTTTTTAATCTTTTCAAGTTTATTCTTTATTTGATTCTTTACTTAGTAACTTAGAGAATAATTTAAGTTTGGGTATAAAAATTATTTTGGCTAGGATTTGATAATAGAAATAAGATAATTGTTTATTGAATCATTAAAATAAAAAATCCTTATAAAATATTAAATTATTAGATATGTGATCTTCAAGATTTGATCAATTAAGTTTGGATTAAATATAAAATTCTAATTTTAAATTAAATGGTGAGAATAAATAAGAAATGAATATGACTTTAGTTGCTTGATCAAAAAATAAGAAAATTATTTTAATCAATACAACTTTATTATTGATGCGTTATCTTTAACTCATTCAGTGTTTTATTAATTTATGAAAAGCTTTGACTTTAATAATTAAACTTATAATATCTATTCATTTTGCTCTATACAAACTGAAATTTATTTCGTATTCAGTTTTAAAAAAATAAAATAGAAAGAATGAATATTCTAATATTCTAATATTCTTATTTTCACTTTATTTTTATAATTTATTTCATATTTTTTATCTTTCTAAATTAAACTTCTTTTCAATTTTCCTTGCTATTTAATGAAATTTGTTCACTCTTTTTTATTTTTTTTGATATGATAAAAATATTTTTTAAATAAAATTAGGAACTATTTAAAAGAAAGTACCTATTTAGTAAAATGAATAGATTTTTATATTCTTAGTTCAAAAGGTTACCTTTAATTTTAGTCTTTATATCATCAATTTTTAATTATATATAATTTTAAGGAGAAAAAAGCTTGGAATGATTTCAATCACTTTTATATTAAATTTTAAGTTTATTATTAGATATTTTATGCCTTTTGGTATCTCTTTCCATAGGTTTTTTCGACTAACTATTTTTAATGATCTTCTTGATGATTTTTTGCTCCTCCACTATAATCCATTTATTGCTATGAAGTGTAGAAAGTATTAGAACTAGCTAATCCATACTATTACTCCCTAATAGCTATCTCTTCTTATTCAGTATTTTATATTTTCATCTTTAAGTTATCTATATAAAACTCTTGCATCATGATCATAATCTCATAGCTTAATTCCTCCATCCTTAACTTTACTAGTTCATTTAAATCTTGATTTTCTAAAATAAGTCTATATTCTTACTCACATTTGGCGCAATGGGAATTATTGGATATTACAGGATTGCTAGATAGAAACGCTTTAACGTTTATTTGATTTAATTAATCATATTTTTATTCTAGTATGTTTTCATGCTAAAACTAGAAAAACATCGATAATGGTTTACTTAGATCTTAAAATTAGTTGATGCTATAATCATGTAGATGGCTTTCAATGGTATTAATAGTTTAGTTAATCGCTTTATATTTAAATTCAATTTAATTTACTATCTCAATTATTTGCTTATTCATTTTTTCCTTCGTTTATTTCTTCCAAATTTAGATTTCCTATCAAATTTCTTTAAAATACTAAGATAACTCAACATCCCATTTAATTATCTATTGCTTCAGTTAGCATTTATAATGCTCTAGCTATTCTAATCTTTATTAAACTTTGTTTTTTTAACTCTAATATTTCTATATTTTTACTTCTACTTTTTGCTTAAATTATTCTTCAGTTTACTATAGAGAATTTTTTGTCTAACTAATCTTTTGAGCTCTTTCATGATCAATTTTTTCTCAAATATAACTCTTACTAGTTATTTCCGTCCATTACATGCATTCATCACACTGAATTTGCTAAGTATTTTTAAAAGCCACTTTTGCACATTTTCAGCAAATAGTATGATTACACTGAAGTATTATGGGAAGCTATTTATAATTGCTATAAAATGATTAGCATTTTGGACACTTATTTACTTCTATTTGATTTTTTATTTCTTCAAATTTCTAGTCTAGGGAATTTAAGTCTTCTGAAGATTAGCTCTAAGAATTATTGATTTATACATTCAAGTTGATATTTTAGTTTTACTATATATCATTTTAATTAATAAAGCCATCTTTTAAGATGCTTTTTATCTCTAATTCTTTCTCGTTCTGGTTTTATTTTCCTTGCTTATTAAATATATAAGTTTCCTTTTCTTAATCTTGAAAGTTCGAAGTTTAATAATCTTAATTTTTATGATTTTCTACTTTTTTCTGGAACTCTTCAATTTTACTCTTAAGATTTTGTATCTTTTTCATAATTGATGCTTAATCTATCTCTAGATCTTCCTTCTTTTATTATGTCTGACTATTCTATTATAAATACAGTTTTTAATGTTTTTAACTCAAAAGTAGACTTTTAGATTCTAACTAGCAAATTTATTGATTTCTCATCTCAATCTATACTAAAATTGCGCTAAATATTTTAGTATTTTGCAGTTTAAAATTTTCCGTAAAGTTATTCTCAAATTCTTAAATTCCTTTTTATAAACTTTACTGAAGATAATTAATAAAATTTTAGTATTTTGCTATAAGCTAAGTTCAGGATTAAATTTATTTTTTTAGGACTAAATTTTATTTTTCAAGTTCTTAAAATTTACTTTAATGCTAATTTTATTCTCATTTTTACTCTTATTCTTTTGCTTCAAGTTTCTGCTTCAGATCTATTATATTTTTTTCCAACTAATCAATTATGTTTTACTATCTAAAGTTATCGTTTTCATTCTAAAGAGACTAAATATTTAGTTTCTATTTATTCTTGATATCCAGAAATCATTTTTAAATTTGATTTTATGATCTATTAATAGAGCCTTTATTTTAATTTTATTCTTCTTAATAAGTTTTTTCTATCTTTTAGATATTTTTTTCTTATTAATCTACTTTGATACTTTGCTATTAGGTACTTTCATTTGATTTTCCTTATTTTTCTTTACAATTCTTTAATTACTTTTATTTTGTACTTTTACTTGATATTTATCGCTTTTTATTCTGTTAATTGCTTAATTAATTTGAGGATTTTTTCAATATTTTTTCTTTAAACATTTTTTAGAAATTTTAGGTTTATTCTTAGATATTCTATATTTCTTCTATGTATTTCTCCTTCAATTCATATACAAATCCAGCCTTTTTTTATTAGTAAAACTCTATCACCTTTTCTGCATTTTGCTTATAAATTTCACCTAATTTTCTTAATACTATTTTCTCATTTTCAGTTACTTCCATATTTTTCGTAATTATATTCTAGTCCTTATTGAAAAATGCTAAGAGTTATAATAGTTTAGATTAATATTCGTCTAGTTGTTTGGCTCTTTAACACTATTGCTCCAATCCTTCTAAACTTTATCGATATATTTATTCTTTTGAACTTATTTTGAAATTTCTATCTAATACATCTATATCCCACTATACCTGCTTTACTAAATCATAATCATTTCTAGTTTCCAGTAGTTTTGCTATTTTTTCTCTATCTCTGATTTCTTAAATAATGCTGTAAAGTCTTTAAGTTTTTTCATTAAAATCTTCTAAATCAGACCTAGTAATTTTATTAATTTCAGGTGTGTTTTAAATTATTTGATAAATGATATTTTCGCATCTATTAGCTACTACTTCATAAATAGAATAATTAATAACAGCATTCTTGCATAAACTTATAGCCTTTTAAAGTTCCTATAAGCCAAGGCTGAATTTTCCTTCTCTAAGCATGTTATTAAAGTTAGCTTGTAAGCCTTAATACATTTCTATATTTTTATAAGAATAAAATAAAAAATAAATAGACTTAAACAGCATAATCTTTAAATAAATAAGCTAAGTTAAATAATTTGTATATAGATTTTATATAAAAAAATAAAATTAAAGGAAAAATAACTAAGATGTATTAAAACATATAGATAAAATAGATAAGTAATAATATAAATAAATTTATTAGGTTTAGTAATCTATTTATTTTAAAATGAAAAAGCTCAAGGATATAGAATTAAGCAAATGCAGATAGATTTCAAAATTATTATTTTGTAATTTTTTTTCTTTGAAAAAGCTATAAAAAAGCAAAGGTTGAAAGCTATAAAAGCGACTATGTAAATTATCAAAAATTTTTTTTTAATCTAAAAAAGGATTTTATTCAAATTTATCTACTTTTTTCTAGGTTTATAAGTAAATATATTAAGATTTAGTAATTAATTGAAGATAGTTATCAAAAGACTCTCATTATCTTATGAATGGACTAAAAATTAAAAGATATATATTTTTTGAATTTATTGGTTTATTTCTACTCTTAGATTAAGACATAATAACGTATTTATCAGATTTAGAATTTTTTTTGTTTAATACTTTTCTTTATTTATAAATTTTATTTATTCAAAGATTTACAATTTAGTTTTATAATAATAATTAATGCTAAGCTTTATAATTCTAATTTTAAATTTTAAAGCAGCTATTCATGCAACTAATTAATGATATCATGCTTTTAAGTTTTAGTAAAGAATGTTTATCTTTTAATTCTGGCAATTCTTAATTTTTCATTTATTAGATACTTTTATTTACAATCTTAAAAAAATTATATTAGATAAGAAATAATTTTGTTGTTCCTAATAAAGTTATAAGCATTTTGAATTAATTGTCAATTATATATTTTAATCTTTCTTAGTTTTTATTTTTTCTTTTAGTTTAAATGTTTATTCTTTTTCTCTAAATGAAACATAAGAAATGTGATGCCACTGATTCACATTTTTTACTTTTAATACAATTTTTCTTAATTAATCTTTGTTTATTTTAATATCTTTAATTGTCTTATTTTTTAATTCTTATAATTTAAAAATAAGAAAATCAATCATTTTTCATTTTGTTTGGTAATTAAAATAAATAAAAAGAAATAATAAGCGACTCTACAGGGATTTGAACCCCAACTTTAGGCTCCGAAGGCCCACGTGCTACCATTACACTATAGAGCCAGTTATATTCTTTATTCTTTAAAGCTTAAGTATTCCATAAAGCCTAAATCATTTTTAATTTCATTAAATAAATAACTCAAACATAATTATCTTTACTTGTATCTCTAAAAGTAACTAACTAATAAAAAATTAAGCTAAAAACACTTAAATATTAGATTTAAGACTTTTAATCATCTTTGAGAGAATTAATATTTAAGATATGTAAAAGTAAATCTTTTATCTCATAGCTCATAATTCAAATTTTTTAAATATCTTTTCAAATGAAGATCTACTTTCAACATAAATTTACCATAGACTTATATTTAATATATTTTTATTATATTTTAACTTTATAATTTACTTTTTTGAAATTAGTATAAAATTGCTTTAAGTTAATTAGAGGGATTTTATATTTCTTAAAAAGTTTCGAAGCTCAATAAAAGGCAAATAGTCAATTAAAAATGATAATCTTCTATTTGAGATTAAACAATTTACTTAATAACTTGGCTAAAATCTATATCTACTCTTCAGTTATATGTTTAGAATATATTTCTAAGCCAAATCTCATAAATAAAGCTAGGTTTATTGTATGAAAAATATTAAATTATCTGGAGCCTAACCAAAATTTATAATATAACTAAACATTCTAGCCTTTAAGAAAATACTATCATATCCATTTTCATGCTTATTAACTATTTCAGCTTAGTGCTTATACCATCACTTAATTAAATCATTAAACATCTTATTTGAAAAGAATAAGCATTAAAGTTTAGAAAATTAAATAAATGCTCATCTTTGAAAAGTAAGTGGACTTAATTCTCAAATCTTTAGTTATTTTTTAAACATTTTGAATTAGTAATTTTATAAAATCCAAAAACTTTAAAAAATAATTTAATTATTGTTGTCTCAAATTAGCTTAACGAAAAGAAATCAGAGTGAAAGCTTGAAATTTGAATAGTAATAAGTCTTTATTAGATTATTATAACTAGGAAAAAGAATTTTTAAGAATTAAATAGTTATAATTCTTGGAAAGCTACCCATTTACTTTAATTTATTACTTTTTTACATAGATATAAAGCTTTAATTTTTTAATTTTAAGCTTCCTTTTATAAGGAGCACTAATAAGGTGAGCATCACTTCGATTTTTATTTCTAGTTAAGTTAAAATTTGTTATTAATTAAAGAAGCAGCATCTTGAATTATGAAAAAGCTTTGGTTAATAAATGAAATTCTATTGGAATTTGTTTTGAAAAATAAATATTTTAAAGCTTCATTTTCATTAAATTGATCTTTATTAAATTTACTAAAGTTAACTGTTTCTCCATTTTTTTAATCTCTTAGTTTAAATTTGGAAATATTACAAATTCTCTGCATCTTTATAATAACAATCTATTGAGGTTTTTTATCTTTTAGTAGCTTTCTTTCTAGTTAATTTATTTTTAATTCTAATTAAATAAATTTATAATCAAAAAATGATGGAAGCTGAGATTGACCTTCCTATCAAACTTTCTGGTTTTATAACTTGAATAAGTTCCTTTCCTTTCGCTGAAAAAGTCTCTGGTCAGAGTAATTTTCAGAAGGGAACACTATCTTTTAGATTATCCGCTCTTGGTAGGGGCTTGAAGCCTGGCTGCTCATAGCGATGGAGTTCATTGGTTGCTGTGTCTGAAACACAACAGGATATTTCCATTTTTCCTTAAAAAGAGAGCGTGGGTCTCTAACTGGAAAGGTGTTTCAGATTCCAAAAAATCTTGTAGTTAGTTACTTTTAGAGATACAAGTAAAGATAATTATGTTTGAGTTATTTATTTAATGAAATTAAAAATGATTTAGGCTTTATGGAATACTTAAGCTTTAAAGAATAAAGAATATAACTGGCTCTATAGTGTAATGGTAGCACGTGGGCCTTCGGAGCCTAAAGTTGGGGTTCAAATCCCTGTAGAGTCGCTTATTATTTCTTTTTATTTATTTTAATTACCAAACAAAATGAAAAATGATTGATTTTCTTATTTTTAAATTATAAGAATTAAAAAATAAGACAATTAAAGATATTAAAATAAACAAAGATTAATTAAGAAAAATTGTATTAAAAGTAAAAAATGTGAATCAGTGGCATCACATTTCTTATGTTTCATTTAGAGAAAAAGAATAAACATTTAAACTAAAAATATTAATAAAAACTAAGAAATATTAAAATATATAATTGACAATTATTCATTAATTATTAAAATAATTATTAACCCTAAGGTTTAATTGAAGTTTTAAATATATGAAATCTCCGTTTCTCATGTTCTATCCTTGTCTTTAATTTTTCCCTTGATTTCCCTCCTTTTTATATTCAGAGTTGACTTTTTATCTCAAATTTTACCATTTTCCAATGTAAAGAATTTCTACACTCTATTTTATTTGCTGTAGTAAATATTTTTACGGATATTCACTCTTATTTATTTAGATTATGAGAATTTCTGTTACAAATATCAAATGCTCTTGCAAATTTAGTATCTTTTTCTTGCTCTAGGAAATATATTTTCTTATTTCTCTTTTTCCACGGAGTTCTTTATTAATGCTTTTGAAAATTTTCTACTATAAATTTTTGTTTTGAATCTAATTATACTCAATATTTCTCGTCTTGTTCTTTCATTATTCAAATATTATTCTCTAATCCTGTTATTCAATCATAGACTCAGACTTTAGCTCTTCGGACTACTATATGGACTTCATCATATGCTTAATCAATGAAGTTCTGACTCATTTCAAATATTTCTTCATACTATGAGTTTAAATTCCTCTTCGAATTTTTATTATTTTATAAGTTGATATATTAACTGTATCATCTAATGATAATCCATTTGTTATATTTCAATATTATTTACATCAAAAGTATCAGGGTCTATATTGAATATCATACTTTTCCTTCTTTATTTATTTATTTTTATTTATTTTTTTAGAGATTTAATTGAGGGATCTCTTTTTTCAATTTAAGTTGTAGACTTTAAGAGCAATTTAACTTTTCTGTTCGGATTTTTCTTCAGCGTCTATTTTCCAGTTGAAAGAAAAAAGCCAATTTACGCTTTTTATTGATAATGAGGCTATTTCTTAATTTTTTAAGTTACCTCCTGCTAATTTTTTGTTGGTCTTAAGAATAATGGATTAGTAGAAGCTGAGATATGGTAAGAGAATATGCTTCTATTTTTCTCTTCTGCTATAAGGAAGTGGAAAAAACCCTTCCTGAAGCAAGCCTCTTTATATAATGAAAATAATTGAGATTAGTTTAAAAAGCCTAAAAAATAAATAAAATTATTAGGAGTATCAAATAAACGGAAACAAACATGAGAATTTAAATCTTGAATTCTAACCTAATAGATCGACCTTAAGTCTCATCTAACTAACAAGAACCAAGAATTAAAAAAGATAAATCTACTCCTTTTAAGGATTGGGAAATATTCAATTTCCTAATATTCCGAAAAAGCTTGAGAAACTTTATGAGTAAGACGTTATTTAACTTTATTCCTTAATTGAGAAAATTAATAAAGTTATATAGATCCTGAAGGCAGAAAACTAGATTATCCAGCTTCATTCGTAAGATAAAAAAGGAAGATCAATGTATGGTAAGTTTAATTCATTTTTAAACTGAAATCTTAACTTCTAAATTTATACTTGTGAAAAACCTTGCAGCAATTCATAGAAAATTAAAGAAGAAGTTCAATTACTAATAAAAAAAGATTCAATTCAAGCAATAAGGTGGAAATGGAACAAAAAATTTAAACACAATAAAAAATTTAATTCAAGATATTTAATAAAGCGTTGCTATTACTATCAAAAGACTGTACATTTATGGAGATAATGTCTGAAGTGAAAAAGATTACTTAATCAGCACCGAAAAGAATTTGGAACAGCGAGGAAGCCATATTAAAACTGCTTCGGAGGCATTTACAGATAGAATTATGTATTAATTGATTCAAGAGTAACACTACTCAAACAGATCTTGGTAATTAATAGTAAAAAATAAAAAACTTCAAAAGAATAATGAAATATTTATAATTTATTTAGAGAAGCTGGATTAAAACTGCAAGAAGATGGAAGAATAATATATGAGTTTATTGAAGAGAACGAAGATTTATCTCAGTTTGAAATTGATTAGATGAAGACATTTACAGCTGAACAATTAATATAAAAATTTTTATCGTCTCTATCTTGAAGAATTATTTCTTCTAATTAAAGAGGACTCTAGTTCTTTTAGTTAAAATTAATTAATTAATTCAGGAAAAGTTAAACAGTCTAATATTTTTATTTAGATTGTAAATTAATCTATCTAAAAATATAAAAGATTGAAGATTATAAGAATTGAAAGATAAATTAGAAATTAAGACCCCTAATTAAAACTTAAAAACATTAGTATTATTATTTAACTGTATGAGAACTCTGTTCTTAAACTTTAAAGAAAAGCATTAAACAAAAAATTTTAAGATTCTGAAAAATAGTTATTTGTATCTTAAAGAAGTATAGAAATATAAAAGGAAATCTTAATAGATTAAATCTATTAAGATTTTATAAATTTATAATTAATAAATAAATTTGATTATAGAGCGCGCAGCACTCTCGTTGGTGCGCAGATCTTTAAAAAAATGCTACATACTGACAAGAATGTTTCTTACTGATAAAATTATCAGATACTGATAAACCTTGTTCAATACTGGTATAATTATTCAGTACTGATAAAAACGTTCAATACTGATATAATTTTAGAATACTCGTAATCTTGAATACTTGCTGAAGGTCCAAGGACATGGCAGGATTGTGTCTCATTGCATCACCAAAGCAGAGGATGACATGTGTCAATTATGGGTATTTAAATTCCCCACCTCTGATGAAGCTCGCAATATTATTTCTTTTTCATTCCAGAATTAAATCCAAATTAAGCCAGTGCCGAAGGTCTAAGAATCTTATGTCTCGAGACCAAACCAAAGCAGAGGAAGACATAAAGTCGATTATGGGTACTTAACTTCCCCAACCTCTGATGAAGATGACCTTTTTGCTCACCTTCGAACAACTATGGCGGTTTAAAAAAAATATATAATAATAAAAGTTTTAAATTATTTATCTATAACTAATCAAATCAAATAAAGTTTTTTAGAAGTATTAGTTCAGTTACCGCTTAAAATAAGTAGCTTCATAATTAACTCAATTGCTTTTTTCTGTTTTTTTCATAGGTTCAACTTCACTAGTTTCTCATTCTTGTGAATAAGCAACAAAAGCATCATTTCATTTCGTACTGTAAGGATTTTCTTCTTAGTTGTAATAAAGTTTTTTTAAATTGTACTTGTTCTTTTTGCTAATATTTAATTTTAAATTTCTTAAACTCTTAACATCTCTTGTTTAAATGTCACTAGCTTTAACAATAGTAGCATTTCTTTCTTGCATAATTGAATTATTGCTAAATATTAACATTTTTTAATTTTATCTCCCTCTTATTTGTCTCATTATTCTGTTTTATTTGAATGCTATTCCGTTTTTAAGCTCGATCTCTATCTATTATAAATATTTTCCAAATTTTTATAGTTTTTTATTTATATTCTGTCTAAATATTCAATATACTTGAAATTCTCTCATAGTTGATCATTTTCATCTCTTACCTGTCTTATCCATTTTATAATTAATCTCTTAGCTTTTATTTTTCCTCTTTAAGTTCTAATATCTTTTCTTAAAGGCTTGAGATCATATCTTTAAGTTGCTGAATATTAACTTCCTTCTTAAAAGTTTTTGCTGATATTCTTTTTCTGATTAAATATTAAATTATTTTATTTTCCTCAATTTTAATGGCATTTGCTGAAGCTGTTGGCTTTTTTGTTATGTTAATAATGGGGAGAATCAGATTCTATATGTTTTTGTTTAATTTGCTACTTCTCTAGAACTTTTCTTCTGTCTTACCATGAAAAAACAGGAAAAAAGATTTGAAGACTCCATTTTTTGAATTATTTACAACTTATTGCTTAAAAATAAATTAATTTACTTATAATTTAGAATTATTTGTTATAACTTTTAAGTTTAAGGCACATTAATAATAAATAGGATAAAGGTAAAAAATGGCTTACAATATAAAGAAAAAAGATATAGTTCATAAAACTAAAAATATCAAGATGCATATATAAAATAAGTTTATACATCTTTAGAAGAAAAGCAAACATGTAAAGCTTATAAAGCATTTTTATGTTTATAAATAAATAATAATAAATAAAAATGATTATAGAGCGCGTAGCATTCTCGATGGCGCGCAGCTCTTTCAATATTAATATTTAATATTAAAAAATGTTCTCATGATTCTTGTTAAATTCTAGAGGTCCGATGAGTCATGATAGCTTCTCCAAATGGGGAATCTTCTTATTAAAAATTATTCTAAAATCTTGAGTCAAATGCTTCAGTTTTCTTGAATAAGGTCCAAATAAGAGATAGTTATTAAGTTGGTAATTAGAAAGCCCGTCAGTCAAACTTTCATACTGCTAGAGAAAACCCTCTGGATAAGTTAGGTACGTCTCAACAGAGCTTATCCACCCTTCCCCGTGGTGGCATCTAGTGCGAGATTACTCGCAATGCAGTATACACTACACCAGATTACCTACTAGTTTGACTGACGCGGCCGACATCCATTTTATATATAATAAAATGTTAATCCTACAAGTACTTTAATGCTATAAAGATTAAATTATAGGAACTAATTAAATAAAAGCATTCTTCATTATATTAATATAAAATCAAGTTTAGAGAGCTTTAAATATAAAAGATGTCTGAGTACCCTTTAGCGACAAATTAAGTTAGCGAACTAAATGAAAAACTTGAATAAGGAAGATAAGAGCTAGGAAATATTCTTACCTATTGTAAAGATGCATAGATAAAAAAAGAAGTCTTTTAATTATAGAATATTGATGCTAAAGAATATGTGAAAGGATTAATTATGACTAGTAGATTATTAATATAGTTAATGAGGAAAGTTTGCTAAGCTTTTTGATAAAAGTGAAAGAAATTTTTGAAAGAGTTAAATAATTAAAAACAAGAGAAAATCAATTAGCAGTGCTACCTGTGAACACGAGGTTGAAAGTCCTCCAAGTTCACTAAACTCCAATTTAAACTTTTTAATTTAGTAATATATATAAATTAGTTAATGATATAAAAATCGAATTAAAAGCATTAACGAAGAAAATAGAGAAATAAAGTAAATAAACTCTGATATAAATTAATAGAAATAGTAAGCAGATAAAAAGATTTAATAAATTTAAACTAAGAACAATAAAAAGTAAGAAGAAGATAAATTTAAAATCAACTTTAAATTTTATAAGAGTAAATTTTAAAAGCTAAAATGTATAATAAGAAACTAAAAATTAAACATATAAGTAGTAAAAAATAAGAGAAGAATAAATTTTAGAAGAATAGATTCTTAATTAGAATAATAAAAAACATAATAGGATATAATTATAGAATTAAAGCTGGAGAGCGACAACAAAAAGAAATAAAAAAATAAAAATTTAAATTGATAACTTAATATGCCAACATAACGAAATTTACACCTATAGTAATAAAATAAGATCTATAAAATTACATTTTAAAACTTAAGAGAAGAAATTAGAAGGTAGAGTAAAGAAATTAAGACCTATGATAAAGAGATAATAATTGGATAGTTAATTACCTAATCTCAAATAGGTACTGGAAACATTTAAAAAGAATGTGAATGATTGAGAAAAGAGATTAATTTTATAAAAGGAGAAGGAATTGAAAGTAAAATTTTAAAATTATATATAAGTGAACTGTATGTCAAGTTATAGAAAATTATAAAGATATTTAAGATTTATATCTATAAGATAAGTATTAAAAAATTAAGTTTAAGATGAAAATAAATTTTAAAACATTTTAGACTAAAAAGAATAAGAAAAAATTACTTTTTATCTAAAAAAGAGTTGGAAGAGTAAATTTCAAATGTTAAATCTAGATAGAATACTCTGCTTAGGTATATTAAGAAGAATTCCTATTCATTTTTATAGCAGTGAAATAAATATGATAAGTTAGTAAAAGCCTTTTAAATAATATTTATAAGAAAATGAGATATATCGATTTAATAGAAGCTGTAGGTGTATTTAAATCCTAATTGGAATATCCATAGTTTTTTATGTTCTTTATTAATAAATATAATTAATAAAATATCTTAACATGATATTCCTATTTTAAAGACTTTGAATTTAAAGAAATAAAAGGTATATTTGAAAATTAATCTAACGGGTCTAGGAGGGATCTTAAAAGGTAAACTAAATACCTTTAAAATTATCATATTGAGTTAAAGAAATAGTAGGGATTTAAAAGACAAGAAACCAAAATATCTAAAACTTTTTGAAATAATGTCTCTAAAAATCGCTTTTAATATATAGATAATTGCAGGAAGTTAAATTGCTAATAAAGAAATAAGTAAATATTGAGATACTTGATAATTTAACTTTATATCGATGCAAAAATAAATTTTTCTTCTATCTTTAAGGCATAAACAATAAGATGCTAATTTGAATTTCATTTACATTGGTTAAGCAGTTAAAATTTTAGGTAGAAAATATTGATTTTTTAGTTATGACAATTGGATTGCTAATGGATTATTAAACGAAATGTAATAAGAAGAAAAATTAAGAGTTAATGATTTAGTTTTTCATTTGAAGAAGTGAGAGCCTAAACTAAGCTATAATATAACAGGTCCTAAAACATAATTATAAAGAAGATATAAAGATAAGAAAATTAAACCATGCCACCACTTAACATAAGTAAAGCAAGGCTCTTGTTCGTCCATATTTTTGTAATCAGTTGTCATCATTTATGGCTGCTGGTAAGGTTAGGCAGGAGCATAGTAGCCTTAGCCTTAAGGAGGTTATCCATAAGTTTACTATGGAGGATATCCAGTTACTGACGGAGGACAAACTGGAGCAGAAGGATATTGAGGATATTAGGCCATTTTTATTATTTTTTATAATTTATAAAAAATTATTTAAAGTATTTAAACACTTAACTTACGTTTAATATCATTAGAAAAAAATGGTACCTAAGAAAAAGTATTCTCTTGGCCATTCGTTAAAAAAAGAATAATAATTTAATCTAACTGAATAAGAGCCCCAATAAGCTTAAGAAATATAATATAAGGAAGCACATTCGTAATCAGTTAAAAGCGAATAGCCAATATATAATAAGAATTAAAATAAAAAAGATAAAGGATAGAAAAAAAGAAGAAACACTGCTGAAAAATGTTGAAAGAATAAGATGATGATGAAGATAATCTAGCTAAAAAAGAGAATGAAGATGAAAGCTTGAAGAAGTGAAAACCTTTTAAATAGCATTATAACATCTTTAATTAAAGAAGAAACTCCAAAAGTTAAAGATATTACAAGATTCTTTTAAATTTAAATAGTTAAGCTCTTTGGAAGCTTTAAAATTATTTCTTTATAAAATAATAACTAAAATTTGCTTAAATTTTATACTCTACATTAAAAAAACAAAAGCAACATAAATTAATTTAAAAGCGATAAAATAAAAGAAACTGAATAATCAAGTTTGGCAGAGAAATAATTAAAAGCTGAAAATTAACGATGAAAAAAGATAGTAATAAAGTTTTATATATATCTTATATATAGCGAAGCTTTATAAAGAATAATTCATATTAATGCTTAAATAAAAGTTTAATATGAATAAAAACTTTCTGAATACAAATTTGAGCAAATTTAGTAGAATTTTATAACAATGTTGAAGATAAAACTATTTATTATAATTATAATTATTTGAAATAGAAATAAAGTAACTTGGAAAAAAAGAATAGAACCTTTAATCTAAGAAATAAAAATGGAAGTAGAAGACGATAGGAAAATAGAAGCAACTAATATTAGAAGGATTCTCAAGAGATGTTATCTGTGTTAATCAAGATTCCATAATTACAAGAGATGCAAAATATACAAGGAACAGATGAAGAGAAACAGCGAAGAAGTATGAAGAGAATTAACAAGAATTTATGAGACGATGGACGGGAGAATTCACAGAAGAAGAATTTTCCATTCGAGTTCCAGAACTCCGAAAAAACTGGGTGTCCCGAATTTTTATTTTAAACCTCCGGGAGCGATCACTGGTTTGCAGTGAAAATGATGTTGAGATTCCTTAAAGCCTCAAGCATTTAATTTATATTATTATAATTTAGTGTAAAAACACCTTTAAAAAGTAAATTAAAATTATAAATGATTTAATATTAAAATATAAAGCCATTATTTTTTATAAATATATTAATAGCAAGAAAATAAAAAAAGCTATTAAAAATAAATATAGAAAGTAAAGCAATCCATTTTATGCAAAAATATTTGAGAAATGACAAATAAGCAAACTATTTTGCATATGTTTTTTTCTAATGAAATAGAAAAAAAAATTAATTTATAAAAGTCATTTGATATTTATTCAAAATATTTTCATATATTTTAAACAAAATTTACAATGAAAATATTTTGCATAGACAACAAAAAAATAAAGAAGCAGAATTTAAAAGTTTAAAATATTTACATTAACGAAAATTTACAAAAAATTAAAACTAACAAGAAAAGAATTAATAAAAATATAATTGATTAAAGTAATTAATTATCTTAAAAACACTTAGATATTAGATTTAAGACTCTTTTAATCATCTTTGAGAGAATTAGTATTTTTAATATTTACTATTAATTCACATACCACACAACATAATTTTTAATATATCTATTAATTGGAATTTCATCTAGTTACTAACCTTTAAATTAGACTAATATTTAATTATATTTTTAGTAAATTTTAACTATATATAATCATCTCTTCTAAGTTTGCATTATAGGGCTTATATTTAATTTGAGTTCTTTTATTCATCTTAATTTATTTGCCTAACTAACTTATAGTAGTTAGTATATTAAGTTATTGCGAATCATATCAAAATTTTATTGAAATAAAAAGCATTCATACTTTTAAGAATAGTTTCATATATTTTTATAAAATTGCTTATGAAAAAATCATAGATACGTTTAAAGTAAATTAAACTAAATAAATTTAAATCAATAGAATTAAGATTTATAATTTAGAAAATTAAATGAATGCTCACCTTTGAAAGATAAAGTAGATTTTAATTCGCTAATTCTCAGTTATTTTTTCTTTAAATCAATTAATAAAATGCTTATGCTAAATTCTGAATTATTTTAATAGAGTTTTATCATTAAAATAGGAAATCAGATTACTGAAAAGCTATTAAAGTTAAAAGTTGAACTTTAGATTTTATAAGACAAATATAGCTAAAAAGAAATTTAAGAAATAAATATGACAAATTCTTGTAAAGCTACTCATATACTTTTAATTTCTTTCTTTTTTATATAATTTTAATATTTTAATTTTTTTAATTTCTAAGTTTCATTTTTTAAGAAAGTCTTAATGAGGTGAGCGTCAGTTCGATGTTTTTGCTCTAATTAAAGTTAAAATTTTTTATTATTTGAGAAAAAAATTTATTTATAATATAAATTTGTATTTAAAAAAGGCTCTTCTATTGAAATTTTTCAATTTATAAAGTAATTATTTTAGCTAAAGCTTTCCTTCATTATATTAATCTTTTTTCTATTAACTATATTTAAATGTTTCCTTATTTTTAATTTGTTTCTTAGATTATAACTGGATATTTTTAACTATATACCTTTAAAGAATATAAGATATTTATTATTTTTGCTTTATCTCTTATTTCAATTTTAAAAGGAACAACATTTCTGAATTTTAGTAACTTTCCTTCGATTATTTTATTTTTCATTCTAATTTAATTTATATAATGCTTCTTAATTTCTTTATTAACTTAACAATTTTGTAATTTTTCGTTAATATAAAATTTTAAGACACTTAAAAGTCTGTGCTTTTTATTTATTTTGTTTATTTTTTGAATTATGAATAAACATTGTACTTATTTTTTGAAATAAATATCATATTACTTTTATAAGTCAATTTTTATTTCTATTTTTCTTAGAAAAATAAACATATCTTTAATAATTTGCTTATTTAATGTTTCTCAAATATTTTTGTCTAAAGTAAATTATTTCATTTGCTATATTTATTTCTTAATAACTTGCTTTTAGGTTCTACAAGCTTTATTTATTTATTTATTATGAATATATTTATAAAAAATATGGTTTTATATTTTAGTGTAAAATTACTTATAACTTCAATTCATTTTCTTTGAAGGTGTTTTTAGACTAAATTATTATAATTATAAATAATTTTATCTTTAATATTTATTATGAATATTCTACTAAATTTGCTCTAGTTTATTCAGAAATAATTTATTTTATATAAATTTTATTATATCATTAATATTAATTATTTGTATTAAGCTTCTCTATATACTTTATACAAATAAAGCTTTATTATTTTCTTTTAAATTACTTATTTTCCTCTTTTAGTTATTTATTAGTAAAATTATATAATTAGCTATTATTTTATCGCTTTATCATTAAGTTTATTTTATTCTTATATTGTTTCTGTAAAATTAAAAACAAATTATATTAGAACTTATTTTTATATAAATACTTAGCTTTATAGTTACCAATAGCTTAACTATGATAGTTACATAATCATTGCTATTATTATATCTAGAGTATAAGTTTCTATTTGTTATTATTTGTAAATAATTTAATGCTTTTCCTTTTATGCTTTAAATCCTAGAATTGCTTTTATTAATATATTTAAAGGTTAGATCTTTAATATGGTTATTATAATATGTAGATTCTTTATAATTTTTCTTCTTAAATTAGTGTGCTTTTTATACTTTAAACTATTTTAAGATTGCTTAGGAAATCTTATGTTCATTGATAATTAATAATTTTAACACTAATTGAAGGAGTTTAAATACTAATTAAGAAATTATAGCTTGGTATGATGGACTTCAATTCCTTTAATCAATAGCATTCTTTAATCTTTACTAATAATCTAAAAATTTAAGCTTTTGGTGATAAAAGATATTGCATGCAAAAATTAATTCAAACAAAAGTCTTAGATATGATTAAATTATTCAATTTTAAATAAATTTCTTTAATAGCTAATTTATTCAAATGCCTTTAATTAAAATACAACTAAAATTTATTTTTTTCGCTAACATTAAGTTCAATCATTTTTTATTTCAGCTTATTACCTTTAAATCCTTACCTTAATGAAACCATATGCCAAACTAATCTTTTAAGATATGACTCTAAGTTTATAAGTTTAATTATGTCCAATAGCCTTTTATAAGCAAGATAATTTCATTAGTATTACAAGAGCACTTTTTATAAATTGTTTTTATAAAGCTATTAATAATTTTACTAGAAACATATAGATAATTTCATAAGTTTCATTTAACTTTTATCCTTACATTAAAATCTTCTTTTCTATTTTTAGTTTTTATCATATTAGCTAAGTAATTTTATTTAGCATTCTTTAATTTTATAAGATCATTAGGTTTATCTTTAGTAGGAAAAATAAAAAATCCAGTGAAGATTTAGAAGGAAAGATTTATTTTAAAATACTTATAACTTAAAGAGAAAATGATTATTCTAGCTATTTAGGAAAAAATGTTAAAAATAGACTTTTTTTGAATTTTTAAATTCTTCATATCAAAAGTGTTAGCATATTGCTGTAATACTTAATAAAAAGAAAAATCATTGAAGCATTTTAGAATTATTTAGATAATAAAGAAAAAAATATTCTTAATGAGTTTTATAATACATTACTCTCTTTTATTAACCATATTTAAAAATTTTATCATAAATAAAATCGATAAGAAATGTAATTAAAAGTTAAAAGATAATAAATTATATAATAAAGTTTGAAAAATATTTTAAAATTTGAAAGTTATTCATACTTTCGAAAGATTTTAGATTATTTTTAATTTAAAAGATGCAAATAAAATAATTGTCTGATATTTAATTAACTTTTTGATTATATGCCTATTTAAAACTTGTAGAATTTTACAACAGTTTAGATGTTCAAAGAAGCTTTTAATATCTAAAATTAATTTTATATATTTTTTATTATTTTAATAATAAGAAATATGATTCTCACTAATAAGATTAAATTATGCTATTTTAAAATTTTAATTTTATATATTAGTAGATGAAAGTTCAATTGTTTTCATTGAAGATTAAAGGTATTATTTTATGTACTTATTTTTTTATATCAAAATTTTTCAGTAAAAAGCAAAAAGATTTTTTAACAAAAATATATAAAAATTAATTATTTTTTATTTATTTTATCTTATATATTTCTTTAAAATTTTTAATTTTAAAAGAAAGATTAAAATAATTTTTATTATATGTCTTTCAATTTTGGACTTTATTACCTCCATATTGCTATTTTTTTTGGATTTCATTATTGATATTTTCATCCCAAACTCTATTATCTTAAATTCTATAATTATAAGTCAAAATTTCTACAAATCCAATTTAATTGGTTTCAAGTCTTCATCTTCGAGTGTAAAATCCTATGCTGTTTTCTGCTTTAAATTAATGCTAGATCACTTTAGTTTCTTAACGATGAATCTCTCTAATTTCTATTTCTTAGAATTAGTCACTTAAACTTATAATTTTAATAGTTTAAGGTAAAGAATCTTATTCTAAATTAGTTATTCTCCAATTAACTTTTACTTATTCTCCTGGTATATGGGTTTAAAGCTATGAATTTTATTCTATTTAAACTCTAGGTAAAGACTTAAGATATAAAGTTACTTAGCATTCATTTGAAATAATTTCGTTATTCCTTTTAAGAATAAATGTTTAAGTAAATTAAGACTCTTAACAATTTCTTAAGTCTATCTTTATTTTCATAAAACACTCTTCTTAATATTTAATAGACTATTTTATTTAATGTTCATTATTTTACTCTTTTTAATAAAGGACTACATCTTTATTTCAATTTTCT